>CM062809.1:325397375-325417453 GCA_031772625.1 Pinus tabuliformis
CGCAGATAGAGTGAGACGGGGGAGAGAGGGAGAGGAAGAGAAAACAAGAGAGGGGGAGGGAGATAGACACAAAATGAAAGGTGGAGAGAGAGAAGAAGAAAGAGTCTCACAGAGACAAATACATATATAGAAGTTAGATGTAGAAGGTCATGAATATTTTAGATTTTCAATGTGGTTGATGATTTCTAATCCTATTTGATCACATGGACTATATGCATTTATTTCAATGTAGATGTTGATTTATAATTCCATTTAATACCTTACACTAGATGCATTGATTTCAATGTCGATGCTGATTTCTACTCCTATTTTATTGCTTGCACATAATGCATTGGTTTTAGTGTAGATATTGATTTCTAATACTATTTGATTGCTTTCAATATGTGCATTGATTTCAATTTAGATGTTGATTTCTAATCATATTTAATACCTTACACTAGATGCATTGACTTCAGCGTAGATGTTGATTTCTACTCATATTTGATTTCTTGCATTAGATGCATTGGTTTTAGTGTAGATATTGATTTCTTATCCTATTTGATTGCTTGCAGTAGATGCATTAATTTCAATATAGATGTTGATTTCTAATCCTATTTGATTGTTTGCACTAGATGCATTGATTTTAATGTATATGTTTATTTTTTATTTGATCCAACAAGATGTATGATGTACATTAATTTCAAAGTAATTAGATTAATAGTGTGTATTGATTTCAGTGTAAGCACATCTCTACATCCTCCATCTATATATCAATCTCACATTGTGTCTCCTTCTTTATCTCTCTATCTCAGCCCCTAAACATACACACTCTCTCTCCATATATATCTATCTCTCTCTCCTTGCCTCCCTTTCCCCTCCCCCTGTCTCTCTCTTCCCCTTTGCTCTCTTTCTAACATTTATCACTCCATATCTACATCTCTTCCTCCGACCCTGTATTTTCCTCTCTCTTCTTCTCTCCCCCCATCTATATCTCTATTTCCCCTTGTCTCTCCTTCTCACAGCCAGAACATACACACTCTCTCTCAGTGTAAGCACATAAAAAATATTCAACCATAAATACAATACTTGGATTTTCATCCTAAATAAAATGTTTTCTTACCCCAAATGTTTTCTTCTTGAAACTATAAACTATTTATAGTTGGGTAGATCCTTATTACTCCCATTTTCCATCATTCAACATTGTTAATTACTTCGCATTCAATGGCGGTAATAGAAAATAACTACCATTGAAAATTATTTGGGGTTTAACGCTCCACAAGTCACAATGATTGAATTCTGAGAAAACTACTATTCATATTGGAGAGCAACAAAGACAAGGTATGTTGTTTGCTACAATAGCTCGAGTTCAATGTTAGAATGGTCTATTATTCTAACTACTCGTTTCATATGATTGATATGAGAAAATGGAAAAACTAATAGGTGTGACAATAGGAACAATAGAAGAAAATAGTTTTAGATTCATTGCAATGAATATTGTTTGTAATTGACTATATTCTTAGTTATTCTTAGTATTCACATTCTCTATCTATCCAAATTGCTACATTGACACTTTGCATTCAAAATTTGTATTTCATCAGTTTTCATCATTCAAGTTACTAATAGTTTCTTTGATCTTAGCAAACTGAGGTAACTAAGCAAATTTTAAATTAAATTGGCCAAATTAATCTTATACATATTTAACATATTTAAAATGATCAAAATAATTTGATGATCAACAAATTTTGTATGACCGGACACAACTGAAACTAGTCTGGATTCATCTTAACACCAGATCTATCAAGCGTTGAGAGGGATGAAATCTCTCGAGTTGCAAACCTTTCCTCAAGTTTTGCACTAAAAAAATAGATCTGCACCTCGAGAGATTTGATCCCTCTAGGCACTTGATAGATTTGGTATTAAGATGGATCTAGGCTGGTTAATAATTATCAACTAGATGATAGAGATTTGATTTCCATGAAATATTTTAGAAGATTCATAGTATCATATAGAAATGACGAGTTGAGATTTATTTCCAAAGTAGTGATGTTTGTTTCATTCTTTTAATTAAATTGATTAATTTGAAAAAAAAAAATTATATCCACAAATGTTCTATGAAGGGAGTTATGATTTTTTCACTATACAATGATATTGTAACAAATCCTATTTAAAAATTAAGAATCTTTATAGTAAAGTGGGGATAAATCTCCATGAAATTCATGTTCTATGCTTTTTATACATAATAGTAATATATACATTCATATAATTAAAATTTTCCATGAAATGACATTTATAAATACATGAACAATTATATAGATGCCAAAACGGACAATATTAAACTTACTTTAAGATAGATTTTGTATTACATAATTTTAGATTTTTTGATTGTAATTTTTTTATACATAGATTTTAAGCTTGTGTTTAAAATCCAACCATCAATAGGAATTGTGTTTCAAATCCAACACCCAAAACCACGAATTTTAATTAGGGAACCTAACAAGAACAGTCTTAAAAATCGAGAGATTTGAATTATAATGGTGTTTGGGAAAACTAAATTATTTTAAATAAATAATTTGTTTGAAATTATAAAATTAAATTTATTTTTTAATTTAAAATAAAATTTAAATGAATATCATAATAAAAATAATATATTTTTTTAAGCCAGCGTAGAAGATAAAGATTATGGAACCAAAAAGACTAATTTTTAGAGTATTGTTTTCTAATTAGATAAAACAAAACTAAACATCATGAAAAGCAAGCAAGAGATGAAAGATTTACATCATTTACATTCATGAGCTGCAAGAGATTAGAGATTTACAAAATCCTCTAACATAAACTTAAAAGCTCAGACCACTCTATTTTGAAAAAAGCAAACAACTTCAACATAGATAAAAGAGATTAAGTTCAGAGATACGCAAAAGAGTTAGTGAGAGAACCTTGAAAGATCCATGATACGAAAACCTGCAAATAAGGATAGGCAAAAAAAATTTGAACAAATCAAGCCCTCTTTAGTTTGATATAATATTGAACGAAATCCTACTGCTGATTTTGATATTGAGATGGATTGGAGGAGCCAGGATGGCTGCCTTCGTCCCTAAATTCAGTCAACAGCGATTGAGGAGAACCCGGACTGGCCTGGACTCCATAAGTATAGCGATAACCTTCAGCTGGATAACCCACAAATTCTGGCACGCCGTAGTGATAAATATTAAAAGCCACTGGATTTCAGTTACCATAATTATGAATAGCCTCATTTGGATTAAAATGGATTCCAACCCTGATTAACATGGATGGCAGGATTACCAAACCCTTGACCAGGATGGATGTCGAACGCATGAGTAGAGGAGTTTACACGAGTGGACTCTCATTGGCTAATTTGCAATACAACTGATGACCGTCGTCGGTCAATTTAATGGGCACCTCTAAGGCACGATTGGCCGCCTCTCTCATTTAAATCATATTTATCATATTTTAATTATTTTGTACTCTTTGTCCCACACAGGCACAAGCCAACTTCTTTCTCTATTAAAATTGCGTCTTCCTCTCTAAAATAATGAGACTGACCATTAAACAAAGTTGCCATTAAATGTTATTTTTCCATTTCAGCATAAAGGCCTATGTGGCATTTGTCTATATTAAATAATATTTTACAAAATATAAATAATAATTTTGTTTTAATATTTATATTAATTTTATGTGTGAAATAATTAAAGCTAAAAGAAAAGTTTATTTCATAGATAGATGTTTTTATATATAAACATTAATCATTATTTTATTATTTTCCATATATAAAAATAATATTAATTGTTATATCTTTAAATAATTAAAAAATATTATTAAAATAAAATATTTAAAAAAAAATAAAAATTCAAACCAATTATAAATAGGATATTTCAATTTCCATATAAGCCAAGAATATCAACATAAATTATAAATCTATAAAATAATTAGAAGTAAAAACTTTTTTAGCCTTCAAACAATTTAATAGTATTTTACCTAGTGCAAGGGAATGTGTCCTTTTTTCTATGTTTAACAAATTGACATTTCTCATAAATCTATTTTAACTTCAAATCGATATATATATACATATCAACACATAATAGGTGCCTCGCATAACTAAATGAGAAGAAATGAAAAATGTTATTGAAAGATTTCTTATACCAAACTAAAAAGTAAAAAAAATGCTTTCATTATTTACATGGATAAAGTTAATGGAAATTATAATAATAATGATTAAATTAATGGTACTAATAAAAAAAGAGTTTTTAATCATATCTTCTTCATATCACTTAAAGGTAATTTGATTTTCATATAGTGTGATGTTATTTATTAGCAAAATAGAAGATTCATAGTAGAAATAATGTAAGATAAAAAGATTTAGAGCAAAAATGACATATTTGTAAAAGAATATGAATGCTACAAATAGCAATACCTTTATTAATAAAAGAAATATTATATTGTTTCTTTAAGGGGGGAACCTATAGATGAGGAGAGCTTCAATAACAATATGAATTACATGACATTCTATTAACTTGCTTCCACTTTATTATATATTTTTTATTTAACCTCTTAGGAAAATTGTACTAATGGAAATTTTTGGTTGAAGAAACATTCTTGCAAGACTTCTTAAAATTATTGCTTTCAAACAATATCTTTTACAGGGGCCTTTTTTAATATACATAGGTTCAATAAAAATAAACCATTCTATTACTTAAGTGGTTTACAATAAGACACTGACATAACTTCACCTTTATAAAACACCATTGTCCTCATGGAACACACACAAAATACATATCCTTCCATTGTACTATTTCCTCTTGTATAATTCACTAATGGAGACACCATTCTCTTTTGCTGAGGACATCATTTTCCTACAACCAAATGGAATGTTTCAATATAGAAATTAGAGATAACCACATTTAAGTATGAGTCATGAAAGATTGGATGAATTTTAATTGGCTAGGACATTCAAAATTCATAAGTTGCTAACCCAATATGTTTGAGGACCTTATATGAACCATAAATATTGGAAGAAAGCTTCTAGTAGCAGTCCCATTTAACTAAAGTCATCTTACAAGGCCATATATGGAGGAACACGTGATTCCTTTCATAAAAAAGACATTCAAAATGATGATGATCCTATTCTGATTCATCACCTAATCATTATTGGGAGGGAAGAGAATGTTTTCCCAATCTACAAGGGTCTTTTCAAAATCCTACACCTTATAGACTCGCTGTAAATAGGATAGTAATGGTTGTGGCATTTGGCCATAGAGAATATCAAAGAAACTTGTTCAAGTGGAACCATGATAAGTTATAATATACTACCGTTCAACTTGATGTAGCTTCTAGACTCATCATGATTGTCTTTCCAAAGTAACACACCTCAAATATGCTTACAACTACTTATTGACATATTTAGCCTCACTATTAATTTAGTGGTGATATGTGGTGTTAAGTTTCAATTGAGTGTCCTAGAGCTAAATAAACTCTTTCTAGAATTAAAAGTGAACATGGTGTAATGATACATCATAATACAAATTTAAATAATTATGTGGTTGTAATGACCTTGAAGGGGTATTAAAGAGAACAAATTCAGAATATTTGATAAAGTGGTCAACTATAACAATTATTACGAATTTATTACCGAATTTTGATAACCCACAATAAATTCCATAGAAATGTCAATCCATATAAATAATGCAATGACTAAATATTGAAGGCTCTACTATCTCTAGTTTATAAAAGCCACATATATTCCACTAGATAGTTCACTAAAATAGATCTCATAAAATAAACTAAAACCTTTCATATGATGATTAAATTTTTATAGCTTCCATATTTTTTCATTGTTGATTTTCCACTTATGCATGAAATAAATAAAATTCATAAAATATAGAAAAACAAACAAAATCGCACACCAACCACAATGAACACAATTTTTTTCTAATAAAATCTATAGGAGAAAGCTTAGCTAAAAGGTGAGGCTGCTATGTTCTCTTTTTGTTTGGAATGGTAATAATATGTGTATGAGGGATAAAACACTCTCTATGGAGTTTCTTGAGACATGTGGGCTATTAGGATATCACTACAGAGAATTAAATCGCTATGTTATTCTCTCTTGCTCCCACTTCCAATTGATATGCTCTACTCTGGAACAAGATACAAGTGCATATAGTGGAAACCTAACTCTTCTTAGTGACCTAGTTTTTAATATATTCAAATAGCGAGGTAAGGATTATGTTTGACTCCAACTCTTAACTAAAGTTTCAAATTTGACCCTTCTAAAATATTCCATGCATTACTATCCCATTTTGCATGAGTAATGGGGGTTGATGTCGCATGTTGTTAATCCATGGTGATTAAATCAAAAGGCAAACTTTCGGGAGGAACATATTTTTCACACAAACTTCGATTGATATCTTTCTTACACTATTGAAAAATTATGTTAGTGTATAACTATATCATGGGGTCTAACACAAGTGAGAGTTTTTAGGCCACAAAAAATTTCATTCAACCCCTCAAATTCCCTTTGGAAGGTTTTAGACCCCCATTCTCCAAATTGAGACCCACCAATGAAAATGGCTCTATAATATGCTTCTTCCAAATTTTCTTCTATGAAAACATAGAGGTGCATGAATAATATTATAATATTCTAATCTAATTCACTAAATGAGGTGCAGAAAAGTTTCCTCTAGCTTCTCATGTGAGTACCATTTTGTGTTTCCCAAAAGTTATCCTTTGAACCCAATCTACCTAAGGCCACCTTGCCCCTGTCATATAGTTTGGGACCTCCTCTATAAAATTTTATCCTATTTCAACTCTTCATAGGATTATAGAGTTAGATTGTCTATGGAATGTAGGACATTTTCCTCTTGCTATTACAACATGAAGAGTCATAGAGTTTGATCTTATATACACAAATTTTCGTATGTTTAACTTTCCTGCCTGCTAATTCACATCAACAAGTGCCATAATTTTATTTAGAGATGATATATCAATTAAACATGAGGAAAAGTGCTAAAATAAGCTCTCAAGACCATCCTATAGGAAACCATATAATCCTACAAGAAAGTTCTATATTTCCTTTAGGAAAATTCTAAATTTGATATTAATGGAGCAACTAAATGATTGAAAGCATAAAAATCATAAAGAAACTAATTTTGATCATGTCAATTTAATTAAAAAAACTCACCAAGACATAAAGAATAAGTTATCAATCTTCTACTGGAACATGCAAAGTACATCATTCACTAAACTAATTGTAGCATAAAATGAAAGATTACATATCATGGAAAATAAGGATCAATATGAAAAATATAAGGGTACATAGCGGAATTATAACTCAAATGGGTGGACACTCCCTAAGGTGCTTACAAACCAGGGAAAAATTTACGGGCTAATGTTTGCAAGTGGGCTAATTTCTATGCTTTTTCCAAAAAAAAATATTTGTCAATTTTAATTTTTTTCTAAAAATGGTTTGCCCAAATTTCATGGTATAAAATTATTTTACCTTAAGAATTTCTAAACTTTTATATAAATACTATATAAAATTATTATAAATTTTAATATTTTTACGAAAAAAATTGTCAAATATTTTATAGATTGCATATTAAAGGCTAGTGATATTCACTAAGGTTTCTAAACTTTAAGATAAATTCTCTTCCTTAAAATTTTTCATGTTACAAACCTATTAAAATCTAATGCTAGCTAGTTGGACATAAATACTATCTTTCCTTTAATACATAAGTAATAAAACTATAAAGCTACAATGTAATCAAAATAATTTTCTTTCTCTTCTCCCTTCAAGCCTTACCTTAAGTATTTTCTTATACGAACTTATGGGGGAGAAAACACCTTGAAACGATGGATGATTCCCCTAACAAAAGATACATATATCATAGGAATTTCATCCCCTCAGGTTTGTTTCACATGTAAACATGTCCCCTGGTATTGTTATGGCATTCAACCCAAATAGTCTTGAGTTCCACCACGGCAACCGAGGGAATAGAGTTCATTTTTTATGATATGTTCTTGGTGGTCTATTGGTATAGGATGCCTTCTTCCAAAAACCTATAAAATATATGTACTGATGCTTCCGAAGCTCATAAAACTATGAGTATGATTATATTTCCTAAGAAATTACTCAACCCAAAGTAAAGTCATATAAGTCGTTAAAATGTATAATTAACGACGACATAAATACATGTTTTAAGGTGGGAAAAGGGATACATATGGGCCTTTGATCATCCATTGCTCAGCCCATCTTGCCCATTGCTTATATGTTTTCTGGTCCCTGAGAAAACATACATGTTAATCTTATTGATCATATTGTTGGTCTCGTTGGTCATATTTTTCTTGTATTCCTACCTCTTATCACAAGATAAATGCCTAGTCAATTATACTAGATAATAAAGACGTGGTGCTTGCTTAATAATTTTACAATATTCCTCTTATACTTCCTGCTAAAACTCAGGATTCATGTAAGCAAGAAAGTTGGGTTGAATTTCATTGCTACCAATCTTTTTCCCAAAGTTTGCTTTGATTTATTTTACCATGAATATCTTTCTATAGTAGCCTACAATTGGAGGGGAGAGTGAGGTTTATGCACATGGATGCTATAAGGAAAATTTTTCCACCTACTCTTCCAAGTCAGAGTGGCTTCCTCTCCGAATAATTTGAGTATGTCTTCTAGGTTGGACACAAACTCTTACTTTATCTTACTCCAATTGGGGGAAACCGCCTTATGCATTGCAAAAATTTAATATGTTTATGCTTGTATGGTTCATCCCTTTACCAATGTGAAATGTATAATTCCTCTTGTTTATGCCTCTTCATTTCCTTAGATCTCATCTCCTCATGCCTCAACCATGAGGCCACAACCATTAACTATATATACCCATGTATACTGAGTATGCAGTTGATATCACATTAGATTATGGAGATAGAATTCATAAGGTCTCGATTTTTCTTCTATGTTTTAGTCTTGAACCACTTGCATTAGTTCCTGGTCAGTTTGAAGGCCAAATTCCTAGAGATATGCAAGGTTGGTGATATTATGCTTATACCATTATTCTTTGAGGAATAAAGTTTATATTTTGTCTAAACATATATACTCTACCATCTCCATTAAAATATGAGCCATGGACCTAATGATAATGCTAAAATTACATTATTTTAAACCTTGAGTGTACTTTCCTTTTAGCTTATTCTAAATCCTACTTGGTATTCTTGTTGTCTTCAGTGGATTATTGCTTGTTGCTTCCCACTTTGAGTCCTAGGATCATCATTTATGTTCTTAGTTCATGTACCTCATTTTCTAGTTTCACATATTTTCCAATACTCTTTCTGGAAGTTATTCTTCCCCATTTATGCACAACAATATTTTATTCTTTACTAGCCAATAGTGCATGTCGTAGCAAGAATGAAAGAGTGATATTGTTATGACCAACATGATGCATTGTTGGATTCACAATTACATTGAGAAGGTGGGGTTGAATCAATGTAATAGAAATTTTACTTATTTAAAGCATTCAAGAACGGAAAAATATCAATCTCATAAGTAGAACATGACACACAGAATACATACAAACACTTCAAGTAGAAAGACACAAAAATTGTTTAATATATTATTCATTGTATGAACCAACCTATAAAAGACTCTAATCCCCTCAATCACTTAGGTTTATTGGAACCAACCTATAGGAGACACCAATCCCATATGCTACTTTATAAGCATAAAACTACAAGAGACATCATCCCCCTCATTCATCAAATATTCACTTTGATCCAGGTTCTTCATTTAAATACAAGATTCTGTAGTTCCACACTTCAATTTCCTGTCCTTTTGAAAATTACATATATCGTTCACACACTCTGTTCAGTTACATATTTTTTCAAAAATTGTTAAGAAAAATAATGAGAGGGGAGGGGGGGAAGTGAATCCGTATTTTTAATTCACTTTACCTTTAGACAACTCATGTGTGGATGCAACTTTAATGAGTGCAAACCGCGTATATCTAGATAACCAATTTTTCATATGTTTATCTCTAACTGATCCATCATTATTTCATTATCCATTTATTAAGTAATAACCATGACCACTAAATTGAAGATAAATCATCAACACGTTGGAAACACACCAATACATATGGACACCAAGATTTTAGGTGGAAATCTAATGTGGGAGAAAACCACCATTGTTGTCATCTTTATCTTCTTCTTTTATTATAAATAAAATATTCATTACATCTTGTACTGGCATAGAATCTTTCTAGCACGCATGCACGCACCTATAGTAGGCTACAAACTCCAATAGTTCTCCATCATACAATGGAAGGGAGCTACAACTCCTTGATCTCATTTACTGACTCCTATCGAAAGGGACAAAATAACCCTTGAACAAGCTTACGAGCTACCACTTGAAGGGAGCTCTAACTACCTTACTGAAGGCTGCAACCCTTAGCAGCCCTCATGGGCCATGCTTCATATTATTTCAAACTAGATCCACGTATCAACCAGTCATAATTTTTTTTTGCCACCTTTCATTATATTTTCACACTTGACCCACACCAACAATAATCCCAAACCAATATGCCAAACTGCAATACTGAATCTCAAAATCTGAATCATCGAAATATCAAGCTATTGAATACTAAACTAACCACTGCAACCATATCAAATCAATGCACAAACCATCCTGATCAAGACATCATTGACAGAGAATGGAAAATACAATAGAACTCATCAATTTTGATCATCAAGTAGCACTGCAAACCCTGATAAAATTAAACTCTAAATAAATACGCTAGTTTCATAAGAAGGATCCATGTATATATCTGTTTCTTGTGAATAAAAACTTTGTATAGATATGAAGTCACAAAATACTAAATAACTGAATCCCTAAGAATTAAATCAAATGAATATTTTATATCAACTGAATCACTAAAGAAGATGAGTCATTGAACCATATTAAACTAACATAATAACATGCCAAGTATCCTCCTCAGCAATATTGTCATGCTATACCAAGCCAAGTCAGCATTCAATAACCAATCATCAACATAGCCATATATCAACTTATTCTAATCAAGACATCATTGAAAAACAACAACAAATAACCAAATTAATCAACACCCAAACATCTATAAACAACCCAAATCAAGCAACAATCTAAAGGAAAACTATCTCAGAATATATACACAACTACTTTTAAGCATATATTTGTTTGTATGTGACTGTCGAGAATAAAACCTGCATACAGACCTTCAATTACTGAATCAAGAAATTGCTATAACTGATAACACATGACAATCCCAAATCTCAATGCACATATTGTTAAAGTCACAATCAATCGATATCAGAACATCTATGAAAACCCAGATCAACCAGCAATCTAAAGGCAAATTATCTTAGAATATATACACAACTACTTTGAAGCACATATGTGTATGTATGTGGCTATCTAGAAGAAAACCTACGTACAAACCTTCAATTACTAAATCAAGTCTTCGCTAAACCTCATAACACATGACAAACCCAAATCTTTGTGCACATAATGTTAAAGTCACATATCACTGCAAACATATTCAGATCAAAGTCATCACAGATATTGCAATTTTAAGTACTCAAACATAAACAAATCAGTTAAGTATATCCATTAGTATTAAATTCATTTTCATATCTCTTAGATTTGAGCCTTTTCCTTCCTCCCTAGTGCACACATGTTACTAATAACATCACACATGAATAATCCATCCAAATTGACACTTAGCTCCTTGATCTTCTTCTCCTCATATAACTTTTTTCCTTGTCAATACCACAAGCAAATCCCTTGGTAATGTTGTTAGTAATTGTAGATGAGATCAAATAAACATTCCAGACAAAATAATATGGATAATTACCATGGTAATATATCTTGGTTTCCTCTTTTCCATTGTTTAGATTATGTACACGACTTTTGTTTACAGATCCTACATATGTACATGACCCTTCTTCATGAGGGTTGCGTATACTTTCTAACCTTCACAATTTTGCATTTGCTCTGTAACTAAATGATCTGAAAATGGAATATACTTGTTTAAGGGTGCAAGGTATCCATTTCCCATAATTTCAAATGTGAGCTATACACTCCAAGTGACCTCTGAAAATGTGAAAACTTCTTATTTCTTATACAGAGATAGACTGTAAGGGCATTCACCGGACATGTCACCTCTAAAGAGACGATGACTTCGAGAGGCTACCTGGACCTCTACAGGCTATGCCTAAAGAAATAATGAAGTAAACACTTAGAAGTCTTTGACATACACATACTTGAAGTTTGATGTCTTGTGGAATAAGACAAATAACTTTTTGCAGCTGAATAGGTGATTATGTGTGTATGCAAGTTATGTAGATTTGTTGTTTAACACATTATATTAGTTTTATTTAGCATATCATCTTCAACAAATAAAGACATCAAAATGATGAAGCAGTTCACCCCCTCTGGGCTACATCTGCTGGACCAAACCTCTCAAACTAGGCTTGTCCTCTTGTATTAAAAATGCTACAAAGGCTAATACAAGAATGTGAGTGTCTCGAAATATAGATCTGACTGTAAATACAAAATCAGAAGATAGGAATTAGCTAAAAATGCTCTTTCCCAAACACTAAACAATGAAATTGTACCTTATATAGTACTTTCCCCAATTGGCCCTAGTGGCCCTTTAAACTTGCATGGAGAATTTCGAGGTTAAGATGACCTCAATTGGTTCTGAAACCTCTGCCATTAGACTCAGAAGGTCGAAAATAGTAGACATAGGCTTTTGAGTCACAAAAAATGGATGAACATAGCCCCCAAACAGCTCAAGCACTGAAATGGCCCTAATGGCCCTGAAAGCTTCCCTGAAGATAAAAAGTGAGAAGAATGCCTCAATAGGAAAAATGAGCTGTATAAATGGATTCAGAAAGCTGAAAAACTTCAGGAATGACCTTCGTTCCACATTCAATGGCTGCACAATTCCCAATGCAACTCCCAAATTGATTTGGCCCTAGTGGCTCCTGGAACTTCCATGAAGAAAAATCACCTACAAGCGACCTGAGATGGCTGTGAAACCTATGCCAATGGCTTCAGAAGGTCGAAGCTTCCCAAAATAAAATAAAAAAATTCGTCCAAAAAGGACTTTCCTAGCCAAAGTTATGACCCATTAAAGTTTTCCTCCAATTTGGCCTAGAATCACTCCAGCTAACTGTAGTGGAAGTTCAGTTAGCTCCGCCAATTATGGCGGGACCGCCCAAATTTGGCGCTCCGCCAATTCCGCCACTATAATGACCGTGACTGCCAGCTAACTGTTAGTGGCTTTCAATGCGCATGTGAACGTTCCTGACGGTTTTGGGTTTACCTCGGAGTTTGAGCCGAACTTTTGGTTGAACTGTTTGTTTACCATTGATTTCCACATATATGTGACCAAGCACTAACTTTAACATTAAAGTTTTTGGTTAAGTATTAACCGCCAACAAAGGTGTTAAGCCCTTGGTTCGAAGGCTATGGTCTCATGAGTGGGGGCTGACCCTTAAAAGCTTGCCCCCTTTTGGCCCGCCTTAAACATTTTTAAACTTCATAAATGCTTTGTCCCACCATCCTTTCACATCATTGCGTGGTGGTGCATTGGTAAGGCTGACCGCTGATATATCATAGGTCGTGTGTTCAAGCCACATCCGACCAAAATTTTAAATATATGCGCCGTTAATGCTGATGTCACCATGGGTCACGTGGTGGCCTCCGAGCCTGCCACGTGGCAGCATGCCATTCATTGCCTAAAACAGAATATTCTATTTTAATTTTTTTTGAAAAAAATTCAAAAATTTCAATGTTATTGGGCCATTCTTCTTTTTGGCATAACTTTCTCATACGGCGACCATTTTCCGAACCATTTGTGGCACCGAAATTAGGACGATGAGCTCTATCAATCCGTTTAGGTTTGAACTAGTTCTGAACACTTTCATTTTTTTCCATTTTACGACACTTGGTCTTCACCTCCTAATCACTAAACTACCAATTCTCTATCATATCCTCTGTAACATTTGTAATACTTCCACAATCATGATATTATACCCAAGTTGACATTAAGGACATATTTGACATGCAGTTTTCCATCAAGGACAACACATTAACCATAATTCCAATAATATCCCCCTTTGGACTTGATAGAAACCTCTTTGGTATTTGGATATCACCTACAAACACCTACAAACAACATGTCTTCTCTCCACATTTGACATCAAGGGTGGAGGGTTAAACCAGGTTGAATGAGGTGCTTTCCCTTATAGTGCTCATCACTATAAGTCTAATGTATTCATATGAAATTTGCATACTGACCATGCTTCCCCTAAGCATATGCTAGACCTTCTAAACATATGTAAATTCATGGCTATTCATGCCTTCTTCTATAGCCAATGACTCTCTTCTCCAATGATTACATCAATCACCCAACATAATTGGGTTACACATTTGACCGGATAGGCCATACATGAGTGAATTTTACAATGATTACAACATGGGTATTTTTATGACCTTTACATCATCCATAACCATAACCAAGTATCTCAATAATGGAGTATGTTTTGCATCAAAACCATGATACTCATCAGTACCAAATTAGCATTTGCAACATAGTCATCTAAAAGTATCAACATAAGTGACATAATAGAACAATGAATCATCCTCACCATCAAGAAGAAATAAATAAGGTAAGATGGTGTAGCTTCATCACATGGCCAAATATATCCAATAATTACTAAGAAACTATAACATAATATTGTGCAATAAATTTTTGTGAGAAACTCATCCCCTTGGCCTCATGTCATCAAGGTCAACACACTCTCTCCACATAGGGGAAGAGCCATAATCCTCAAGAAGAAAAACTATATCATATATTGGACCACAACACCATAGGAAACATATACATATTATTTCCATGCATCAACAACATACGTGAAAACCAAGAGTACCTCCCACATCACAAGCCATTAAGTATAATAGAACTGATCAAAAACATCATCAACCAACATCTTTAGTGAACATAACATACATATCTTCCTTGTGAATATTTAACAATAGAAAGAATAAGACACCATTAACAACTTCATGAAGTGCAACTCAAGCAACGTATAGGCACCATCAATAACTTCACCACATGCAATCCATTCATCGTTTATAGCTCATGACATAGTGACAACAACACATATATTCTCCCGGAAGGGCTTCCACCTAAAAAATATCTTGTGTCTTGTCTTTGATGTTGTGCACTGTTCAATGGTGCTATTAAATTTTCATATGATGTGATTTTGATTTATGTTTTGATCTAATGAAAATGTTATTCAGTTCTCTGAATATTAGAATTAACAAATTGAAGTGAAATATTGATTTAACCCCTCTCGGCATTTACAACAAATACATCACTAGCTATCAGATCTTTGTACATATTATTCTTGCAACAACTAAGCATATGATGAGTAAACCTTATGTAAATGATCACATAATTAGGTGACTACTACTTCTACAACAATTTGATTTAAAAATTCTTGACAGACATGAAAGGAGAATGTTGTTGCATATTTCTTTCAAGGCTAACTTTGTCTGTAGAAAACGAAGAGATGGTCGATGACAAAGTGCCTGATGAAAATATTTTTTCCATATCATTCTTTGTCTCCATGGTTTGCTAACATTCTTAACTTCTTACTTGCTCATAAATTTACCCCTCATTTATCTTCAAACGAGAATATTAATATCGCCAGGAAAAGAACTGCTTATACATGGATTGGGGGTAACATCTTCAGTTTGGGGCCTAATGAGATCTTGAGAATATGTGTGAGGGAAGACGAGATTTACGACATCCTCTCGGCTTTTCAATGATGGACCTCGTGGGGTCTATTTTTCTACTAGGAGAGTAGCCTACAAGATCCTATAGGTATGATACGATTGGCCTACCATTCAGGGAAGACACCTTTTACAAATTTTGTTTCCCAATAGAATTGGTGATAGACTAAGGCTCCCAATTCACTTCCAATCTAATAGAGGGGAGAGTGAGGTAAAACCATATGGAACAGATAAAATATACCTTATATTTGTTAGAAAATTATATATTACAGAGAAATGGAACACATAAAATATTGCAGAAATATAAAACACAGAAAATGCATAAAACAAGAGAGACACAGACATACATGGTTCACCCAGTTTGGGTTACATCCATGGAGAAATAGCGAGTCCTTATTTTATTATATTATCCAACAAACTGAAGAGATACAACATACAGTAGATCCGTTGTAACACCCTCTTCGCTCTCAATCAGCTCCCTCTTCCTCGCTCAGAATACAGATCTACATAGACGCAATATAATTCCCTCATATATAGTGAGGGGTTTCCTTCTAAGGAAAAAACCCCTAAACTAAACATAACTTCCACCATCAGATCATTCACCTAATGAACGGCCCAGATTGACTAGAAATTACTAGACTTTTACAAGGCAATTTTACATATATTTTTAGCTGACCATTGGCCCCCGGACCCCGCGGGGGGGACAAGTCCCCCCTGCACCCCCCATGTGGAGGGGTGTACAATCTTCCTGGGGTATACATCCGGCTGAAACCTTTGAATATAGAAGATAATCATGCTCCACACCCAACAATCTCCCACTTGGAGACTAATTATAGCAAGTCCACCGCTGCTTCATTTGCTAGACAATGACTCCACTTTGGACCTGGTTGTTTCTCATGTTCTTCATCATACTTGAAGACCAATTGAAATTGATCAGATTTTCAGTTTCTCCCTGGTTACAACTTTTGTTAGCCTATCTACAGGATTCTGGCTAGTGTGTATCTTTTCCAGCTTCAATTGTCTGTCTTCCAATGTTGACCATATGAAATGGTACTTGAGTTGTATACGTTTAGTCTTGGAATTAAATGCACATATATTTGCAAGATGTATGGTACTCTGGCTATCATTGTATAACTTGCCCAACTCTTGCTTCTTACCCAACTCATCGAGAAACCTTTGTAAGCAAATCATTTCTTTACTAGCCTCTGTAGCAACAACATACTCTGTTTCAATTGTTGAAAGTGCAACAACACGTTGGACTTTTGAAACCCAACTGACAGCTATTCCACCTATAGTAAATACATATCCTGTAGTGCTCCTCTTGTTATCTCTATCACCTGCCATATCTACATCAACATATCCCTGTAGATAAGTGTTTGAGCCACCAAAGCATAATGCTTGATTTGTGGTACCTCTCAAATACCTGAGAATCCACTTCCTTGCCATCTAATGTTCTCTTCCTGGATTGTTCATGTACCTGCTTACAACTCCCATTGTGTGTGCAATATTAGGCCATGTGCAAACCATTTCTTACATTAAGCTTCCAACTGTTGATGCATATGGAACTTTAGACATATGAGCCATTTCTTCCTAGGTCTTGGTACACGCCTCCTTACTTAATTTGAAATGGCTAGCCAAAGGTATACCAACTAGTTTTGCATTCTGTATATTAAACCTTTTCAACACCTTTTCTATGTACTCACTTTGAGACAATGTTAATTTGTGATTCTTCCTATCTCTAGCTATTCTCATACCAAGGATTTGTTTTGCCGCACCCAAATCCTTCATTTCAAATGAGTTTGCCAATTTCCTTTTGAGCACATTTATTTCCTGCATGTTAGAACCTGCAACAAGCATATCATCTACATACAATAACAATATAATATAGCTGCCATCATTTTGCCTTTTGAGATAAACACAATAATCAGAGTGACATCTAGTATAACCTTGTTCACACATAAACCTGTCAAATTTTAGATACCACTGCCTTGGAGCCTGTTTTAAGCCATACAAGCTCTTCTTCAACTTGCACACTAGTTTTGCCTTCCCTTTTACCTCAGATCCTTGTTGCTGCTACCTATATATCTCTTCCTCCAAATCCCATGGAGAAAGGTTGTCTTTACATCTAACTGCTCAAGATGCAAATCTTCAACTGCTACTAGACTTACAATAGTTCTAATTGAAGTCATTTTCACAATAGGAGAAAATCTTTCATCGAAATCAATGCCTTTCTTCTGTGCAAACCCCTTCCCTACAGGTCCAGCTTTGTACCTCTGTTTTCCTCCATCTTCTTCCTTCAGCGTGTAAACCCATTTATTCTGCAATGTTGCTTTACCTATAGGAAACCTGACTAAGTCCCAAGTCTGGTTATGTGCTAAGGCGTCCATCTCTTCTTTCATGGCTTGCTCCCACTTCTTTCTAGTTTCTACCTACACTGCTTCTTCACAACATTTTTCTTCACCAGAATCAATCAACAATACATAATATAATGAAGGAGAGTATCATTCAGGGGTCTACTTATCTTGGCAGATCTTCTAACACCACTTTTAGGTGTTTGAAGTGCTTGTTGTTGTTGTGGTTTTTGTTGTGGTTGTTGATCATTATGATTTTCAGGTACCATCACTTTTCCTGTGATATCATCAAGCACTATGTATTCTCTATTTTCTTTTTCTTGTTTCTTTTCCTGTAATTGATTCTTATACAAGACCTTTTCATTGAATATTACATCTCTGCTCCTAATTATTTTTTGATTTTCATAATCATATAAGTGATAACCAATCATTAACACCATATCCAATAAAGGTACATTTATTTGATTTTGCCTCAAGCTTTGTCTATTTTCTTTGTTAGTGTGGACAAAGGCTTCACAACCTAGAGTATTTAAAAACGAGTAGTTTACCTTTTTACCTGTCCATGCCTCCTCTGGAATACCACCATCCAAGGAACTTGGAGCCCTCTGTTTATTAGATAAACAACAATATCTATAGCATCTACCCAAAATTGTAAAGGCAATCCTGCATGCAATCTCATGCACCTTGCACATTCCATGATTGTCATGTTCACCCTTTCTAACACACAATTTTCTTGTGGTGTTCCTGGAACTGTCTTCTCTCTGCAAATTCCATTCTCTAAAGAGTACCTATCAAACTCTTTGCTACAATATTCACCTCCATTATCTGATCTGAGACACTTCAACCTTTTCCATGTCTCATTTTCAACCAAAGCTTTCCATTTCTTGAAGGTATCAAATACGTCAGATTTATTTCGAATACAATAAATCCAGGTTTTTCTGGTTGCATCATCAATAAAAGTAACACAATAATGAGAGCCACCAAGATATGATACCTGAGCAGGTCCCTATACATCTGTATGCACAAGCTCTAGTTTTTCACTCTTCTTTTCTTTCCCAGCTCTAAGGAATCTGACTCTCTTCTGTTTTCCATAAACACAATTCTCACAGAATTTTAAATCAACATGCTTCAAACCTGGCAACAAATTTCTTGAGTGAAGAATCCGCATCCCCCTCTCACTCATGTGCCCAAGCCTATGATGCCACAATGTTGTATCTTCTCCTATAGAGGTTAAAGCGTTAATAGAATTAGAAATACCATTGCATAAATATAATGTACCAACCTTTGCTCCTTGCGCTATTACCAGGGATCCTTTAGTGACCTTCTAGGTTTTATCTGTGAAAGTAGTTACACAACCTTCACCTCCCAACTACCCTGTTGAAATCATATTTTTCTTCAGATCTGGAACATGCCTTACCTCCTTCAATAGCCATTGATTTTTATTCTTCTATTTTATGAAAATTGTACCCATTCCAACGATTTTACAGGGTTTATCATCACCCAATCGGACCTGTCCAAAATCTCCTTGAACATAATCATGAAAATGTTTCTTATTAGGTGTGGCATGGAATGAGACCCCTGAATCTACCACCCAGGAATCAATAATATTTTCTGCTAAAAGAATCAAAGCATCTTGCAACACATCACTTGTTACATTCACTTCATGATTGTTTTCTTGCTGCGCACTCCTACATTTCCCTTCCGAGATTTGTAGCCTTTCTTTAGGTGTCCTTTCTTCCCACATTTCCAACACACTATCCCCGATCTGGACTTGGATCTGCCTTTTTTTGACTTACTACGATATCGAGAGCTCTTTCCTCTTTCCATTTTTCTTCCCATAGTCTCTGCAGTCAAAGCATTACCTGATGTCTCATCAGAGCTTTTCTGTCACATTT
>CM062809.1:325417553-325876357 GCA_031772625.1 Pinus tabuliformis
AAATACAATGGATAGGGTTTAGATTTTAACCCCATTTCCAATGGGGCTTCAGAATATTGAAGAAAAGAGGAATAGGAAAAATAATGGTGGGAAGAAAGTGCAATTTTTATCCAACGGAACAACCACATTCAACATTTCATTGGGATATTAGGCATCTCTTAGAGAGATCAATGAAAAAAATAGACAAAAGAAGATGAATAAGTTTCTTAGAGGATAAGAAAACGTTTTAGTAGGGGGTATTATAGGATTCCCAATTAGGTAAAACATAAGGCCCATATAACCTTTCCTACACACATTAAACCTCTCCTTATACACTTAAAAATGTATTTATTAGCTTTAATAAGATCTTAGGAAGGTTAGATACTTTTAACAAACTATATGTACCTAATGTGTTTATTATGCCGGGCAATGAGAATATTTGGTGTAGATCACGAAGAAATATAGTGAAGAGAGAAGTATGGGACCTACTTATGTTGCAAGATGACCAAAATTGGTTGGATTGAGCAACCATTACTCCTCTATATAGTGAAGAGAGAAGCATGGGACCTATTCATGTTGCAGGATGACCAAACTTGGTCGGATTGAGCAACCATTACTCCTCTTTGTATCTGCAAGGTCACTAAATAAGCAAGATCATACATTCTAGGGATTTTGGACGGAAAACAACCCTCTTTTCAAGGATTTGTCGCTTGAATATTTTGTATAAGTCAAGGACTTGAGTAACACATTTCTATATATTATTTGTTCTATATTTGAGAGAAATATCAGTTGTGAGAAAAACAATCTCATGAGCACAAAAGAGTCAATTTTAGTGCCCCCTTGTTTATAATACAAATAACATTATATATAAATCACATCCATTGTTTATTGCTTGTGTTTATTTTATTTTATTGTTAAAATGTTCTATTGCAATTTATTTTTTGTTCGTTTTATATTTGCAATCTTTATGTTAATAGGTATATCTACTTTGGAATAAGGTATGTATTATAATTATTGCGCTCCTAGTATATGAGGGAGATGTTGTCACCTAACATTACATTAAAAAATAAAAATAATATATATATATATATATATATATATATATATACACACACACACACACACACACACACACACACATATATATATATATATATATATATATATGTGTGTGTGTGTATATATATATATATATATATATGTGTGTGTGTGTGTGTGTGTGTGTGTGTGTGTGTGTGTGCATATATATCTATATATATATATATATATATATATATATATATATGAAGATATGTGTAAGGTTAGTTTTAAAAAATTATTAAATAAATAAATGTTTCAGATAATATTAACAAACTTAGTTTTGAAAATGATATATATACAATTTAAAAAGAGATTGATTAGCTTATTCATCGAATAACAAAGAAAATTAGGTAAAGGAAGCCGAGGATTCAATTAGGCATATGTTAGATATGTGTAAAGTTACTTTTAAAAAATTAATTAAATAAAGAATGTGTTGGATAATATTAACAAACTCAATTTTGAAAATGATATATATACAATTTAAAAAGAGATTGATTAGCTTATTCATGGAATAACAAAGAAAATTACGTAAAGGAATCAGAGGATTCAATTAGGCATATCATAATAATAACGAGGTAAATTTCGTGCCATTTTTGTAATAATAATAATAATAATAATAATAATGATGATCAATAGGAGTGAGGGGAAATATTGAGTAGAATGTAATATTTGGGGTGCGGTGTGACCTGAAATATCAGGTAATTTTCCCTACATGTGACCACTATTTACTAGGTGAGGGTGGTTATAAATATTGGGTAACATATTATATTGTAATATTGTATTTTATGTAATCATTATTTTTGTAACAATTAATATAGATTTGTTCCATCTATAAATTTAATTAATAAGTAGATAAAAACTTAAAATTTACACTATGACAAGATTTTTGATCATGAATACTTACCATGGATATTATTGACTTCTATGTAGGTTTTTTACAATACCATGGGCCAATACCCATAAGAGAAAGATAGAGTGGTAGAGGAAAAAAGAAAATTATAATACCACGGGCTACTACCATGGTTTATTAATACCATGGGCCATCTAGACTTTGGATTATTTTGTTATGAATATAGCTTTTAATTGTTACAATACCATGGCTTATCAATACCACATGCCTAAAAAAATAACTTATTTCAAAATAAAAATATTTTACAAATATTTTACTTTAATCTTATTTTATAACATTTTTTAATGAAATATACGAGAAGAAAATGTTATAATTACTTTTGAGGTATATCTAAACCCTCCATCCTTAGGACTACTAACAATATTTTCATAGAGATCAAATGGAGGTTTTAATAAGTTAAAAAATGAAAATAATTTTATATATACATCTGTGAAATTTATATAATATAAATAATATTATAAAGAACGAGGATAAATGCATCTTAACCAAGGATCCAAGCAATGAGAAAGAAAAGTTATTAACAATGATAGAGGGGAGATAGTGCGTGATTCTTTTAATTCTTTTATTATTGTATTTCCTTAACATAATTGATCCAAAATATAAGTTTAATATTTTACAACCAATTATGTTTTTTATTAATTTACATACTTTCTTAAATACAATACAATGAGATCATATTTAAGAGAGTGAGATGGAAGGGGGAATAGAGTGTGGGAGAGAGACATAGAGGTGAGAGACACAGTGAGAGAGATAAAGGAAGAGAGAGAGGAGTGGGAGAGAGGGAGGGAGAGAGATGGATTTGAGGGGGGAAGAGAGGGAGTGACAAGGGAAAGATGAAGGTGGAATGAGAGAGAGAGGAGACGAGGGAAGAGATAGAAAATGAGAGAATAAAGATAGGGAAAGAAGGGGAAGAGGTAGAGTTGGAGGGTGGATAGAGAGTGTGTGTATGATCGGGGGAGAGATGGAGAGAGGTGTGAGAGAAAGGGAGAGAGAGGAAGGAAAAAATGGAGAGGAATTGAGAGAGAGGAGAGAGAGAGGGGGAGATAGAGATGAAGTTGGAAGGGGAAGAAAGTCATAGAGAGAGAAAGGTGGAGAGGGAGTGAAAATGGAGAGATGGAGAGTTAACTTAAGAGAGAGAGAGGGAGAGAGAGAGAGAAGGTGGAGAGAGAAAGAGAGGGAGAGAAGGCGTAGAGAGAGAGGGAGAGGAACAAGGAGGGAGAGTGAGATAGATAGATATGGGGAGAGTGTGTGTATGTTTTTGGGGTGAGAAGGAAAATAGATAGAGAGGGAAAGGACAGAGGGAGGTATAAATATAGATAGCAAGGGGAGAGAGTAAAGAAGAGAAAGTTAGGGAGGCGCAGATAGAGTGAGACGGGGGAGAGAGGGAGAGGAAGAGAAAACAAGAGAGGGGGAGGGAGATAGACACAAAATGAAAGGTGGAGAGAGAGAAGAAGAAAGAGTCTCACAGAGACAAATACATATATAGAAGTTAGATGTAGAAGGTCATGAATATTTTAGATTTTCAATGTGGTTGATGATTTCTAATCCTATTTGATCACATGGACTATATGCATTTATTTCAATGTAGATGTTGATTTATAATTCCATTTAATACCTTACACTAGATGCATTGATTTCAATGTCGATGCTGATTTCTACTCCTATTTTATTGCTTGCACATAATGCATTGGTTTTAGTGTAGATATTGATTTCTAATACTATTTGATTGCTTTCAATATGTGCATTGATTTCAATTTAGATGTTGATTTCTAATCATATTTAATACCTTACACTAGATGCATTGACTTCAGCGTAGATGTTGATTTCTACTCATATTTGATTTCTTGCATTAGATGCATTGGTTTTAGTGTAGATATTGATTTCTTATCCTATTTGATTGCTTGCAGTAGATGCATTAATTTCAATATAGATGTTGATTTCTAATCCTATTTGATTGTTTGCACTAGATGCATTGATTTTAATGTATATGTTTATTTTTTATTTGATCCAACAAGATGTATGATGTACATTAATTTCAAAGTAATTAGATTAATAGTGTGTATTGATTTCAGTGTAAGCACATCTCTACATCCTCCATCTATATATCAATCTCACATTGTGTCTCCTTCTTTATCTCTCTATCTCAGCCCCTAAACATACACACTCTCTCTCCATATATATCTATCTCTCTCTCCTTGCCTCCCTTTCCCCTCCCCCTGTCTCTCTCTTCCCCTTTGCTCTCTTTCTAACATTTATCACTCCATATCTACATCTCTTCCTCCGACCCTGTATTTTCCTCTCTCTTCTTCTCTCCCCCCATCTATATCTCTATTTCCCCTTGTCTCTCCTTCTCACAGCCAGAACATACACACTCTCTCTCAGTGTAAGCACATAAAAAATATTCAACCATAAATACAATACTTGGATTTTCATCCTAAATAAAATGTTTTCTTACCCCAAATGTTTTCTTCTTGAAACTATAAACTATTTATAGTTGGGTAGATCCTTATTACTCCCATTTTCCATCATTCAACATTGTTAATTACTTCGCATTCAATGGCGGTAATAGAAAATAACTACCATTGAAAATTATTTGGGGTTTAACGCTCCACAAGTCACAATGATTGAATTCTGAGAAAACTACTATTCATATTGGAGAGCAACAAAGACAAGGTATGTTGTTTGCTACAATAGCTCGAGTTCAATGTTAGAATGGTCTATTATTCTAACTACTCGTTTCATATGATTGATATGAGAAAATGGAAAAACTAATAGGTGTGACAATAGGAACAATAGAAGAAAATAGTTTTAGATTCATTGCAATGAATATTGTTTGTAATTGACTATATTCTTAGTTATTCTTAGTATTCACATTCTCTATCTATCCAAATTGCTACATTGACACTTTGCATTCAAAATTTGTATTTCATCAGTTTTCATCATTCAAGTTACTAATAGTTTCTTTGATCTTAGCAAACTGAGGTAACTAAGCAAATTTTAAATTAAATTGGCCAAATTAATCTTATACATATTTAACATATTTAAAATGATCAAAATAATTTGATGATCAACAAATTTTGTATGACCGGACACAACTGAAACTAGTCTGGATTCATCTTAACACCAGATCTATCAAGCGTTGAGAGGGATGAAATCTCTCGAGTTGCAAACCTTTCCTCAAGTTTTGCACTAAAAAAATAGATCTGCACCTCGAGAGATTTGATCCCTCTAGGCACTTGATAGATTTGGTATTAAGATGGATCTAGGCTGGTTAATAATTATCAACTAGATGATAGAGATTTGATTTCCATGAAATATTTTAGAAGATTCATAGTATCATATAGAAATGACGAGTTGAGATTTATTTCCAAAGTAGTGATGTTTGTTTCATTCTTTTAATTAAATTGATTAATTTGAAAAAAAAAAATTATATCCACAAATGTTCTATGAAGGGAGTTATGATTTTTTCACTATACAATGATATTGTAACAAATCCTATTTAAAAATTAAGAATCTTTATAGTAAAGTGGGGATAAATCTCCATGAAATTCATGTTCTATGCTTTTTATACATAATAGTAATATATACATTCATATAATTAAAATTTTCCATGAAATGACATTTATAAATACATGAACAATTATATAGATGCCAAAACGGACAATATTAAACTTACTTTAAGATAGATTTTGTATTACATAATTTTAGATTTTTTGATTGTAATTTTTTTATACATAGATTTTAAGCTTGTGTTTAAAATCCAACCATCAATAGGAATTGTGTTTCAAATCCAACACCCAAAACCACGAATTTTAATTAGGGAACCTAACAAGAACAGTCTTAAAAATCGAGAGATTTGAATTATAATGGTGTTTGGGAAAACTAAATTATTTTAAATAAATAATTTGTTTGAAATTATAAAATTAAATTTATTTTTTAATTTAAAATAAAATTTAAATGAATATCATAATAAAAATAATATATTTTTTTAAGCCAGCGTAGAAGATAAAGATTATGGAACCAAAAAGACTAATTTTTAGAGTATTGTTTTCTAATTAGATAAAACAAAACTAAACATCATGAAAAGCAAGCAAGAGATGAAAGATTTACATCATTTACATTCATGAGCTGCAAGAGATTAGAGATTTACAAAATCCTCTAACATAAACTTAAAAGCTCAGACCACTCTATATTTTGAAAAAAACAACTTCAACATACTTCAACATAGATAAAAGAGATTAAGTTCAGAGATACGCAAAAGAGTTAGTGAGAGAACCTTGAAAGATCCATGATACGAAAACCTGCAAATAAGGATAGGCAAAAAAAATTTGAACAAATCAAGCCCTCTTTAGTTTGATATAATATTGAACGAAATCCTACTGCTGATTTTGATATTGAGATGGATTGGAGGAGCCAGGATGGCTGCCTTCGTCCCTAAATTCAGTCAACAGCGATTGAGGAGAACCCGGACTGGCCTGGACTCCATAAGTATAGCGATAACCTTCAGCTGGATAACCCACAAATTCTGGCACGCCGTAGTGATAAATATTAAAAGCCACTGGATTTCAGTTACCATAATTATGAATAGCCTCATTTGGATTAAAATGGATTCCAACCCTGATTAACATGGATGGCAGGATTACCAAACCCTTGACCAGGATGGATGTCGAACGCATGAGTAGAGGAGTTTACACGAGTGGACTCTCATTGGCTAATTTGCAATACAACTGATGACCGTCGTCGGTCAATTTAATGGGCACCTCTAAGGCACGATTGGCCGCCTCTCTCATTTAAATCATATTTATCATATTTTAATTATTTTGTACTCTTTGTCCCACACAGGCACAAGCCAACTTCTTTCTCTATTAAAATTGCGTCTTCCTCTCTAAAATAATGAGACTGACCATTAAACAAAGTTGCCATTAAATGTTATTTTTCCATTTCAGCATAAAGGCCTATGTGGCATTTGTCTATATTAAATAATATTTTACAAAATATAAATAATAATTTTGTTTTAATATTTATATTAATTTTATGTGTGAAATAATTAAAGCTAAAAGAAAAGTTTATTTCATAGATAGATGTTTTTATATATAAACATTAATCATTATTTTATTATTTTCCATATATAAAAATAATATTAATTGTTATATCTTTAAATAATTAAAAAATATTATTAAAATAAAATATTTAAAAAAAAATAAAAATTCAAACCAATTATAAATAGGATATTTCAATTTCCATATAAGCCAAGAATATCAACATAAATTATAAATCTATAAAATAATTAGAAGTAAAAACTTTTTTAGCCTTCAAACAATTTAATAGTATTTTACCTAGTGCAAGGGAATGTGTCCTTTTTTCTATGTTTAACAAATTGACATTTCTCATAAATCTATTTTAACTTCAAATCGATATATATATACATATCAACACATAATAGGTGCCTCGCATAACTAAATGAGAAGAAATGAAAAATGTTATTGAAAGATTTCTTATACCAAACTAAAAAGTAAAAAAAATGCTTTCATTATTTACATGGATAAAGTTAATGGAAATTATAATAATAATGATTAAATTAATGGTACTAATAAAAAAAGAGTTTTTAATCATATCTTCTTCATATCACTTAAAGGTAATTTGATTTTCATATAGTGTGATGTTATTTATTAGCAAAATAGAAGATTCATAGTAGAAATAATGTAAGATAAAAAGATTTAGAGCAAAAATGACATATTTGTAAAAGAATATGAATGCTACAAATAGCAATACCTTTATTAATAAAAGAAATATTATATTGTTTCTTTAAGGGGGGAACCTATAGATGAGGAGAGCTTCAATAACAATATGAATTACATGACATTCTATTAACTTGCTTCCACTTTATTATATATTTTTTATTTAACCTCTTAGGAAAATTGTACTAATGGAAATTTTTGGTTGAAGAAACATTCTTGCAAGACTTCTTAAAATTATTGCTTTCAAACAATATCTTTTACAGGGGCCTTTTTTAATATACATAGGTTCAATAAAAATAAACCATTCTATTACTTAAGTGGTTTACAATAAGACACTGACATAACTTCACCTTTATAAAACACCATTGTCCTCATGGAACACACACAAAATACATATCCTTCCATTGTACTATTTCCTCTTGTATAATTCACTAATGGAGACACCATTCTCTTTTGCTGAGGACATCATTTTCCTACAACCAAATGGAATGTTTCAATATAGAAATTAGAGATAACCACATTTAAGTATGAGTCATGAAAGATTGGATGAATTTTAATTGGCTAGGACATTCAAAATTCATAAGTTGCTAACCCAATATGTTTGAGGACCTTATATGAACCATAAATATTGGAAGAAAGCTTCTAGTAGCAGTCCCATTTAACTAAAGTCATCTTACAAGGCCATATATGGAGGAACACGTGATTCCTTTCATAAAAAAGACATTCAAAATGATGATGATCCTATTCTGATTCATCACCTAATCATTATTGGGAGGGAAGAGAATGTTTTCCCAATCTACAAGGGTCTTTTCAAAATCCTACACCTTATAGACTCGCTGTAAATAGGATAGTAATGGTTGTGGCATTTGGCCATAGAGAATATCAAAGAAACTTGTTCAAGTGGAACCATGATAAGTTATAATATACTACCGTTCAACTTGATGTAGCTTCTAGACTCATCATGATTGTCTTTCCAAAGTAACACACCTCAAATATGCTTACAACTACTTATTGACATATTTAGCCTCACTATTAATTTAGTGGTGATATGTGGTGTTAAGTTTCAATTGAGTGTCCTAGAGCTAAATAAACTCTTTCTAGAATTAAAAGTGAACATGGTGTAATGATACATCATAATACAAATTTAAATAATTATGTGGTTGTAATGACCTTGAAGGGGTATTAAAGAGAACAAATTCAGAATATTTGATAAAGTGGTCAACTATAACAATTATTACGAATTTATTACCGAATTTTGATAACCCACAATAAATTCCATAGAAATGTCAATCCATATAAATAATGCAATGACTAAATATTGAAGGCTCTACTATCTCTAGTTTATAAAAGCCACATATATTCCACTAGATAGTTCACTAAAATAGATCTCATAAAATAAACTAAAACCTTTCATATGATGATTAAATTTTTATAGCTTCCATATTTTTTCATTGTTGATTTTCCACTTATGCATGAAATAAATAAAATTCATAAAATATAGAAAAACAAACAAAATCGCACACCAACCACAATGAACACAATTTTTTTCTAATAAAATCTATAGGAGAAAGCTTAGCTAAAAGGTGAGGCTGCTATGTTCTCTTTTTGTTTGGAATGGTAATAATATGTGTATGAGGGATAAAACACTCTCTATGGAGTTTCTTGAGACATGTGGGCTATTAGGATATCACTACAGAGAATTAAATCGCTATGTTATTCTCTCTTGCTCCCACTTCCAATTGATATGCTCTACTCTGGAACAAGATACAAGTGCATATAGTGGAAACCTAACTCTTCTTAGTGACCTAGTTTTTAATATATTCAAATAGCGAGGTAAGGATTATGTTTGACTCCAACTCTTAACTAAAGTTTCAAATTTGACCCTTCTAAAATATTCCATGCATTACTATCCCATTTTGCATGAGTAATGGGGGTTGATGTCGCATGTTGTTAATCCATGGTGATTAAATCAAAAGGCAAACTTTCGGGAGGAACATATTTTTCACACAAACTTCGATTGATATCTTTCTTACACTATTGAAAAATTATGTTAGTGTATAACTATATCATGGGGTCTAACACAAGTGAGAGTTTTTAGGCCACAAAAAATTTCATTCAACCCCTCAAATTCCCTTTGGAAGGTTTTAGACCCCCATTCTCCAAATTGAGACCCACCAATGAAAATGGCTCTATAATATGCTTCTTCCAAATTTTCTTCTATGAAAACATAGAGGTGCATGAATAATATTATAATATTCTAATCTAATTCACTAAATGAGGTGCAGAAAAGTTTCCTCTAGCTTCTCATGTGAGTACCATTTTGTGTTTCCCAAAAGTTATCCTTTGAACCCAATCTACCTAAGGCCACCTTGCCCCTGTCATATAGTTTGGGACCTCCTCTATAAAATTTTATCCTATTTCAACTCTTCATAGGATTATAGAGTTAGATTGTCTATGGAATGTAGGACATTTTCCTCTTGCTATTACAACATGAAGAGTCATAGAGTTTGATCTTATATACACAAATTTTCGTATGTTTAACTTTCCTGCCTGCTAATTCACATCAACAAGTGCCATAATTTTATTTAGAGATGATATATCAATTAAACATGAGGAAAAGTGCTAAAATAAGCTCTCAAGACCATCCTATAGGAAACCATATAATCCTACAAGAAAGTTCTATATTTCCTTTAGGAAAATTCTAAATTTGATATTAATGGAGCAACTAAATGATTGAAAGCATAAAAATCATAAAGAAACTAATTTTGATCATGTCAATTTAATTAAAAAAACTCACCAAGACATAAAGAATAAGTTATCAATCTTCTACTGGAACATGCAAAGTACATCATTCACTAAACTAATTGTAGCATAAAATGAAAGATTACATATCATGGAAAATAAGGATCAATATGAAAAATATAAGGGTACATAGCGGAATTATAACTCAAATGGGTGGACACTCCCTAAGGTGCTTACAAACCAGGGAAAAATTTACGGGCTAATGTTTGCAAGTGGGCTAATTTCTATGCTTTTTCCAAAAAAAAATATTTGTCAATTTTAATTTTTTTCTAAAAATGGTTTGCCCAAATTTCATGGTATAAAATTATTTTACCTTAAGAATTTCTAAACTTTTATATAAATACTATATAAAATTATTATAAATTTTAATATTTTTACGAAAAAAATTGTCAAATATTTTATAGATTGCATATTAAAGGCTAGTGATATTCACTAAGGTTTCTAAACTTTAAGATAAATTCTCTTCCTTAAAATTTTTCATGTTACAAACCTATTAAAATCCAATGCTAGCTAGCTGGAAAGAAATAATATCTCTCCATTAATACATAAGTTTGAATATAATTAAACTAAAAATCTACAATGTAATCAAAATAATATTATTTCTCTTCTCCCTTCAAGCCTTACCTTAAGTATTTTCTTATACGAACTTATGGGGAGAAAACACCTTGAAACGATGGATGATTCCCCTAACAAAAGATACATATATCATAGGAATTTCATCCCCTCAGGTTTGTTTCACATGTAAACATGTCCCCTGGTATTGTTATGGCATTCAACCCAAATAGTCTTGAGTTCCACCACGGCAACCGAGGGAATAGAGTTCATTTTTTATGATATGTTCTTGGTGGTCTATTGGTATAGGATGCCTTCTTCCAAAAACCTATAAAATATATGTACTGATGCTTCCGAAGCTCATAAAACTATGAGTATGATTATATTTCCTAAGAAATTACTCAACCCAAAGTAAAGTCATATAAGTCGTTAAAATGTATAATTAACGACGACATAAATACATGTTTTAAGGTGGGAAAAGGGATACATATGGGCCTTTGATCATCCATTGCTCAGCCCATCTTGCCCATTGCTTATATGTTTTCTGGTCCCTGAGAAAACATACATGTTAATCTTATTGATCATATTGTTGGTCTCGTTGGTCATATTTTTCTTGTATTCCTACCTCTTATCACAAGATAAATGCCTAGTCAATTATACTAGATAATAAAGACGTGGTGCTTGCTTAATAATTTTACAATATTCCTCTTATACTTCCTGCTAAAACTCAGGATTCATGTAAGCAAGAAAGTTGGGTTGAATTTCATTGCTACCAATCTTTTTCCCAAAGTTTGCTTTGATTTATTTTACCATGAATATCTTTCTATAGTAGCCTACAATTGGAGGGGAGAGTGAGGTTTATGCACATGGATGCTATAAGAAAAAATTTTCCACCTACTCTTCCAAGTCAGAGTGGCTTCCTCTCCGAATAATTTGAGTATGTCTTCTAGGTTGGACACAAACTCTTACTTTATCTTACTCCAATTGGGGGAAACCGCCTTATGCATTGCAAAAATTTAATATGTTTATGCTTGTATGGTTCATCCCTTTACCAATGTGAAATGTATAATTCCTCTTGTTTATGCCTCTTCATTTCCTTAGATCTCATCTCCTCATGCCTCAACCATGAGGCCACAACCATTAACTATATATACCCATGTATACTGAGTATGCAGTTGATATCACATTAGATTATGGAGATAGAATTCATAAGGTCTCGATTTTTCTTCTATGTTTTAGTCTTGAACCACTTGCATTAGTTCCTGGTCAGTTTGAAGGCCAAATTCCTAGAGATATGCAAGGTTGGTGATATTATGCTTATACCATTATTCTTTGAGGAATAAAGTTTATATTTTGTCTAAACATATATACTCTACCATCTCCATTAAAATATGAGCCATGGACCTAATGATAATGCTAAAATTACATTATTTTAAACCTTGAGTGTACTTTCCTTTTAGCTTATTCTAAATCCTACTTGGTATTCTTGTTGTCTTCAGTGGATTATTGCTTGTTGCTTCCCACTTTGAGTCCTAGGATCATCATTTATGTTCTTAGTTCATGTACCTCATTTTCTAGTTTCACATATTTTCCAATACTCTTTCTGGAAGTTATTCTTCCCCATTTATGCACAACAATATTTTATTCTTTACTAGCCAATAGTGCATGTCGTAGCAAGAATGAAAGAGTGATATTGTTATGACCAACATGATGCATTGTTGGATTCACAATTACATTGAGAAGGTGGGGTTGAATCAATGTAATAGAAATTTTACTTATTTAAAGCATTCAAGAACGGAAAAATATCAATCTCATAAGTAGAACATGACACACAGAATACATACAAACACTTCAAGTAGAAAGACACAAAAATTGTTTAATATATTATTCATTGTATGAACCAACCTATAAAAGACTCTAATCCCCTCAATCACTTAGGTTTATTGGAACCAACCTATAGGAGACACCAATCCCATATGCTACTTTATAAGCATAAAACTACAAGAGACATCATCCCCCTCATTCATCAAATATTCACTTTGATCCAGGTTCTTCATTTAAATACAAGATTCTGTAGTTCCACACTTCAATTTCCTGTCCTTTTGAAAATTACATATATCGTTCACACACTCTGTTCAGTTACATATTTTTTCAAAAATTGTTAAGAAAAATAATGAGAGGGGAGGGGGGGAAGTGAATCCGTATTTTTAATTCACTTTACCTTTAGACAACTCATGTGTGGATGCAACTTTAATGAGTGCAAACCGCGTATATCTAGATAACCAATTTTTCATATGTTTATCTCTAACTGATCCATCATTATTTCATTATCCATTTATTAAGTAATAACCATGACCACTAAATTGAAGATAAATCATCAACACGTTGGAAACACACCAATACATATGGACACCAAGATTTTAGGTGGAAATCTAATGTGGGAGAAAACCACCATTGTTGTCATCTTTATCTTCTTCTTTTATTATAAATAAAATATTCATTACATCTTGTACTGGCATAGAATCTTTCTAGCACGCATGCACGCACCTATAGTAGGCTACAAACTCCAATAGTTCTCCATCATACAATGGAAGGGAGCTACAACTCCTTGATCTCATTTACTGACTCCTATCGAAAGGGACAAAATAACCCTTGAACAAGCTTACGAGCTACCACTTGAAGGGAGCTCTAACTACCTTACTGAAGGCTGCAACCCTTAGCAGCCCTCATGGGCCATGCTTCATATTATTTCAAACTAGATCCACGTATCAACCAGTCATAATTTTTTTTTGCCACCTTTCATTATATTTTCACACTTGACCCACACCAACAATAATCCCAAACCAATATGCCAAACTGCAATACTGAATCTCAAAATCTGAATCATCGAAATATCAAGCTATTGAATACTAAACTAACCACTGCAACCATATCAAATCAATGCACAAACCATCCTGATCAAGACATCATTGACAGAGAATGGAAAATACAATAGAACTCATCAATTTTGATCATCAAGTAGCACTGCAAACCCTGATAAAATTAAACTCTAAATAAATACGCTAGTTTCATAAGAAGGATCCATGTATATATCTGTTTCTTGTGAATAAAAACTTTGTATAGATATGAAGTCACAAAATACTAAATAACTGAATCCCTAAGAATTAAATCAAATGAATATTTTATATCAACTGAATCACTAAAGAAGATGAGTCATTGAACCATATTAAACTAACATAATAACATGCCAAGTATCCTCCTCAGCAATATTGTCATGCTATACCAAGCCAAGTCAGCATTCAATAACCAATCATCAACATAGCCATATATCAACTTATTCTAATCAAGACATCATTGAAAAACAACAACAAATAACCAAATTAATCAACACCCAAACATCTATAAACAACCCAAATCAAGCAACAATCTAAAGGAAAACTATCTCAGAATATATACACAACTACTTTTAAGCATATATTTGTTTGTATGTGACTGTCGAGAATAAAACCTGCATACAGACCTTCAATTACTGAATCAAGAAATTGCTATAACTGATAACACATGACAATCCCAAATCTCAATGCACATATTGTTAAAGTCACAATCAATCGATATCAGAACATCTATGAAAACCCAGATCAACCAGCAATCTAAAGGCAAATTATCTTAGAATATATACACAACTACTTTGAAGCACATATGTGTATGTATGTGGCTATCTAGAAGAAAACCTACGTACAAACCTTCAATTACTAAATCAAGTCTTCGCTAAACCTCATAACACATGACAAACCCAAATCTTTGTGCACATAATGTTAAAGTCACATATCACTGCAAACATATTCAGATCAAAGTCATCACAGATATTGCAATTTTAAGTACTCAAACATAAACAAATCAGTTAAGTATATCCATTAGTATTAAATTCATTTTCATATCTCTTAGATTTGAGCCTTTTCCTTCCTCCCTAGTGCACACATGTTACTAATAACATCACACATGAATAATCCATCCAAATTGACACTTAGCTCCTTGATCTTCTTCTCCTCATATAACTTTTTTCCTTGTCAATACCACAAGCAAATCCCTTGGTAATGTTGTTAGTAATTGTAGATGAGATCAAATAAACATTCCAGACAAAATAATATGGATAATTACCATGGTAATATATCTTGGTTTCCTCTTTTCCATTGTTTAGATTATGTACACGACTTTTGTTTACAGATCCTACATATGTACATGACCCTTCTTCATGAGGGTTGCGTATACTTTCTAACCTTCACAATTTTGCATTTGCTCTGTAACTAAATGATCTGAAAATGGAATATACTTGTTTAAGGGTGCAAGGTATCCATTTCCCATAATTTCAAATGTGAGCTATACACTCCAAGTGACCTCTGAAAATGTGAAAACTTCTTATTTCTTATACAGAGATAGACTGTAAGGGCATTCACCGGACATGTCACCTCTAAAGAGACGATGACTTCGAGAGGCTACCTGGACCTCTACAGGCTATGCCTAAAGAAATAATGAAGTAAACACTTAGAAGTCTTTGACATACACATACTTGAAGTTTGATGTCTTGTGGAATAAGACAAATAACTTTTTGCAGCTGAATAGGTGATTATGTGTGTATGCAAGTTATGTAGATTTGTTGTTTAACACATTATATTAGTTTTATTTAGCATATCATCTTCAACAAATAAAGACATCAAAATGATGAAGCAGTTCACCCCCTCTGGGCTACATCTGCTGGACCAAACCTCTCAAACTAGGCTTGTCCTCTTGTATTAAAAATGCTACAAAGGCTAATACAAGAATGTGAGTGTCTCGAAATATAGATCTGACTGTAAATACAAAATCAGAAGATAGGAATTAGCTAAAAATGCTCTTTCCCAAACACTAAACAATGAAATTGTACCTTATATAGTACTTTCCCCAATTGGCCCTAGTGGCCCTTTAAACTTGCATGGAGAATTTCGAGGTTAAGATGACCTCAATTGGTTCTGAAACCTCTGCCATTAGACTCAGAAGGTCGAAAATAGTAGACATAGGCTTTTGAGTCACAAAAAATGGATGAACATAGCCCCCAAACAGCTCAAGCACTGAAATGGCCCTAATGGCCCTGAAAGCTTCCCTGAAGATAAAAAGTGAGAAGAATGCCTCAATAGGAAAAATGAGCTGTATAAATGGATTCAGAAAGCTGAAAAACTTCAGGAATGACCTTCGTTCCACATTCAATGGCTGCACAATTCCCAATGCAACTCCCAAATTGATTTGGCCCTAGTGGCTCCTGGAACTTCCATGAAGAAAAATCACCTACAAGCGACCTGAGATGGCTGTGAAACCTATGCCAATGGCTTCAGAAGGTCGAAGCTTCCCAAAATAAAATAAAAAAATTCGTCCAAAAAGGACTTTCCTAGCCAAAGTTATGACCCATTAAAGTTTTCCTCCAATTTGGCCTAGAATCACTCCAGCTAACTGTAGTGGAAGTTCAGTTAGCTCCGCCAATTATGGCAGGACCACCCAAATTTGGCGCTCTGCCAATTCCGCCACTATAATGACCGTGACTGCCAGCTAACTGTTAGTGGCTTTCAATGCGCATGTGAACGTTCCTGACGGTTTTGGGTTTACCTCGGAGTTTGAGCCGAACTTTTGGTTGAACTGTTTGTTTACCATTGATTTCCACATATATGTGACCAAGCACTAACTTTAACATTAAAGTTTTTGGTTAAGTATTAACCGCCAACAAAGGTGTTAAGCCCTTGGTTCGAAGGCTATGGTCTCATGAGTGGGGGCTGACCCTTAAAAGCTTGCCCCCTTTTGGCCCGCCTTAAACATTTTTAAACTTCATAAATGCTTTGTCCCACCATCCTTTCACATCATTGCGTGGTGGTGCATTGGTAAGGCTGACCGCTGATATATCATAGGTCATGTGTTCAAGCCACATCCGACCAAAATTTTAAATATATGCGCCGTTAATGCTGATGTCACCATGGGTCACGTGGTGGCCTCCGAGCCTGCCACGTGGCAGCATGCCATTCATTGCCTAAAACAGAATATTCTATTTTAATTTTTTTTGAAAAAAATTCAAAAATTTCAATGTTATTGGGCCATTCTTCTTTTTGGCATAACTTTCTCATACGGCGACCGTTTTCCGAACCATTTGTGGCACCGAAATTAGGACGATGAGCTCTATCAATCCGTTTAGGTTTGAACTAGTTCTGAACACTTTCATTTTTTTCCATTTTACGACACTTGGTCTTCACCTCCTAATCACTAAACTACCAATTCTCTATCATATCCTCTGTAACATTTGTAATACTTCCACAATCATGATATTATACCCAAGTTGACATTAAGGACATATTTGACATGCAGTTTTCCATCAAGGACAACACATTAACCATAATTCCAATAATATCCCCCTTTGGACTTGATAGAAACCTCTTTGGTATTTGGATATCACCTACAAACACCTACAAACAACATGTCTTCTCTCCACATTTGACATCAAGGGTGGAGGGTTAAACCAGGTTGAATGAGGTGCTTTCCCTTATAGTGCTCATCACTATAAGTCTAATGTATTCATATGAAATTTGCATACTGACCATGCTTCCCCTAAGCATATGCTAGACCTTCTAAACATATGTAAATTCATGGCTATTCATGCCTTCTTCTATAGCCAATGACTCTCTTCTCCAATGATTACATCAATCACCCAACATAATTGGGTTACACATTTGACCGGATAGGCCATACATGAGTGAATTTTACAATGATTACAACATGGGTATTTTTATGACCTTTACATCATCCATAACCATAACCAAGTATCTCAATAATGGAGTATGTTTTGCATCAAAACCATGATACTCATCAGTACCAAATTAGCATTTGCAACATAGTCATCTAAAAGTATCAACATAAGTGACATAATAGAACAATGAATCATCCTCACCATCAAGAAGAAATAAATAAGGTAAGATGGTGTAGCTTCATCACATGGCCAAATATATCCAATAATTACTAAGAAACTATAACATAATATTGTGCAATAAATTTTTGTGAGAAACTCATCCCCTTGGCCTCATGTCATCAAGGTCAACACACTCTCTCCACATAGGGGAAGAGCCATAATCCTCAAGAAGAAAAACTATATCATATATTGGACCACAACACCATAGGAAACATATACATATTATTTCCATGCATCAACAACATACGTGAAAACCAAGAGTACCTCCCACATCACAAGCCATTAAGTATAATAGAACTGATCAAAAACATCATCAACCAACATCTTTAGTGAACATAACATACATATCTTCCTTGTGAATATTTAACAATAGAAAGAATAAGACACCATTAACAACTTCATGAAGTGCAACTCAAGCAACGTATAGGCACCATCAATAACTTCACCACATGCAATCCATTCATCGTTTATAGCTCATGACATAGTGACAACAACACATATATTCTCCCGGAAGGGCTTCCACCTAAAAAATATCTTGTGTCTTGTCTTTGATGTTGTGCACTGTTCAATGGTGCTATTAAATTTTCATATGATGTGATTTTGATTTATGTTTTGATCTAATGAAAATGTTATTCAGTTCTCTGAATATTAGAATTAACAAATTGAAGTGAAATATTGATTTAACCCCTCTCGGCATTTACAACAAATACATCACTAGCTATCAGATCTTTGTACATATTATTCTTGCAACAACTAAGCATATGATGAGTAAACCTTATGTAAATGATCACATAATTAGGTGACTACTACTTCTACAACAATTTGATTTAAAAATTCTTGACAGACATGAAAGGAGAATGTTGTTGCATATTTCTTTCAAGGCTAACTTTGTCTGTAGAAAACGAAGAGATGGTCGATGACAAAGTGCCTGATGAAAATATTTTTTCCATATCATTCTTTGTCTCCATGGTTTGCTAACATTCTTAACTTCTTACTTGCTCATAAATTTACCCCTCATTTATCTTCAAACGAGAATATTAATATCGCCAGGAAAAGAACTGCTTATACATGGATTGGGGGTAACATCTTCAGTTTGGGGCCTAATGAGATCTTGAGAATATGTGTGAGGGAAGACGAGATTTACGACATCCTCTCGGCTTTTCAATGATGGACCTCGTGGGGTCTATTTTTCTACTAGGAGAGTAGCCTACAAGATCCTATAGGTATGATACGATTGGCCTACCATTGAGGGAAGACACCTTTTACAAATTTTGTTTCCCAATAGAATTGGTGATAGACTAAGGCTCCCAATTCACTTCCAATCTAATAGAGGGGAGAGTGAGGTAAAACCATATGGAACAGATAAAATATACCTTATATTTGTTAGAAAATTATATATTACAGAGAAATGGAACACATAAAATATTGCAGAAATATAAACACAGAAAATGCATAAAACAAGAGAGACACAGACATACATGGTTCACCCAGTTTGGGTTACATCCATGGAGAAATAGCGAGTCCTTATTTTATTATATTATCCAACAAACTGAAGAGATACAACGTACAGTAGATCCGTTGTAACACCCTCTTCGCTCTCAATCAGCTCCCTCTTCCTCGCTCAGAATACAGATCTACATAGACGCAATATAATTCCCTCATATATAGTGAGGGGTTTCCTTCTAAGGAAAAAATCCCTAAACTAAACATAACTTCCACCATCAGATCATTCACCTAATGAACGGCCCAGATTGACTAGAAATTACTAGACTTTTACAAGGCAATTTTACATATATTTTTAGCTGACCATTGGCCCCCGGACCCCGCGGGGGGGACAAGTCCCCCTGCACCCCCCATGTGGAGGGGTGTACAATCTTCCTGGGGTATACATCCGGCTGAAACCTTTGAATATAGAAGATAATCATGCTCCACACCCAACAATCTCCCACTTGGAGACTAATTATAGCAAGTCCACCGCTGCTTCATTTGCTAGACAATGACTCCACTTTGGACCTGGTTGTTTCTCATGTTCTTCATCATACTTGAAGACCAATTGAAATTGATCAGATTTTCAGTTTCTCCCTGGTTACAACTTTTGTTAGCCTATCTACAGGATTCTGGCTAGTGTGTATCTTTTCCAGCTTCAATTGTCTGTCTTCCAATGTTGACCATATGAAATGGTACTTGAGTTGTATACGTTTAGTCTTGGAATTAAATGCACATATATTTGCAAGATGTATGGTACTCTGGCTATCATTGTATAACTTGCCCAACTCTTGCTTCTTACCCAACTCATCGAGAAACCTTTGTAAGCAAATCATTTCTTTACTAGCCTCTGTAGCAACAACATACTCTGTTTCAATTGTTGAAAGTGCAACAACACGTTGGACTTTTGAAACCCAACTGACAGCTATTCCACCTATAGTAAATACATATCCTGTAGTGCTCCTCTTGTTATCTCTATCACCTGCCATATCTACATCAACATATCCCTGTAGATAAGTGTTTGAGCCACCAAAGCATAATGCTTGATTTGTGGTACCTCTCAAATACCTGAGAATCCACTTCATTGCCATCTAATGTTCTCTTCCTGGATTGTTCATGTACCTGCTTACAACTCCCATTGTGTGTGCAATATTAGGCCATGTGCAAACCATTTCTTACATTAAGCTTCCAACTGTTGATGCATATGGAACTTTAGACATATGAGCCATTTCTTCCTAGGTCTTGGTACACGCCTCCTTACTTAATTTGAAATGGCTAGCCAAAGGTATACCAACTAGTTTTGCATTCTGTATATTAAACCTTTTCAACACCTTTTCTATGTACTCACTTTGAGACAATGTTAATTTGTGATTCTTCCTATCTCTAGCTATTCTCATACCAAGGATTTGTTTTGCCGCACCCAAATCCTTCATTTCAAATGAGTTTGCCAATTTCCTTTTGAGCACATTTATTTCCTGCATGTTAGAACCTGCAACAAGCATATCATCTACATACAATAACAATATAATATAGCTGCCATCATTTTGCCTTTTGAGATAAACACAATAATCAGAGTGACATCTAGTATAACCTTGTTCACACATAAACCTGTCAAATTTTAGATACCACTGCCTTGGAGCCTGTTTTAAGCCATACAAGCTCTTCTTCAACTTGCACACTAGTTTTGCCTTCCCTTTTACCTCAGATCCTTGTTGCTGCTACCTATATATCTCTTCCTCCAAATCCCCATGGAGAAAGGTTGTCTTTACATCTAACTGCTCAAGATGCAAATCTTCAACTGCTACTAGACTTACAATAGTTCTAATTGAAGTCATTTTCACAATAGGAGAAAATCTTTCATCGAAATCAATGCCTTTCTTCTGTGCAAACCCCTTCCCTACAGGTCCAGCTTTGTACCTCTGTTTTCCTCCATCTTCTTCCTTCAGCGTGTAAACCCATTTATTCTGCAATGTTGTTTTACCTATAGGAAACCTGACTAAGTCCCAAGTCTGGTTATGTGCTAAGGCGTCCATCTCTTCTTTCATGGCTTGCTCCCACTTCTTTCTAGTTTCTACCTACACTGCTTCTTCACAACATTTTTCTTCACCAGAATCAATCAACAATACATAATATAATGAAGGAGAGTATCATTCAGGGGGTCTACTTATCTTGGCAGATCTTCTAACACCACTTTTAGGTGTTTGAAGTGCTTGTTGTTGTTGTGGTTTTTGTTGTGGTTGTTGATCATTATGATTTTCAGGTACCATCACTTTTCCTGTGATATCATCAAGCACTATGTATTCTCTATTTTCTTTTTCTTGTTTCTTTTCCTGTAATTGATTCTTATACAAGACCTTTTCATTGAATATTACATCTCTGCTCCTAATTATTTTTTGATTTTCATAATCATATAAGTGATAACCAATCATTAACACCATATCCAATAAAGGTACATTTATTTGATTTTGCCTCAAGCTTTGTCTATTTTCTTTGTTAGTGTGGACAAAGGCTTCACAACCTAGAGTATTTAAAAACGAGTAGTTTACCTTTTTACCTGTCCATGCCTCCTCTGGAATACCACCATCCAAGGAACTTGGAGGCCCTCTGTTTATTAGATAAACAACAATATCTATAGCATCTACCCAAAATTGTAAAGGCAATCCTGCATGCAATCTCATGCACCTTGCACATTCCATGATTGTCATGTTCACCCTTTCTGACACACAATTTTCTTGTGGTGTTCCTGGAACTGTCTTCTCTCTGCAAATTCCATTCTCTAAAGAGTACCTATCAAACTCTTTGCTACAATATTCACCTCCATTATCTGATCTGAGACACTTCAACCTTTTCCATGTCTCATTTTCAACCAAAGCTTTCCATTTCTTGAAGGTATCAAATACGTCAGATTTATTTCGAATACAATAAATCCAGGTTTTTCTGGTTGCATCATCAATAAAAGTAACACAATAATGAGAGCCACCAAGATATGATACCTGAGCAGGTCCCTATACATCTGTATGCACAAGCTCTAGTTTTTCACTCTTCTTTTCTTTCCCAGCTCTAAGGAATCTGACTCTCTTCTGTTTTCCATAAACACAATTCTCACAGAATTTTAAATCAACATGCTTCAAACCTGGCAACAAATTTCTTGAGTGAAGAATCCGCATCCCCCTCTCACTCATGTGCCCAAGCCTATGATGCCACAATGTTGTATCTTCTCCTATAGAGGTTAAAGCGTTAATAGAATTAGAAATACCATTGCATAAATATAATGTACCAACCTTTGCTCCTTGCGCTATTACCAGGGATCCTTTAGTGACCTTCTAGGTTTTATCTGTGAAAGTAGTTACACAACCTTCACCTCCCAACTACCCTGTTGAAATCATATTTTTCTTCAGATCTGGAACATGCCTTACCTCCTTCAATAGCCATTGATTTTTATTCTTCTATTTTATGAAAATTGTACCCATTCCAACGATTTTACAGGGTTTATCATCACCCAATCGGACCTGTCCAAAATCTCCTTGAACATAATCATGAAAATGTTTCTTATTAGGTGTGGCATGGAATGAGACCCCTGAATCTACCACCCAGGAATCAATAATATTTTCTGCTAAAAGAATCAAAGCATCTTGCAACACATCACTTGTTACATTCACTTCATGATTGTTTTCTTGCTGCGCATCTCCTACATTTCCCTTCCGAGATTTGTAGCCTTTCTTTAGGTGTCCTTTCTTCCCACATTTCCAACACACTATCCCCGATCTGGACTTGGATCTGCCTTTTTTTGACTTACTACGATATCGAGAGCTCTTTCCTCTTTCCATTTTTCTTCCCATAGTCTCTGCAGTCAAAGCATTACCTGATGTCTCATCAGAGCTTTTCTGTCACATTTCCTTGCTAAGGATTGCACCGACAACATCATCAAACTTTAAAGTATTAGATCCAGAGACAGAGTTAGTAACGGTCATAAATAAGCCATTCCAACTTTCTGGCAATGAGCATAGAAATAACAGAGCCCTAACTTCATCATCAAAATTTACCCCTACCGAACTTACTTGACTTGTAACTGTATTAAAATCATTTAAATGATCTACAACAGATCCACCTTCTGACATCTTCATATTAAAAAAATGCTTCATAAGAAATACCTTATTTGAGGCTGAGGGTTTTTCATATAGTTTGGCTAATGTTGACATTAAACCCTGTGTTGTCATTTCCTTTGAAATATTAAACACTACCGACACTGCTAGGCACAGCCGTATTGTTCCAAGTGCCTTTCTATCGAGAATATCCCATTCTATGTCTGTCATACTCGTCGGCTTCTTTGTCTTTCTACTCAATGGTAGGTATAGATCACTCTGATATAGATAATCTTCCATCTGCATCTTCCACAGCTAGTAGCTTTTGTCGTTGAATTTTTTGACCCTAAACCTACCATCTTTCGCCATTGCTCCCACTCGAACTAGGAACCCTTCTCTCCTGCGAGTTTATCAGCCAAATAGACCTTTGGATTTGATACCAGTTGTTAGAAAAGTATATATTACGGAGCAATGGAACACATAAAATATTGCAGAAATATAAACATAGAAAATGCATAAAACAAGAGGGATACAGATGTACATGGTTCACCGAGTTTGGGCTACAACCACGGAGAAACATTCAGTCCTTCTTTTAGTATATTATCCAGCAAACTGAAGAGATACAACCTACAACAGATCTGCTATAACACCCTCTTCGCTCTCAATCTCCTCTCTCTTCCTCACTCAAGATACAGATCTACGTAGACACAATAAAATTCACTCATATATAGTGAGGGGTTGCCTTCTAGGGAATAAAACCCTAAACTAAACATAACTTCCACTGTCAGATCATCCGGCTAATGAACGGCCCAGATTGACTAGAAATTAATAGAATTTTACAAGGCAATTTAAATCTATTTTTAGCTTCGGGGGTGCTGGCCCCGGGCCCCCCCAGCCGGGGGGGATTTACTCCCCCGCATGGAGGGGTGTACAGTCTTCCTGGGGTATACATCCAGCTGAAACCTTTGAATATAGAAGATAATCAGGCTCCACACCCAACAATATCATCCTCAAGAAAATGGGAAAGTGGAGGTGACTAACAAAGAATTGGAAAACACTCTATGGTAGTAAGTAGCAATAGAAAATATTGGGCATAAAGGCTTGTTGAAGCCACCTACGCCAACAACACATCTTGAAGACCATTATTGTGTTTAGCCCTTATGAATTGCAATATGGAAATAAGGCCTTGTTATCTATTGAATTTGAATATAACACATTGAAAATTGTAAAACAACTCGACATGGATCTCACCAAAGCATAAGAAGAAAATATGCAAAAATAGAATGCACTTGATGAGTACAAAATTAAATCCATATTGCACACTTAGGAGAGTCATCTACAATGAAATATATGGCATGATAAACATATCAAGACCAAAGCCTTCCAAGAAGGTGATTGGGCACTTTTGTATGACTCTAGGTTCAAGGATTTTAAAGGGAACTCACGACCATATGGTTGGTACCTTATCTAGTTGAGAAATGTCATGATCATGATTCAATGCAAATCTAAACAATAGATGAAGAGTAGATCCCACTTCTGGTGAATGGTTACTGGCTGAAGTTCTACAAGGAGCCCCTCGCAAGTGTTGAATTTAATAATTCAATAATATTGAGGATATCAAAGCACCTAATCCATTAAACCTCTAATCATTAGATAAATGAACAAAAAACATAAAATGGAAAACCGAGAGAGAGAGAGAGAGAGAGAGAGATTAAAAAAAGTGAAAAAAGAAAAAAATCATGAAGAGAAAATTTCCTTTGAGGCACTTGAAGAAGACTCATTGTTAAAAATCTCCCTAAGGAACCTTGCGAGCCTGATAGTTAAAATAAAAAAACACAACAATAAAAATCCCCAAGTTAAAACCTCCTTTGAGGCACCTATGGAAGTACCTACTAGCTAGGAACGTCAACACAAAAATGGATAATGTGGATATTTTGAATTCTCAAAACTCTTAGAATATGTACTAGCTAGAAACCTCCATGAGGGTGTTGGCATTATGATGCATGTGTTGTACTTGATGGCAACCCTCTCATAGAAGAATATCTCACTTATGTATAACTGGATGAATCTTCAGACGAGATATCAGATGTGACTGATGGAGGATAGCTCAAAGGAATCAGATGATGAATCTTCAGAAGAGATATCAGATGTGACTGATGGAGGACAGCTCAAAGGAATCAGATGCTAGTTCTAAGTGTGACAAGTTAGCTTTGCCATCAAGTCCAAAGGGGGAGATTGTTGGCATTATGAGATAAGTGTTGTCCTTGATGGCAAACCTCACTGATGACAAATCATAGGACAAAAGGTCAGCAGCAAGGAATTGATGATCAGACTATAAGAAGAAGAGAAAGTTCATACACGCAGGTTCGTTAAGCCCAAGTCGCGTGTACACGCAGGTTGGCTTCAGAAAAAGCGCGTGTATGTGGAAAAGTACCTTTGGTCCATGGCGGTTAGTCCTTGGAAGTTGTGCCTATGGTTTCGGACCATTGTGTCTCGACGGGCGTGTCGATCCCTAGTTTTGAAGTTGATGGTATTGGATTTCTATGGTTTTGGCTCTTGGTATTGAACAAGGCCTAAGGCTATATAAGGAGAAGGAAATCATTAGGCAAGAGCATCTGAAATGTCTTGAATATTTGATGAAGCATTAGATCCAGTATGCAGGGTTATGGGTTGATGATGCATTGCTTGATCTGAGCTAAGGAGAGATCTCATAGGTTGATGGAGAGCAAGATCTAAGGAGAGATCGGGATCAAATGGTTTGAAATGAACTATCTTTATGATGCTTATTCTAGATCTACATACTGACGCATGTATTGTTCTATAAGTGTTATGAGTATGACTGATGTCTGGTACAGCTGCAAGTTATGAGAAATTATTTTTAGATCTGTACGCGGGTTGGCTTTGAAAAAAGCGCATATACACGCGGGTTTGATTCATCGAAGTAGCGTATACATTGTAAATCTTAATATTTGAAGTTGCAGATGGATCTGATGGTTATTACAGAGTTCTGTGTCTGCTCTGTGTTCTGGTGACTGTTGTTAACAGGGTTTCAGTGATTCAGAGTTTGATGATTGTTTTTATCTTCAATGATAGTTATGGGTCCAGTATGAAAATTGGATGAAACGTGGCCTTTCAGATTATGGGTTGTGCTTCAGTGTATCCAGTATGAAAATTGATGAAACGTGGTACCTGGAGGTGAGAAGATTGTAGGCAAGCACCTACGTACTAGTATCTAAGCTAGTACAAAAGCTAAAGGAGATCTTTGGAGCATTGTAGCAGGTAGCAGCCTGCGTACTAGTAAATGGATCGGCTAGTACAAGAGCAAAGGGGGTTGTAGCTCCCGTACTGGTATAAGACTGCACCAGTACAAATATTGTAAAAGGATTTTCTTATTAAGAAGAAGATTGAGATGACTTGCAGCAGGTGGTTTTCACCCACATTGGGTTTCCACCTTATATCTTTGTGTTCATGTGTGTGGCTCTTGTGTGATGTTCTGTTCTGTTATTCTGCACCTGTTTACTGTTAATATGCTTAATAATGATCTGATGCATTTACTGAAGATTAAGCTAACTGAATTATAAGATCTCTGGATATACGCGAGTTTCATTAGACTCAGTAGCGTGTACACGCGGGTTCACTTAATTGAAGTAGCGTATATGGTTCTGAGTATGAAATTGAAAAGTTTGATTGATCTGATAATACTGATTCACCCCCCCCCCTCTCAGTATTATTTCCAACAATTGGTATCGGAGCAGGTCCTTTGGTAGAAGCTTGATCGCTTGAAGGAGATCCGTGGAATAATGGGAAAGAAGCTTAAGAAGAAAGCTCATAAGAAGAAGAAGACATCTCAAAAGGACTATGACAGTGGGAGAGTCGATTGGGGATTAGGTATAAGAAGCTCTTCAGATTCAGAATCAGATTCAGAATCATTATCAGGTATGAATGTGTTATCCTCTGATGTTCCTGCTATATTTCCCTGTGAAAGTGATGGAAGTGATAGTGAAACTACTGAACATGCTTTTATGGGTGAGCAAGAAAAGTATCAAATAGAGGCAGTATTTAGAAGGCTTGCAGACAAAGTTAAAGACCAACAAGATCTATTGAACAAAAGGGAATGTGCTTTCAAAGAAGAAGTTACCAAACTAAAAGCTCAATCAGAGGAAGGAAACAAGGTAAGAAAGTTGCTCAAGGACAAGGAAAATCAATGTCAAAAGTTGCAGGGTGAAGTGACATCATTAAGAGATGAAGTCAATGAAAGAAGCACAACCATCAAGAAACTCAGAGATAGATCCAGCTACTATGAAAATCTTGAAGCCACAATCCTCTCTCTAAAGGGAGATCTTGAAGAATCAAGGAAGAAGAATGAAGATCTACACCAAGCAATTGAAAAACAAGACAACGAAGTCATCAGCTTAAAATCACAATTGGAATGTGCTTTCAGAGTTCGTCAAATGCAGCAGGAAGTGAATGAAGAACAAGAAAAGGAGATTCTCAAATTAAGGCATCAGTTGGAAGAAGGAAAGAAAGTTGAAGAAGACATGAAGAAGCAATGTCTAGAAAAGGAGGAACAACTTCAAGTTGAGGTAAATATCTTGAAAGGTAAATTAGAAGAAAAGGATAAACTGTTACGATTTCAAGATAGTTCTAAAGTCTTGGATGATATTCTTAGTAGTCAAAGGTCTCCTGCTATCAAGACTGGTCTTGGTTTTCATGAATCTGTTGAAGGTGAATCTAGTTCACAAGGTGAGGCAAGGAACTCTAAAGAGAAATCTAAAATGATCAACAAGGAGATGAAAGGTCAACCCCATCAACAATCAAGGAAAGAGACTCCTCAAAGAAAATCTTTTACTCCTCCTATGAATAATGTTGAATGTTATGTATGTCATAATCTTGGACATGTTGCAGCCAGATGTGGAAGAAAAAGAGTTCAAGACTATTATGCGGACAAGTCATCTCAATCAAGGTACTTTAATGGATATTGCTTTGCTTGCAATATGTATGGTCACAAAGCTGCTGACTGCTACAGGAGGAATATGAAACATGTAAGATGTTATACATGTAACAAGCCTGGACATATAGCAAAGAAATGCAGGAACAAAGGATGGACATCACACCAAAAGGAGAAAACCTCATCACACTTGAAGATATGGAGGAAGAAGGAAGTACAGTCAGCACAATGTACTGAGACACAGCACAACACAGACATATCAGACTCAGGAGGAGCTGAAGGTGTAAAACTTCAGTGTTCTGAATCTCATACGCAAGTTCCTTAAATGGAAGTCGCGTGTATACGCGAGTTAGACACTGCAAAGTCGCGTATATGTCAGTCTGAGGAAAAGCAGTGGGGATAGGATCAGAAAAAGGATATGATTCAGTCTGTTATTTGCTCTATTGGTTACAGTCTGTTGAGGATGTGTGGAAATGTTTTGTTACTTGTATGATGTCTAGAAGTGTTTTTGATCCTAACTTGAGGATGATGATGTTTTGATGCTTATTGCTGATATATGCGTGATCAGATCTAACAGATGGCACTGGTTGAGGGGGAGCATATGCCTTTAGTAATTCATTGTTGGCATTATGGTTTATAATCCTTGGTGATGATTCTTATATGGCTAAATAATATATCTTGCTATGATGTGGTTGTGAGTTGTCTATGATAAACTCTCATTCTTGAAGTTACATAGAAGATGTTCAGATCAGATTTATGGTTGATTCTTTGATGATGCATATATGGTGCTTACATGGTGATCTTCATAAGGACAAGGAGAAGTACAAAACTTGAATACACATCTTCCTCACTTGATGATGAGTCACTCATATACTGCTGTTGTCATATGCATAAAGATCATACAGTTATGATGCAGGCACTCATGTGGATAAGGATTGTTGCTGATAATGATATCAAGAAGCTTTGTCAAAAGAGTCAAGCTCAAGATACATAGTGCTGATACATGGATGACTACTCAAAGTTGCTTTATTGTAGACATGGTGATGAGTTCTTATCTATATGATGATAGGTTGATCCTTACATATGTTAATTGATGCAGATGTTCCCAAGTAATGATACTTGGATCATGTAGAGCTTGATGAAATGGCTATGATGGTTTCACACATTATACAATGTGAATGACTCTGAATTCTGTTCAAAGGGATGAATTGATGCAGACATACCTTGTTATAGGTTGATGACCTATTCTCTACAGGACATTTACAGGTTGCTGATATGGAAATTTGTGTACGCGTGTTGTTTAACGGATATCCGCGTGCATATGCCGTTTTACAAGGGGATAGTCGCGTATATGGTGTACGCGTGTTGTGTAAGGGATATCTGCGTATATACGCATATTTATGTGTATACAGACGCGTATATGGAGATTTGAAGGAAATCAGCAGGGACAGATGTTGGTTGCAGAAAGTCTGATATAGGTCTGACAGAGATCATCTGGCACAGGTTCAGGGGGAGCAGATAATCTTCCAATGATGCATTGTTGGAATTATCTTAAAGCCTTTGGTTCTAGTTCACATTTGTTGTTGATTCAGGTGGAACAAAGGCGAAAGGAGAACAGAAGGATCTCTTGGTTGCTGATCTGAATGGTGATTATCAGATGCTATTGGTGACATTCATAAGTCTTACTTCAGATATTTCGTCTCTATGTCATATATCTCTTTTATGGTATCTCTTTCATGGTGTCAAGGTCATGTAACGGCCTATTTTGGTTTCCCCACTATGCCTGGGATGATTGATGCAATATGATTGGTTGTCATATGTAAACTTTTGATGTATCCCCACTTGGTTGGGTGGATGAGTCAATTTTTGTATATCCTCACTTAGTTGAGAGATGGATGTATGTATGAGTCTTTGTTGATAGGAAGGTCTTTTATGATGTATAGAGTCATGTTCTTCTTGAAGAACATCTTTTGCAGATCTTGCCTACAGTCAGGAAGAGCATGTACAACACACTTCAGTGGTACAGAGATTCAGCATGTACTCAGGGGGAGCATGGACATATTGGTACACCTTGGCATATACAAAGGGGGAGACTATTCAGAGATTTCAGCAGGTACTCAGGGGGAGTATGGACAGTGGAATGATTCAGCAAAGGAAGAGAATATCTTGGTCCACCCTTTGCCCTTGATGTCAAAGGGGGAGAGTGATTTGGTGTTGTTGCCATCAAGTCCAAAGGGGGAGATTGTTGGCATTATGATGCATGTGTTGTACTTGATGGCAACCCTCTCATAGAAGAATATCTCACTTATGTATAACTGGATGAATCTTCAGACGAGATATCAGATGTGACTGATGGAGGATAGCTCAAAGGAATCAGATGATGAATCTTCAGAAGAGATATCAGATGTGACTGATGGAGGACAGCTCAAAGGAATCAGATGCTAGTTCTAAGTGTGACAAGTTAGCTTTGCCATCAAGTCCAAAGGGGGAGATTGTTGGCATTATGAGATAAGTGTTGTCCTTGATGGCAAACCTCACTGATGACAAATCATAGGACAAAAGGTCAGCAGCAAGGAATTGATGATCAGACTATAAGAAGAAGAGAAAGTTCATACACGCAGGTTCGTTAAGCCCAAGTCGCGTGTACACGCAGGTTGGCTTCAGAAAAAGCGCGTGTATGTGGAAAAGTACCTTTGGTCCATGGCGGTTAGTCCTTGGAAGTTGTGCCTATGGTTTCGGACCATTGTGTCTCGACGGGCGTGTCGATCCCTAGTTTTGAAGTTGATGGTATTGGATTTCTATGGTTTTGGCTCTTGGTATTGAACAAGGCCTAAGGCTATATAAGGAGAAGGAAATCATTAGGCAAGAGCATCTGCAATGTCTTGAATATCTGATGAAGCATTAGATCCAGTATGCAGGGTTATGGGTTGATGATGCATTGCTTGATCTGAGCTAAGGAGAGATCTCATAGGTTGATGGAGAGCAAGATCTAAGGAGAGATCGGGATCAAATGGTTTGAAATGAACTATCTTTATGATGCTTATTCTAGATCTACATACTGACGCATGTATTGTTCTATAAGTGTTATGAGTATGACTGATGTCTGGTACAGCTGCAAGTTATGAGAAATTATTTTTAGATCTGTACGCGGGTTGGCTTTGAAAAAAGCGCGTATACACGCGGGTTTGATTCATCGAAGTAGCGTATACATTGTAAATCTTAATATTTGAAGTTGCAGATGGATCTGATGGTTATTACAGAGTTCTGTGTCTGCTCTGTGTTCTGGTGACTGTTGTTAACAGGGTTTCAGTGATTCAGAGTTTGATGATTGTTTTTATCTTCAATGATAGTTATGGGTCCAGTATGAAAATTGGATGAAACGTGGCCTTTCAGATTATGGGTTGTGCTTCAGTGTATCCAGTATGAAAATTGATGAAACGTGGTACCTGGAGGTGAGAAGATTGTAGGCAAGCACCTACGTACTAGTATCTAAGCTAGTACAAAAGCTAAAGGAGATCTTTGGAGCATTGTAGCAGGTAGCAGCCTGCGTACTAGTAAATGGATCGGCTAGTACAAGAGCAAAGGGGGTTGTAGCTCCCGTACTAGTATAAGACTGCACCAGTACAAATATTGTAAAAGGATTTTCTTATTAAGAAGAAGATTGAGATGACTTGCAGCAGGTGGTTTTCACCCACATTGGGTTTCCACCTTATATCTTTGTGTTCATGTGTGTGGCTCTTGTGTGATGTTCTGTTCTGTTATTCTGCACCTGTTTACTGTTAATATGCTTAATAATGATCTGATGCATTTACTGAAGATTAAGCTAACTGAATTATAAGATCTCTGGATATACGCGAGTTTCATTAGACTCAGTAGCGTGTACTCGCGGGTTCACTTAATTGAAGTAGCGTATATGGTTCTGAGTATGAAATTGAAAAGTTTGATTGATCTGATAATACTGATTCACCCCCCCCCCTCTCAGTATTATTTCCAACAGAGGGAACTAGTGGGCCTCACAAGATATATATATAATAAAATAAAAATAAAAATAAATAAATAAAAAATAAAAAATATTCTTGATGAATGTGCAGGTATCACAGAAAGGAAATCAACTAGGAATAATAGGTAGGAAAACCTACACATATATCTCCATGAACCAATGCATTCATTCTCAAAAGAATAATGAATTGTCCCTACATCATTTTCATACATTACCCAACACCCTAACATCATATCATCTCCTTTTCATTTCTTTTTTACTATTTTTCTTATTTGCTATAAGAAAGTCATATACTACTACAGGATGTCACAATATTGGTAAAAAGAAAAAGGTCGAAGGTTTTCTCTACTTGTAATAAAGGGGAAGGCATCAAAAGCTTCCTAACACTAATCCATTACATCAACATGTGTCTCCCCTAATTTTCCCTTCATTGTTTATAATTTTTATCCACAACAACTCAACATCCTTATTTTCTTCCCCTCTTAGTCACGAACAATAACATCTCCAACACCAATGCTAGCTTCTCTCTAAAGTATTAGAACTCTATGATGTCTGAGAAATATTTTTCCAAGATCCTAAGGTGCTTTTGTGACTACTACAGGAGACTACATAGTCCTGGAGAAGCATTCAGAAACTCTAGAGGCCAAAGTATCCAAAACTCCTAAATAATATCACAACATGACACAAAGGTCCACATCTCCATAACCATCCCAAGATAAGAAAATCAACCTAAGCATCTACAAGATCTCTGATAGACTACTACAAGGTATTTAATCCACCACCACCAACAACAAAAGCATTAGTGCCTCCAACAGTAGAATAAAAATCCACTAACTATAATAGAAGAAGCATCAAAGCCACAAATAGTAGCATCAAAACCCACCAACACCAACAACAAAATCCTTGAAACCTTTAACAGAATCCTCAAATTCACCAATAACAACATCTATGTCATTGGCAAAAACACTAAAGGTAAGGCATCAAGTAGGTATCTCTTAAATCTCACCCTTTGTACCTATGCTAAGCATAAGAAAATGTAAAAGTGTAGGAAACAAAGGAATTTTTAGCTAATCCTAGTTAGCAGAGGACCTCAATCAAATCTAGTAGAAGAATTCACTTTTTCCCAAAGAATCTTGCACATGTGGAAGAGAATGAGACGAAAGTAGAGGAGGATTCAAAAAATGAGTCGTTATCGTCCACTCATGATAAAGGACATGGAGTATGAAGGAGCAGGTGGGGGCCATCTCACCACTACCTGCTAAGTTCCCCTACACCAACCTTAATACAAGTCACTTAACTAAAAGCACCATGAGTTTATCTTTCATGCAATGTTGTTTAATAAACCCAATAAGAACTCAACATCACTACAAAATATTGACATAACTATTAGGCTCCCAAAATTTTCTACTATAAGAACCGACAAGCATTTCCAAAGGAAACAAACTATCTACTACATGAGACTGATAGTCTACTATAGGGGATAGAAAAATCAGTACAGGTGATCAACTATTTTTTTAGAACAACCATGAAAGCATAAAATGATATAAAACAAAAAAGGTATCTTAAAAATAAGCATAAGTAAAAGTTCTCCCCCACTCATACTTTGTAAAAGTGCTCAAATTATCCCAGTTCTCAAGAACAATTCTATGTATTACACAATTTGAATTAAACAAGTGAGGTGGTTGGATAGTCTAACTATTTTCAAGAACATAATTTTACAATTGGTGATGAATTTTCATGGGGTTATTAGTTGATAATATTTTTCTCTACTATACTTTCAAAATTGTACATCTCTCCTCTACTATAATATCCCTTACTGCCATAGGAAACCCTAATTCCTATAGCAACATACGACCACTGCTACCTTGTACAAAATTTCCTTGCTTAATTTTGTGAAAAAATTTGTCAAACAATAAGAGGAGGTTATAATATAAGATAACCAACATACACCTCCAGGATTCATCAAAACCCTGAAGTTAGGAAGTCTTAGAAAATTGCATTTGGCTAGGGATCTTTGAGACGTTGAGAGGTTTTGATGCTGAGATTTATTTGAACTTCACCCTAAATGTCCAACATCTTGAAGAACATGAAACAATGACTGTAGTTAAAGGTTTAACTATATATCTTGATGAAGATCTCATTACTAGAATCACAACCCTTCCCAATGGTATTAAATGGAGCAAGGAAGAAAGGCATGAAGTAATCATTGCTAAGAGAGGATTTTCCTCCCTAATGAATATCTTGAAAAATATAAGAATGGGGTAATGAGAGAAATCTTACCACATCCATGGGATGAGGTGTTGTATCAGATCCTAAAATACATTTCTTGTGAAGGGAGATTGAACATTGTCTATGCCTATCAGTTTAGAATCATATACTACCTCACATTCCAAGCTAATTCACTTATCCATGAATGTTAAACTCACATGGACAGCGAAACAGATGGAAAGATAAATCAGTGAGTGCATATTTTTATTAACATAAGATACACATTTATAGTACAATAGGTGACTCTTGGGATTCAGATCCCAAGGTCTCTTGGACTGCTTTTGTCCATTCGAATTCCACACTAACCCTTTAGGATTAGGTGTCCAACATTCCCCCCCTTAATCCGAAGGGTTATGTATGAGTCCAAGAAGAGAGCTGTAATACAACATGTGCAAAAAATGCATGGCAGCACTAGGCTGAATGTGCTCTATGAAATGTTGGTAAAAAAGGGCGGTGGTTTAAGGATGACCACCAACACTGGAACGCTTAGTGCGGTTCCCGGAACTCTTCCAAAACTGGCAAGAAACTGAAGTTTTCTGCTAGAGGAAGTGATCCTATTGTTTTAAAGAGGGAAACCTTCAACCATAAAAGGGAGGTCTCACCCTGCATAAAAGGTAAAACTTCAACCTGAAAAGGGAAGTCTCAACCTGTGATTGTTTAAGGATAACCAACAACTCTGGAATGCTTAATGCAATTCCTGAACTCTTCCAAAACTGGCAAGAAGCTGGTGTCTTCTGCTAGAGGAAGTGTTCTCAATCTGTGATGGTTTAAGGATGACCAACAACTCTGTAATTCCTGGAACTCTTCCAAAACTGGCAAGAAGCTAGAGTCTTCTGCTAGAGGAAGTGTCCCAGATTGCCAACTGAGGGCATGTTCAGGCATCTTTGTCTCTGGCTGCAACTCTGAAACTGGTGTGGCAGGTTGTGGCTCAGGCTCGCTTGATGTGACTTTGAAGCTTGTAGATGACCATCATTTCCCCCCCTGTCAGATACAAGGTGAGAAGATGGAGAAAACTCAACTGCAAGACTGTTCAATACTCTGGAACAAGTTCTAACATGTGTTTGGAATATCTTCTTGGCTGTTGATGCCCATTGCCAAGAAGCGATCCATCCAAGATGAATCTTTGTTCTTGCAGGACGTTTGTTTCTGAAGCATCTGTGTGAAGAATGGTTGGTTTTATGACAGTGCTTACATGGATGAAGATCAAAACAGTGATCTTTCAGATGGCCAACTCGGTCACAGTGTTGGCATTTCACGATTTGTTGTTTTTGTTGTTGTTGTTGTTGTGGAAGAGGGGCAGAATCTGGAACAGCTGAAACTAAACTGTCATAAGGAGCAGGTGAACTGTCATAAATGAATCCAGCACTCTGAAACTGAATGGGCTTGGCGTAGTCTGGAATATGAAAGGACAAGTCCTTGTCATATCCAAGACCAGTTCTGTGCTTGTTGTGGACAAGCTGTTCCCAAGGTCTGATGATGGGCTTGGGAAATGCACACTGAGTTTCTGCATCTGCATGTACAACTGCTGCTTTATAGGATTCTGGATTTGATTGAACTGTAATATTATTCTCTTGCTGTTTATGGGAGTCTGTTTCAATCTTCTGAACAGAAACAGGTTCAGAATGATGACTCCACTGCTGTAATTCTTCCTGCTGTAGCTTTGTTTCAAGCTGCAAAAACTCTATATTTTCTTGTACATTTTTCAAACAGATTTGAATGTTTGCGACAATGGCTTTATCAATCATAATTGTATTGTCCGTTGTAGAATGTATTAGAGTGTTCAGCAATTCTAATACAACACCCATTCTATCCATTTCACAATAATATTACTGCAAAAAAAAAATTGATTGGTGTACCACTTTGTCTTCAAAAATCTTCAAGTATGTAGCTCCTCAATATACTTCCATATACAATGCAATTTCATACCATGAACATATTCTTACTGCATTTTTATTTTGGCTGCGTGGGAAATGATCACTCTTCAATATGGTCTTTCTTCCAAGAACAGATCCCCCCTGCTACCGATAACCTGCTCTGGTCCTCTTTAGAGAGACATCATCATTTCATGTTCGTGCTCACCAGAAAACCCTTCGGCTTCCAACTTGTTAGAAACCCTAATAGATCGTACTCCTTTCTGAAGGGGCGATACAATCTCGATATTCGATGCTGCCACTACCTGCTACTTTGAGCTGTCTTTATGAAATAAAAGGTGCTTACAATGAAGAATATTACTGAAAGATGTGATGAAGTTAACGCGTTATATTCTAAAGTCATAAATGAATACCACAAAATGCGCACATATTCTTTAGTTCCTAGGGCAGCTATCCTTCGTCCAATGGTATGGAAAAGCCAGTACATTAAAGCGCTTATTCTTCTTTTAGAAAAAAGGGTGTAATTCGATTGCCGAATTATAGCATTCACAGGCCAAAATGGTCTGGCAATGGAATTTGAATGGCTTAAATGGCCCTAAATTCAGTACCAAAAATAGTCCAGGCAATAATAACAGAGACTGGGAAGTAATATGAACAGAATCGATTCAGAACAGCTGAATTCGATGAGAATAGTGAAATTTAATGTGTGCTGGTTTGCCCCAAACATAACATGTGTAGACAACCCTTTTTATACGCGTTCCTTACTTCTTTGCTTCCACGGACCTGCATTACGACTGGGCACTTTTGTTGTCAGAAGCATGAAACTGAGTGCAGCCTAAGGTATATTATGGTGGTCAAGGCATCCGATTCAAGTGGTGAAGCCTGGCTTTCTGTTTTCAATGACCAAACAGAGAAAATCCTTCGGCATACAGCAGATGAGCTAGCTAGTAGATCTGAGGAAGCGGATCAGAAGGCATACCAGTGGCATTGATGTCCAACGTTCTCAAGAGGTCGATTGAGAGTGATGGTATAACGATAACGACACCCTTTCCTGTGCTGAACGTGAACGTTTCAAGCAAAATTTTGAAACTGGTTAAGGATTTCTGCGAACTCCATCATGCCCACAATGCAGCAGCCGCCGATAGTGTGGAAATATGGAAAACCAATTTTGTGACACCTCTAATCGCTGATCCACCCACTCTTTTTGCACTTATAACGACAGCCAACTACCTGGATATAGACCCCTTACTTGACTTCACATGTCAAACTGTTGCTAACATGCTTACTGGGAAAACCGTAGAAGAGATTCGCCAGATTTTCGACATTGAGAACGATCTCTCTCCTGAAGAGGAGGAAAACCTCAGGCGGAAACATGAGTGGGCTCTTCAACGTAATTAACAGCATTCACAAAACTTGATTGCCGACGGCGCCTCCATAATCCAGTTATTTATATAACTTAGAGAATAAATTTGGTAGTGGAATGGGTGTTGATCCTGCTATAGCTGAGAGGGAGCTATTACGATATGGAGCGTTATGTGTACAAGAGGCGTTCTGACACCAGCGTTCTGATACCAGCGTTCTGAATGGCAATATGCATACGAAGCTAAGCTGTGATTTTCAAATGGAGCGTTATGTGTACAAGAGGCGTTCTGACACCAGCATTCTGATACCAGCGTTCTGATGGGATATTCATCAAATGGAGCGTTATGTGTACAAGAGGCGTTCTGACACCAGCGTTCTGATACCAGCGTTCTGAATGGAAATACGCATACGAAGCTAAGCTGTGATTTTCAAATGGAGCGTTATGTGTACAAGAGGCGTTCTGACACCAGCGTTCTGACGGGATATTCATCAAATGGAGCGTTATGTGTACAATGAACGTTTCATGATTGCACGCGTGGCAATGAACGTTTCATGCTTTCGGTGTGGAATCCTTTTCTTCCTTTTGCCTGGAGTACGCTTCCCCAACCTCCAATCACTTGGATATCAACAAGTAAAATTGGGGAGACATGTTACCGCGGATGACGGACTGGGTTTCGCTCACACCACTTCCAGCTCCATCTACAGCCGGAATAAAATACATACATGTGGCAATTTGTGGGGTTTCGGTGGTATGTTCTGCCTTCCGCTCTGCCCGTCTGTATATATCCAGCAGAAATATGAATCTTCAAGCTCTGCCACGCTAAAATCGGTGCCAAACGTGTATATGTCGACTGCAACGTCTACAGCTCAGCATTATTACAGTACAATCGATCTTCGGACATCATACTTAATTCTGTGCAATGCAATCCCGACCTCAAAATATGCAACGGCTAACGAAATGCAAGTACTGCGAAGAAATTACGGTGATTTGTCGCATGCCAAAATTTACAGAGCCTTTAAAAAGGTTAAAACGCCAATTTTCTTTTGACCTTCACTATCTGGTCAAGAAGTGGGACTCAGCGGTAAGTAGCTAAATTTAGTACTCAAGTCAGAATGACAAAGGCCAGTGTTCAGACCAGTTGCACAAAACTACACAGGCCACACATCATGGCTCTGATACCATGTTAAACTCACATGGACAGCGAAACAGATGGAAAGATAAATCAGTGAGTGCATATTTTTATTAACATAAGATACACATTTATAGTACAATAGGTGACTCTTGGGATTCAGATCCCAAGGTCTCTTGGACTGCTTTTGTCCATTCGAATTCCACACTAACCCTTTAGGATTAGGTGTCCAACAATGAATAACTTAGCATCCCACATTTCCACCTTTACTCCATGAAGAAAATGAGCGCAAAGGGAAAGGAGGGAAAGCATAATTATTACGACTCATCATGGCCTAATGAGCCTAATAGTTATGAATATTCTGGAGCAATTGCAAAATCTTGTCTCATGGGTGGACTTCATTGATATGAGAAAGTAGGATTTCCTAGCAACCCAAACAGTTTTGGAAGAGGAAAAAATGCAGGCAAAAACAAACGAAGAAAATAAGGAAAATACAAAACAAAAAATAAAGGGAGAAGCGTAAGAAAAAACATAGTTATTAGATCCACCAGCAAAGATAGAAATAGTTGAAACAAAATTGGATAACTTATAGATTGCAAAATAAGGTGTCTAGGCTAAAGTACCAACACCACAGATAGAGCCAATAGAGCCAAAAAAGGACATTGATCGTAGAGAAAGATACCTAAAAGGAGGAAGAAGGAGGTAGAATAAATCACTACAACTCAAGGGGATAAAAATCTAGAGGATGATGTTGCTGCTACTTTAGCAGCCCTAAGCACTCCAACAAAACCCAAGTAAACCAAGAGAAACTCTTACCTATTTTAGAAGAAGAAAGAGCAATATGATATGGTTTACTAGAAAACGTAATCTTCCATATTATACTCCAATAATTATTGAGGAAACTCCTAGTCCTAAGCAAGAAGAACCTGAAAAAAAAAAGTACAAAATCCATTAGTACAATTAGCTAAGGGGAAGAAAATGCAATTAGAGATAGAAAGGCCAAGTACTCAGCCTGCAATGTTACATGAGAAAAATACAGTGCCATAGGAATGCACAATAGTGCTACATGAACAAAAAACCAACCTATGAGAACATACATTAGAGCCACATGAAGCTACAAAAGGATCTTATTGGTACTATTCTTGGATTGAGGCAGGGAAGTACTTCATATTCACTTAGTACTAGCCTTATCGTTTTAGCTTGAGGAAGAAAAGGATAGAACCCATAGATGGAAGATGATTGTAGAGCCTAAGGTAGTTGTTAATATTAAATGAATTGAAGAAAATATGATATGGCGCTCCTAAAATTTAATGAAGCAAACAAAAGACACCAATTGTAGCAAACAAAGAAGTTGCTACAAAAAAAAAAAAGCCATCTTAATGCCTGTTTTTAAAAGATTAATGGTGTCAATTCTGAATTAAAATGATGGAATAAAAGGGTTCCCTCGGTCTAAAAAATATTAGAAAATTTATTGACATATTCTTTGAGAGAAACGTAGAAGACAAGGTCAATATTGTATAATTTCACATTCATAACCTAGTGTTGCCCAACATGAACACATGGAAACCAAATATGTATTTAGGTGATGCACAATTGATGGCTTTAGTATCATGGCTAAGGCATGAATAAATAAGGGAAGAAGTAAAGAGATCATTAGATATGAAGATGAAGGAGGCGCGCTTGATTAGGCTAGAACATCCTTCCCCACATGTCCTCACTGCCAACCATGAACTTCTAATAGTAGATCCTTAGGAAGTAGTAGTTTACAAGTAAATGTAGGAAGAATCCATCCTCCACGTTGAGGATAGCTTAAGACTCTTCGAAGAAGAGGGTCTACAAGCCTACTAAAGGAGATGGCAAGCACTTCCCTACAACATGAAAATCAGGGAATATCACTCCCCTAATAGATTATAGGTTTCACTATAAATAACTCCCTTTTATAATAGAATCATTCGTAAACTTGAAATACAGTGGATAGGGTTAAGATTTAAACCCCTTCTTCTATTGGGACTTTAGGAATATCAAAGAAATATAAACATTTATCATTATTTTATTATTTTTTCATATATATATTATTAATATTAATTATTATATCTATAAATAATTAAAAAATATTGATAGAATAAGATATTTACAAAAATAATAAAATAAAATAAAAATTCAAAACCAATTTTTTTTTCCCGTAGAAAAAGTCGTAATTTCTATTAGATAAAAGAAATTACATTCTGTAGATGCCAAGGCATATGCATGATGAGGCTGATCGCCTCCACCGGATAGTAGCAAAAAGTTTTGTCTACAACCCTGTACAGATAATGTTAACAGTTTTCCTCCACACAGGGAGTTCAGTTCTCAGATGTGTCATTTACCAAAATTTATACAGAAGTAACAAAGTGTGCTCCACGCAGGGAGACATGCTGTTTGTATAGGAAAACACAAAAAAAAACATCTGCAGTTCATCCAAATAAAAGAGATATGTCTGATGGTTCTGTAATGAGTTCAAAATATTTCCAATAGTTAACAGCAGCTGTTGTCTTCTAGCTTTGTATGGTTCCAGTGTGCCAAAAAAGTATCAAAAAATACAATCTGTAGATAGTTCTGTAACATATAAAGAAAAAAATCCTCATGACTATATCCTCCGGAGAGAGCGCGGATCGACAAAAGGTCTGTGATAGTGTTGATGGAAGAGTCCATCCAACTCTTCCTGTATCAGCCAGTCTTCTTCTTGCCTTTGCGCTGCCTGTTTTGATAAGAGGTCCGCCCTTGAGTTGCGCTCCCTGTAAATATGTTGACAAGAAAAATGTTCAAATAAATCTATGAGCCTGTGTGTCTCATCCAGAATGTGACTCAACAAAAAAGCAGAGCAGTGTGAAGTTCTATTTATCCAATTGCAGACAAGTTTTGAATCTCCAAACAGTTGTAGCTTTGTGCAACCTTTCTCAAGAGCAAAATGTATAAGATGTTTGGCAGTGGACAATTCAGCATAGTTATTTGTGCCCCTTCCCAGGTGCATCTGTATATGGTAACAATGGCCCTCCCTGAGGTAGAGGAGGGCTCCTCCTCCGCAGCCTTCAGCTTGGGCCGAGCCATCGAAATAGGCCCATGGGGAGGATTTGTCAATGTGCTCAGGGAGGATGGTTCTAGGGGGGGCTGAGAGAGGTCTTCCGGGAGTAATTCATAATCGGCAAGGATCTGGGATCTGATGTTTGGCCAGATGGGGTCTCTATGGTCAAAAATAGCTCGGTTCCTGGCCGTCCAGATAGCCCAGCACATGAGGAGAGGTAGGTTCCTTTCTCTACCTTTGTGTTTCTCTAGCCAATACAGCCAGGCTTCTGATATGTTAAAATTCAAAACCAATTATAAATCAAATATTTAAATTTCTATATAAGTGAATAATATCAACATAAATTATAAATATATAAAATAATTAAAAGTAAAAATTTTCTTAGCCTTCAAACAATTTAATAGTCTATTACTTAGTCCAAGGGAGTGTGTCATTCTTTCTATGCTTAACAAGTTGACATTTCTCATAAATCTATTTTAACTTCAACCCTATGTGTGTGTGTGTGTGTGTGTGTGTGTATATATATATATATATATATATATATATATATATATATATATATATATATATATATATATATATATATATATATGTATATGTATATATATAATCTCTATCAACACATAATAGGTGCTCGTCATATCTAAATTAGAAGAAAATAAAGAATATTGAATGTTTATTGAATTATTTTTTTGTAGATGATTTGTAATAGTTTATACCAAGCTAAAAAGTAAAAAAAAATGCCTTCATTATTTATATTGATAAAGCTAATGGAAATTATATTAATAATGATAAAATTAATGGTACTAATAAAAAAAAGTTTTTTAATCATGTCTTCTTCATATCACTTAAATGTAACTTGATTTTCATATTATGTGATGTTCTTTATTAGAAAAATAGAAGATTCATAGTAGAAATAATTAAATATAACAAGATTTAGAGCACAAATGGCATATTTGTAAGAGAATATGAATACCACAAGTAACAATACCTCTATTGATAAAAGAAATATTCACTTGTTTCTTTAAGGGGGGGACTTACAGATGAGGAGAACTTAAATTACAATATGAATCACATGACATTGCATTAAATTGCTTCCACTTTATTATATAGTTCTATTTTACCTCTTAGAAAAATTCTACTAACAGAAATTTTTGGTTGAAGAAACATTCTTGCAAGCCTTCTTAAAATTATTGCTTTCAAACAATATCTATTACATGGGCCTTTTTTAATATACATGGCTTCAATAAAAATAAACCATTCTATTAATTACGTGGTTTAAAATAGGACACTACGTACTTCACATTTATAAACCACCATTGTCCTCAGAGATAGATATGAAGTTATTATTGAACCAACTTTAATGGTTCTCATGGAACAGCTACAAAATACATATCCTTCCATTGTACTATTTCCTCTTTTATAATTAACTAATGGAGACTACCATTCTCTTTTGTTGAGGACATCATTTTCCTACAACTAAAGATAACCTTCTTCACCTTGTTTTGGAAGGAATGTTTCAATATAGGAATTAGAGATAACCACTTTTTAAGTATGAGTCATGAATGATCGGATGAATTTTAATTGGCTAGGACACTCAAAATTCATAAGTTTATAACCCAATACGTTTGAGGACCTTATATGAACCATAAAAATTTCAAGAAAGCTTCCAGTGGTGGTCCCATTTAACGAAAGTCATCTTACAAGGCCATAGATGGAAGCAAATGTGAACTCTTTCATCAAAACGACATTTAAAATGATGATGGTCCTATTTTGATTCATCACCTAATCATTCTTGGGAGGTAGGAGGATGTTAGCTCAATATACAAGGGTCTTGTCAAGCTCTTACACCTTATAGACTCATGGTAAATAGGATGGTATTGGTTGTGGCATTTGGCCATGGAGAATTTCAATAAAACTTATTCAAGTGACACCATGATAAGTTATAATATACTATTGTTCAACTTGAGGTAGCCTCTAGACTCATCATGATTTTCTTTCCAAAGCAACACACCTCAAATATGCTTACACCTACTTACTGACATATTTAACATCACTATTATATTAGTGGTGATATGTGGTGTTAAGTTTCTATTGATTTCCCTAGCACTAAGTCAACTCTTTCTAGAATTAAAAGTGAGCATGGTGTAATGATACATCAAAATTCAATTTTAAATAATTATGTAGTTGTAATGGCCTTGAAGAGGGTATTAAAGAGCACAAATTGAGAATATTTGATAAAGTGATCAGCTACAAAAATTATTACAAATTTATTATCGAATTTTGATAACCCATAATAAAGTCCATACAAATGTCAATCCATATAAACCAATGGCTAAAGATTAAATGTTCTGCTATCTCTAATTTATAAAATACCATGTATATTCCACTAGATACCTCATTACAATATATCTCATAAAATAAACTAAAGCCTATCATATGATGATTAAATTTTTATAGCTTCCATATTTTTTCATTGTTTATTTTCCACTTATGTGTGAAATAAATAAAATTCATCAAATAGAGAAAAACAAACACAACCACATACCAACCACAATGAACACAAATTTTATCTGAAAAAATCTATAGGAGAAAGCTTAGCTAAAATGTGAGGTTGTTAAGTTCACCTTTTTTTTTTAATTGAAATAATGCAAGTATGAAGGAGAAGACACTCTCTATGGAGTTGCCAAAGACATGTGGCTTATTAGGATATCACTGCAGAGAATTAATTCTCTATATATTCCACTAACCAAGTAAGGATTGTGTTTGACTCCTCAAACTCTTAACTAAAGTTTCACATTTTACCCTTCTAAAATATTCCATGCATTAATATACCATTTTGCATGAGTTATGGGGATTTATGTGGCATGTTGTTAAACCATGGTGATTAAATCAAAAGGCAACTTTTGGGAGGAACAATTGTTTCACACAAACTCTGATTGCTATCTTTGTTACACTATTGAAAATTTATTTTAGATTCTATCTATATCATGGGGTCTATCACAAGTGATTTTTTTGGCCACAAAAAATTTCATTCAATGCCTCAAATTCACTTTCGAAGGTTTTAGACCCAAATTCCCCAAATTGAGACCCTCCATTGAAAATGACCCTATAATATGTTTATTTTAAATTTTCCTTCTATGAAAACATCGAGGCGGATGAAAAATATTCTAATATTCTAATATAATTCACTAAATGAGGTGAGGAAAATTTTCCTCTAACTTATCCTTGGAATACCATTTTGTGCTGCCCAAAAGTTATCCTTTGAACCCAATCTACCTAAGGCCATCCCACCCCTGTCATATTGTTTGGGACCACTTCAATAAAATTTTATCCTATTTCAACTCTTCATACGATGACAGAGTTAGATTCTCTATGGATGGTAGAACATGTTCCTCTTGATATTACAACATGAAGAGTCATAGAGTTTGATCTTATATACACAATTTTCCATTTCTTTAACTCCCGTACATGCTAATTCACATCAAGAAGTGCCATTTTTTTTATTTAGAGATGATATATCCATTATACATGAAGAAAAGTGCTAAAAAGAAGCTCTCAGGACCATCCTATAGGAAACCATATATTGCTATAGGAAAGTTCTATATTCCTATAGGAAAATTCTAAATTTGATATTAATGGAACAAATAAATGATTGAAAGCATAAAAATCATAAAGAAATTAATTTCTATCATGTAAATTTAATAAAAACAACTCACCAAACTAGAAAGAATAAGTTACTAATCTTCTAGTGGAGCATGCAAAGTACATCACTCACAAAACTAATTGCAACATAAAATGAAAGATTAAATATCATGGAAAATACGAATTAATATGAGAATGAGAAGGGTACATAGGGGAATTGTAACTTAGATGGGTGGACACTCCCAAAGGTGCTTACAGACTAGGGAAAATTTTAGGGGCTGATATTCGCAAGTGGGGTAATTTTCTATGTTTTTTTCAAAAAAATATTTGCCAATTTTGATTATTTTCTAAAAATTATTCACCCAAATTTTATGGTATAAATTTATTTTACCTTAAGAATCTCCAAAATTTTATATAAAGACTCTATAAAATTATTATAAATTTTAATATCTTTACAAAAACATTGCCAAATATTTTACAGATTGCATATTAAAGGCTAGTGATATTTGCTAAGGTTTCTAAACTTTAAGATAAATTTCCATCCTTCAAATAAAACATAATGGTAGCTACTTGCAAATAAATACTATCTTTCCATTCATACATAATTCCAAATATAAGTAAAACTATAAATCTACAACGTAATTAAAATAATGTTCTTTCTCTTCTCCCATGAGTCCTAACCTCAGTTCTCTTCATATACAAATTTATGGTTGAGAAAGCACCTTGAAAATTGATTCCCCCAACAAAAGATACATATATCATAGCCATTTCATCCCCTGGGGTTTGTTGCACATGTAAACATGTCCCTTGCTATTGTTATGGAATTTAACCCACATATTCTTTAGTTCCACCATGGTAGCTGAGGGAGTAGAGTTACCTTTTTTTATGATAGGTTGTTGGTGGCCTATTAGTATATGATATCTTCCTCGAAAATCTTATCAAATATATGTACTTATGCTTCTGAAGCTCATAAACATATGAGTATGATTATATTTTCTAAGAAATTACTTAACCCAAAGTAAAATCGCATTAAAATGTATAATTAAAAAGGACATAACTCCATGTTTTAAGGTGGACAAAAGGCTATATATGGGCCTTTGATCATCCATTGCTTAGCCTATCATGCCCATTTCATATATGACTTCCCATCCCTGAGAAAATGTACATGTTAATCTTATTAATCTTATTCTTGGTCCTCTTGGTTATATTTTTCTTTGTATTCTGAACTCTTGTCACAAGCTAAATTCCTAATGAATTCTCCTAGATAATAAAAACTTGGTGCTTTCTTAATACTTTTAAAAGATTCCTCTTATACTTCGTGATAAAAGTCAAGATTCATATAGGTAAGAAAGGTGGGTTGAATTTCAATGCTACTAATATTTTTCCCAAAGTTTGCATTGATTTATTTTACCATGAATATCTTGCTATAATAGCTTACAATTGGAGGGGAGAGTGAGCTTTATGGACTTTGAGGCTATAAGGAAAAATTGTCTACCTCCTTTTTCAAGTTGAAGTGGATTCCTTTCCAAATAATTTGAGTATGCCTTATAGGAGGGACACAAACTCTTATTTTCTTTTATTCCAATTGTTGGAAACAACCTTATACAATGGAAAAATTTAATGAGTTGCAAGGATATCCTTAAGCGTGTATGGTGCATCACTTACCCAATGTGAACTATATAATTCCTCTTGTTTATGCCTCTTCATTTCCTCAGATCTCATATCTTCATGCCTCAACCATGAGGCCATAACCATTAACTATACATCCCCATGTAAGGGTTTGAATACCAAGTATGTAGTTGAGATTATATGAGATTATGGAGATACAATTCATAGAGTCTAGTCTTTTCTTCTATTTTTTTGTCCTAAACCAATTACATAATTTCTCAAACAGTTTGTAGATCAAACTCCTAGAGATGTGCGAGGTTGTTGATATTATGCTTACACCATTATTCTTTGAGGAACAAAGTGTATATTTTGGGTAAACATATTTACTCTACCATCTCCATTGAAATATGCGTTATGGACCTAATGATATCTCTACAATTTCATTTTTTAAACCTTTAGTGTACTTTCCTTTTAGGTTCTTCTAAATCCTACTTGAGATTCTTGTTGTCTTCAGTGGATTGTTTCTTCCTACCTCCCCCTTTGAGTCCTAGGATCATAATTTATGTGTTTAGTTCATGTACCTCCTTTTCTAGTTTCACATATTTTCTAATACACTTTCTGATAGCTATTCTTCCTCATTTATGAATAAGAATATTTTCTTCTTTACTATAGTGCATGTCATAGAAAGTATGCAAGAATGATATTGCTACAACAAATATGATGCGTAGTTGGATTCACAATTACATTGATAAGGTGGGGTTGAATCAGTGTAATAGAAATTGTACTTAGTTAAAGCATTCAAGCACCAAAAAACATCAATCTCATAAGTAGGACATGAAACAGAGATATATGCGGAAACACTTCAGGTAGAAAGGCACAAAACTTATTTAATATATTATTCTTTGTATGAACCAACCTATCAAAGACACTAATCCACTTAGTCACTCAAGTTTATTGCAACCAAACTATAGGAGACACCAATCCCATCCACTACTTTACAACCACAAAACTACAAAAGACATCATTCCCCTTATTCATCAACTCTTCACTTTGATCTAGATGCTTCCTTCAAATACAAAATTCTCCAATTTCACACTCCAATTGCATGTCCTTTTGAAAATTTCATATTTCCTTAACTGAGTTTGTTTAGTTACATATTTTTTTAAAAATTGTTAGAAAAATACTAAGGGGGCAGAGGGGGTGAATCAATATTTTTAATTCACTTTAACTTCCAATATCAAATTCGGAATTTTGTATGATATTTTTATTGAAATAACTTGCATGTGTACAAAAATTAGTGAATGAAAATGGCGCATATCCAGATAACTAATTTTTCGTATGTTCCATCAAATGTTGCATCATTATTTCATTATCCATTTAATAAGCAGTAACCATGACCAGTAAAGAGAAGATAAATCATCAACACATAAGAAACACATCAACACATATGGATACCAAGTTCTTAGTTGGAAACCCAATGTGGGAGAAAACCATCGTTGTTGTCATATTTGTCTTCTTCTTTTATTATAAAGAAAACCTTCATTATATATTGTACTGGCGTGAACTCTTACTAGCACACAAGAACCCACATGAAGGAGACTACATCATCCATTGGTTCTCCAACACCCACTAGAAGGGAGCTACATCCCCCTGATCATGGTTATCGGCTCCTACTAGAAGGGATCACCTACCCCTTGAACAAGTTTACGAACTACCACTTGAAGCAAGATCTGACTCCCTTAATGAAGTCTCCAACCCTAAGCACCCCTCGTCGACCATGCTTTATAATATTTTATACCGGATGCACATGTCAAACAATCATAAAAATGTGCATGCCACCTTTCATCGTATTTTCACAATAGACCCACACTAAGAATAAGCCCAAACCAATATGGCAAACCGAAATACTGAATCTCAAAATTTGACCCACTAAAGTGTTCTAAGCCAACTGAATCATTGAAACATCAAGCCACTTAATACTGAACCAACCATCGCAACCAAATCAAATCAACGCACAACTAATCCACAACATATACCAACCATCAGGATCAAGACATCATTGACATAAAACAACAAATATAACAAAACTTGTGTTTAGTCAATTTAGTGCCCTAAATTACTTGCATAAATTATCAACCAAGGTTCGTAATCTGATGAAGTGTAGTGCATTGTGTGTGCTTAGCTAAACCTTCTTAGTTCATTTTTTTGTATTTTATATTGTTTTTCGGTGTTTTTGTCTTTGATTCCTAATGATGTACAATCTGAACTATGAGAAACTGAATCTAAATTTCCTAAAGGTGAACCAAGAGCTTAAAACTAGTCAAAATCTAAGTTAAAAGAACAAAAAATAGAGCATCTATCCTATCTTGTCATTAATCCTAATTCATGAATCTAATTCTTAAAATAAAAAGGTAAATTTGTAAGTCATGTTGAAATAAATACAGGGAATGAAATTAACTAAAGTACTTCTAGTTACTCTAACCTTCAATTTTGAAAGATAACCTTCTTGAGATGGAATACAAGCAACTTTTGTACTTCAAGATCTAGAAAAAACTAAATAAAAACATGCAGAAGGTAACTGATTGGCTTCAACCCTTATATAAAGTGAATGTTTAACCATTTAATTTAGGATGGATATCAGCTTGAAATCGTGATAAAAAACATTCACTAATACAATGAATTGACAACCTGAACTAGGAAATAAATAACAAAAAATAGTGAGTAAACTAATCAATAATGCATCCTCATTACTTTCAATCTCACTCTGTTTAGAAACAAAGTCATTTCCTTTATGAAATGGATTATAGAAACAATACTGCACAATTGAATTCTAACATTATGCTACTGATCAAAACTAAAGAAATCAAACTACAAGAAATCAACCTAAGTTACAAACATTGCTAAAAGAAAATGATGAAATTAAAACTGAACATAAAAAACAAATTAAAAGAAAACCTCCTTCAGTGTAGGGGCCCTCTACAACTGACCGGGTTGAGTTGCTAACTTAATTCAAAGTTCTCCTTCAAATGATCATCGGTCAACGCAGGACTTTATATTATAAATAGGAACAAAATGTCCAAAATTACAGAGCTGCAAGTCTGAGCTTAATACGTCAAAAACCTCGAACCCCTTCCAATTCTATACAACTAGTATTTAAAAGAAAATATTCATAACTATCTTTTCAGGAAAATTAACTATAGGTGGTCTACACATATCACAACCAGATTGCGTAAATAATTGATTAGCTACGGGTGACTTGAATTTGACCAAGATGGTTTCACAGAACTGTTAACATAGGTGGCTGATATGGGTTAATGCTTCAATAGAACTATTGGATTTATTAATTAACCACGAAAGGGTAGACAAAGAGTCCTAGTGCTTCCGAGTTTCATATGTTTGACTCCACCTTTGACTGTGGTCTCAAGCTAGTTTTTTTATCAATCGGGGCTGGGTGACTAGGACAAGATCCATGTTGAGACGATTCCAGGGATGCCCATGTGGTTGGTTTCTTCATTTGACACCTATAACCTACCAAACCATGGAAGTAGCTACGGAACACATAGTTAGCTACAGAATAGGCTACGTTCTGTAGCTAATTTTCAAAAAATTATTCAAATAGAAAAAACATAAAAGTATAACATGTCAATCATTTAATTTCCTCCTTAAGACAAAATATATCATTTATCAGTGATAAGGATCTATATTCTTATGGAAAATCAAGGGAAAGAAGTGAGAAACGTTGTCAAAGAGAGGGTAATTCTGAGGTTCATCATACCCCCACTACAAAATCATTGCATGCCCCCATGCAATTTTGCCAAAAATGTGAAATCTTCTTTCCTATTGCATCTGCTCAGACACCTCTGCTAGTACATCTAATTTTCTTCTCTTGCTCCTCTTTGAAGTCACTGCCTTCTTTGGTTTCTTCATGAGAAGTCTTTATTTAAGGTTGATGACTTTTCTATTCAAGTTTCTATTCTTCCTCTTCAACTTCCTATTCTTCTTGTACCATAGACCTAGGTGCAGTATTGTATTATCATGAATGACTTTATCCAATTTTCTTTGTTCCTTTATGGTTTCATTTTCTATCTTGATATGCCTGTTTAATATCTCTAACTCATAGATTTCCTATTTAAGATAGTCAGTTAGAGGTTCTTGTGGGTTGATAGGTTGTTCTAGATTGGTTGAGGATTCTGGATCCATTGAGGCACTTTTCTTCTCCAATGATTCTATGTAATCATAAATTTGTTGTTGCACTGGGTTTTTTCCTGGAGATCCTCTACTGGGGTTGCCTTTGAAATACTGTTTAGGAGAGTTTTGAGGACCGTGTGTAAATGGAACAATATTAGGATATGGTACTAGGGTTTCTTCTTCTAGATTTATGAACTCTGATCCATTTGATGATATCTTCTTTACCATACCTCGGAGTCTAGAGCTCCTTCTAAGTTCTAGGGGGCTTATGTTCTCCTCCTTTGTACCCTTTTTCTCCTTTCCTATCTTTTCCTTTCTCTTGATCTGTTTCCTAATCTCTATGAATTTTTCAGAGATTAATTTTTCATTATCTTTTTGTAATGAAGATTCAGGTTTGTTTCCAGTAATTCCAGCAACTTTCTTTTTTATCTTCCCTTTTTCTTGAACTGCTCCCTGATCTTTGTTAATTTTTTAGAGAATAAATCAAGTCATGATTTTTCTATGTGGAGAACTCAGGTTTGTTTTGAAGGGTCACACTGGTCTTTTTCCTCCTACTCCTTTTGACATTACCCTCTTCAGGTGATTTTGGTACCTCTTGGAAATAGTTTTTGATCAAGAAGTTTTCCCAAGTATCTCCTATTATTTTCAAATGAAACTCAACTAGTATTTTTACCAACCCATGATGGTACATAGTTGTGTCTATGAATTCTATTTTCTTTTATACATTTGAAGCCATTCTCCTTAAACTATTTAGAAGTAAGAAAGGGAGGTTGATGTCTCCATTTTATAGAAAGCTCATTAATAAATGTATATGATAGACATACATGCATCCGTATCTCCCCTCACATGTAATAAATTTTTGTAATATCAAAAGCATGCTCCATTTATTTTTAAGTGCTGAAATAGGAATTCCTTTTCTAAAAATAGTGACATCCATACCTGGGTTCCTGAGGATTACCTTCCATGATTCACTGTGAAATTCCTTATTTTTGAACCATCTCTCATCAAGTCTTGGCAGTTCTGTAGCCTCTGCTATGTAAGATTTTGTTATTGCAAACTTAATATCACCAATTTCTACTTTTATACTATTGAATGATATAGCAAAATATTTTGTGATCTCTTTGTGATAGCCATCAAATTTTCCAATGAAATTGAGCCATCTAGCCTTCTACAGCATCTCCTTGAGTTGTGGGTATCCCTCCATATATTTTTCCCCTACGGGCTCTGTCCTAACAATGAGTCACATGGCTTCTATTTCGTAGAATTTTTCTAACCTTCAGAATTACTCTCCTTTTCTATGAAATGGATTGACTATGGGTATGGTGAAAAAGAGCTATGGGATTGTGTGGAATAAGTAGATGGTGAGGGTTTGGAGATACGTGAATACGTTGGTCACATTGTATTTTTGACCATTAACAGATGGAATTATTAGGGACCGTTTAAGTACAGAGTATGGAGAACGTAGCGGAGGTGTGGTATGATGAAATTATTATAGACCATTTGGTGCCGAATGTGGAAGATGTAGCCGAGATGTGGTATCATGAAGTGGCAGTAAAATCAAATGATGACTTGTTAAGGAGACATACGATCATTCATATTATACATGACTTATGTTTGTAACTTGCTACTTGAAACAAAATTTGGATTTTACCTTTAGAACTTAACCTTTTGCTTAATAATTCTTTTGGTGTTGACCCGTAGGTACTTTGAGAATGGTTGATCTCTAAAACTAGATTCTTCAATTTTCCTACATTCATGATTTATTTTTGAGCCGTACAATTATGCCAAAGCTAATAAGTAAGTTGTAGTTGCAGAATCAGATTCGCTGTGGAATGGAATCAACTGCAAAATGTGAAAAGAAGGAAAATTGAAATATGGATATTGAATATGAGTGTAAAAATAAAATGGAAATGAGATATTACAGTGAGATGGAATGAGGTGTAAGATAAAATAAGAAATAGGGCGAAATGGAGTAAAACTATAAAAAGATAAAATGTAAATGAAATATGACAGTGAGATGAAGTGGAACTGTAAAAAAAAATGAAAACAGAATGAGATGGAATGAGATTATGAATTTGCATCTACTCTAAACTGCAAATGAATGTAGCTTTTTGTCACTACTTATTACAGAAAGGAAATGGAAAATATAGGATGTCAGAAATATTTGATTTTCACCCTGTATTTTCTGTATAAGTATGCCAATCAATGATTGGTTTTCAACCTAATACAATTTATTTATTTATTTTTATATCTATTTTTATTGATCATTTTTTTAGGAAAAATAAATACTAAATTAGTGGAGAAGAAGAATTCTTCTTCACTAGCTCCATTTCAGAGTTATTCTGGAAAATATTAATGGACTCTTCTCTTGAAATTGGTTTCTGATATACTTTCAACCGATGACCATTCACAAGAAGAGGCATTTTGCTTCCATCTATTATCCTTATCTTTACTACTCCATTATTAAAGACCTCTTCAATCTCATACGGCCGAAGCCAATGAGTTTAAAACTTCCCTTGAAAATATTTGAACTTTGAATCGAACAACAGTGCCCAATGTTTGAAACTTCTTCTCCTTAATATATTTATCATGCCATTTAGCCCTCTGCTATTGGACTATACTGGTTCTTTGAATTGCATCTTGCCTGATTTCATCAAGTTCATTGAGTTGCTCCAATCCATGTTTCTATGCCTCTGATAAATCTAGTCCCAATTGGACTGCCATCTTGAAGGTATTGATTTGAAACTCTATAGCGAACAACACTTGTTTCCCATAAACAAGTTCATAGGGTGTATGTCCAACTGTGTTCCTCCATGTGGTTCTATAGGCCCATAAGACATTAGGAAGCCTTTCTACCCAATCTCTTCTATGTAGATGCACAGTCTTAGTGAGAATTCCTTCAATAACCTTATTTGTAGATTCAACTTGACCATTTGCTTATGGATGATAGGGAGTAGATTTCTATGTTTGATTTTGTAATCTTCCACAAGACCCTTCACCATTTTAGATGTAAATTGAGATCCTAATCTGTCACAATTTCTCTTGGAACAACAAAACGAGTGAAGATGTCTTCAAAAAGAAAATTAACAACTGATTTTTCATTAGCAAAAGGTAATTCTTTGGCCGCTACCCATTTAGTGACATAGTCAGTGCATACCAATATATACTTTTTTTTCTTAGATGGAGGATTAATTGGTCCAACAAAATCCAAGGCCCATTTTTCGAAAGGTTTAATGAGTACCTAAATTTATAGTGGCATTTCATTTGAAGGAGCAGGTTTCCCTACCCTCTCACAGTTGTCACACCTCCTGACATATTCTTTGGAATCTTTGAATATGGATGGCCAATAATACCCTAAAAATAGGATTTTATAGGCTGTCCTCTTGTCAACAAAGTGTCCACCACATGGCTCATCATGACATGACTTAAGAATATAAGGCATTTCATCTTCCCTAACACATCTTTTGATAATAAGATCTAGGCCTGTTTTATAAAATTCATTAGTGATCCATGAGTATCTTGCGCTTATCTAAATGATTTTTCTTTTCTCTCTAGGAAACAAATGTGAAGGCAATTTCCCTATGACTAAGTAATTGGAAACATATGCAAACTAAGGAGTTTGAGTAGTCACTACAAAAATATATTCATCAGGAAACTTATCCTCAATCAGAGCGTCATCTTTGATATTTTGAATTTTGGACAAGAAATCAACAACTGTGTTTTGTTTTCCAGGTCTATCTAGTACAATAATATTGAATTCTTGCAAGAGTAAAAGCCATCTTCTAGCTTTGACATTAGTAATAGGTTTACTCATTAAGTATCTAATTGCAGAGTGATTTGTATGAACAAAGGTTTCATTGCCTATTATATAATGTCTAAACTTGTTGATTGCATGAACAACAACTAAAATTCCTTTTCAGTTACAGTATAATTCAACTCAGTGGAAGTCAAATTCTTACTTGAATAGTAGATGGCGTAGGGAATCAAATATTTTTGTCCTAATACAGCTCCCAGAGCTGTATCTCAAGCATCTGTTGAAATGTGAAAAGGTAGTTTCCAATTTGGACCTCTCAAGATGGGTGCTTCAGAAATTTTTTCTTTTGAAGTCTCAAATGCTAACTGGCAGTCAGGATTCCAATTGAATTCACAATCCTTGGTGGGTAGTTTGAACAGTGGGGATGCTATTTTAGTTAAATTTTATATAAATCATCTATAGTATCCTGTAAATCCTAGAAAACTTCTAACATACTTTTGGCAATTTGGAATTGATAATTTAGAGATGACTTCAACTTTAGATTTATCAACTTTAATCTCATCTCTTAAAATGTGATGCCCTAAAACAATACCTTCTGTAAACATCATAAAACATTTTTCATGGCTTAGTGAAAGGTTTGCTTCCTTACATATTTGAAGAAATTTTTCAAAATTTTCCAAAGCTTTTTCAAATGTATTCCCATAGATTGTAAAGTCATCCATATATACCTCTACACAATCAGGTATTAGATCAGAAAAAAATTCCTAGTATTACTCTTTGGAATGTTGCAGGTGCATTACATAACCCAAAAGGAAGTACTCGGTAGGCATAGGTTCCCCATGGACAAGTAAATGTGTTTCTATCTTGATCTTCAGGTCCCACTTGAATATGATTATAACCACTAAAACCATCGAAGAATTAGAAATACTTCTTAACTACTAATGTATCTAACACTAGATCTATAAGGGGCAAAGGAAAAAGATATTTAAGCGTAGCTTTATTCAATTCTGTATAATCAATGCAAACCCTCCATTTACCATTCCTTTTTGGCACAATCGTTGAAGGGGAACCCATTGGCTGTCTAAAATTGTGTAAATGAAGTTTACATTCAGCAGTTTTTGTAGCTCTTATTTCACAATTTCCCTAAGATTTGGATTCATCCTTCTTTGAGGTTATCTGATAAGTCTACAATTTTCCTCAATGTAGATGTGATGTGTACAATTCTTAGGACTAGTTCGTTTCATTTCGGTATATTCTCGTGCATATGCAACAGAATTTTGTTGTAATGTCTTGATTATCTTTTCTTGTTGTAATTTCTCCATGTTATTGTTTATGTTCAATGTTCTCCCTAGAAAGATTTCAATTGTAGAGCTACCAAATTCTTCCACAGAATAAAGAGACATCTGCTTGGATGACAAATATTCAATATTGGATTTTTCTTGAAATTGATCTGTTCATACTAAAGAGATGATTCAAAATTTTCCATTGTATTTAAGATTTGACTATCTCCACTGATGTCTGAAATAGTAAAGAGAGGTTGAATGTCATTTTCATCATCAATCCATTCTTTTTCATCTATTTCTATGATTGTTCTTTCTCGAGGATATAAAGTGAATTTTTTTGTTGAATTCCCATCATAAATATACATGTCACTAGATCTACAGCTAATGAAAGCATCAGCTGTGGCTAGCCAAGGTCTTCCTAATATGAGTGGATGTCCTCCTAGATTTTTCTTGGGGGTTAAGATCATAAAATCAACAGGATATTCCCATGAATCTAAGGATACTGAAATATCTTCTAACACTCCATCTGGTTTGATTACAGATCTGTCTACTAATTGCAGTAATCTAGGTGTGTAAAGAAGGTTAGGAAGCTTGAGTTGTTCCATGGTTTGTTTGCTCATGATGTTTATTGCTGCTCCTAAATCAATCAACGTATTTGGAATTTCAACTCCATTGATATGTGTTTTCGCAATTGGACTTCCTCGATATACATATTTTTGTATGGAAAATATTCCCATCATTATATCTACTACTTTACCTACCAGGTGAATTCTTTTTGTTTCTTTCGCTTTTCTTCTTGGTTTCTTTATGTTCAATTCCTTTATTGTTTTAGCTAGGATTGGAATCAGCTTAATGGCTTGTAACAAAGGGATTTTGATACATACACTTTTCAATTCATCTATAAATAATAATTAGGAAACATAATCTACTTTTCTACTCCTCTATCAACTTGTAACCTTTCAGGAAGAGGAGGTGCAAAAGTAGGTACTGGTTTCTCAACGATGGGAGTTGAGTTCACTGGTTCTTTTCGTTTTTAATTTTCAGTAATTTGGCTTTGGAGAGATGTTCCTTCAAAACTTTTATTGGGCTCTAGAGAATCTTCCCCACAATTGTCTTATTCTTGAATAACTACAAAAGGCCTTTCCTTTTCTAATATCCTACCAAATCTTATTTGAACATCATTGATATTCAGAGGAGTGATCATACAAGTTGGAAATTTTTTTCCTTCTACCATGTAAGTATTTAGAGGATTTTTATTGTTGGGGTTTGATAATGATTGGGTAGGTAGCTGATTTTTTCTCTGCTAAAATGGTAGTAAGAGTTGAGGATTTTGGTTTGTTATGGAATTTGTTGTGGAAATGGTAGTGAAAGTTGAGGGTTATGATTTTGAAGTTGTGGCTGCCAATTTTTTTGTGGAATGTGTGGGGAAGGATAATTCTTATATGATGGAGAATATTGATAATATTGAGAAAATCTCCAATAAGGATTTTGTACTCCTTGTGCCCAAGGTTGATATTGAGATTGTGGTTGAGGCCAAGGTTGCTGCCAAGAATTCCAACTTGGTGGGGCTGAAGATACGTTTGATTGTTAACTCCCTGGTTTTGTGGCCCCTGCCAAGGTCTTCTGGAGACAAAGCAAAGAGGTTCTACTAAATTTTAAACTGTTTCTTCTTGAAAAATAACCTTAAGACGTTGAATTGAAGGACAACCCTAGGTCTCATGGTTTTCTAAGCAAATCATACAAGTCTCTATAATTTTTTCATCCAAAGGACATTCTCTTAAATTGTATTTTTCTTTCGCATTTGGGACAGAGAATAGCTAAAGCATAAGCCTTGGTTTTCTACTTGTTTTGCAACTTAATGGTGTCTATTTGCTCACTAAGGCTCCCTAGAATATATGTTTTGAATTCATCAAGCATATTCCCAATTTTTTCCCTACTCGCTGATCTAGTTACAAACTTATTCACTCTAACAAGAGAATGATCTCTTGGACCTTTCCCAGTTTTGGATTTCCCTCTTGAGAGATGAACACATAATTCTCCTATGTCACTTAATGGGAGTTGAGAGATATCTCCCTTCCCCGTCATATAAACATATCTATTCACTCATCTCTAATGGCTTTTAATGAAAGAGCTTTTAAGTTATCTTCATCTAAATTGTCCATGTTTGCTCTTTTCGAGTTATAGTTGAATCTTTCAATTAAGTCTGCCAAATTTTCATCCTCTCTTTGTATCATTTTGAACACTTCATCCTTGTGGCTGGTAGGCATGCAATAATCCAAATACATATCGAGAAATTCTTTCTTCATGTCATTCCATGTTCTAATGGATTGAGTGACTAACCCCATGAACCACTTCAATGCAGCTCCTTTCAATGTTGAAGGAAACAAATTAAGTTTTTGAGTGTCTTCTGAGTAATCATAGGTTCTGCAAAAGTCTTCAAACTCAAATAAAAATGTTTTAGGATCCTCACTTTTTAACCCATGGAAATTTGGGAGGACAGAAGGTGAGATATTTTTCATTATGGCATTTGTCTCTTCATCCACTATAGGGAATCCAAAATAATTATGTATTTCCCTATTTCCTTTGCCTCCTCCATTATTTCCTCTACCTCCTCCATTATTTCCTCTACCTCTTCCTCTACCCCCTCCTCCAAACAGTGTGAATTCTCCATCATCTCCTTCTTCTACCATTATAGTTTCTTCAAAGTCAGTATAAGGTTCAACCGGGAAGGTTACCTTCTCTTCCTCTGGTTCTTCTATTAATGGAATATGGGAGAGAGGCTCTACTTCTTCTTCATCATGAGGTATTCCTAATTATTCAACTAAAATGTGCTCCCTTGTGGAGGTGAAAAATGCTACTCCTGCTATTGGAGACCCAATATTTTTATCCTCTATGACTGCCTCAGTAGACGAAGTAGGAGATTCTTTCGATGAGATCTCTAACCTTAGAATTTCAAGGGTTCTATGACTGAGAGTATGAGGTTGAGATGGAGGTGTATCCTTCTTGTTCTTGGTGGAGTAGGTGGTGTTGTAGGAATTGAACTCCTGCCTCTAGCTAAAATCTACCCCTAGAGTCTCTTTCTCTATACATATCATTTTTGTTTTTGAATGCAAGAGATAAGGTTACCTAATTACATTTCCCCGGAAACGACACCAAAATTTTTAGTCAATTTTGTGTCCTAAATTACTTGCATAAATTATCAACCAAGGCTCATAAGCTAATGAAGTGTAGTGCACGATATATGCTTAGTTAACTCTTCTTACTTCGTCGTTTTGTATTTTATATTGTTGTTTTGGGTTTCTGTTCTTTGATTCCTAATGATGTACAATATAAACTATGAGAAACTGAATCTAAACTTCCTAAAGGTGAACCAAGAGCTTAAAACTAGTCAAAATCTAAGTTAAAAGAAGGAAAAACAAAGCATCTGTCCTAACTTTTCATTAATCCTAATTCATGAGTCTAATCTTAAAATCAAAAGTTAAAGTTGTAAGTCATGTTGAGATAAATACAGGGAATGAAGTTAACTGAAGTACTTCTAGGTACTCTAACCTTCAATTTTGAAAGATAGCCTTCTTGAGATGGAATACAAGCAACTTCTATACTTCATGATCTAGAAAAAACTAAATAAAAACATGCATAAGGTAACTGATTGGTTTCAACCCTTATGTAAAGTGAATGTTTAACCATTTAGTTTAGGATGGATATCAGCTTGAAATGGTGATAAAAAACATTCACTAATACAGTGCATTGACAACCTGAACTAGGAAATAAATAACAAAAAATAGTGAGTAAACTAATCAACAATGCATCCTCATTACTTTGAATCTTACTCTATTTAGAAACAAAGTAGTTTCCTTTATGAAATGGATTGGAGAAAAAAGTTAGCACAATTGAATTATAACATTATGCTATTGATCAGGACTAAAAGAAATCAAACTACAAGAAATCAACCTAAGTTACAAACACTGCTAAAAGCAAATGATGAAATTAAAACTGAACAAAAAAAACAAATGAAAAGACAACCTACTTCAGTGCAGGGGCCCTCTGCAACTCACTGGGTTGAGTTGCTAACTTAATTCAAAATTCTCCTCAAATGATCATCGGTCAACACACATCTTTATATTATAAACAGGAACAAAATGTCCAAAATTACGGCGCTGGAAGTCTGATCTTAATACATCAAAAACTTTGAACCGCTTCTAGTTTTGTACAACTGGTATTTAAAAGAAAATATTCATAACTATCTTTTGAGGAAAATTAGCTACAAGTGGTCTACACATATCACAACCGGACTGCATAAATATTTGATCAGCTACAGGTGACTTTAATTTGAGCAAGATGGTTGCACAAAACTATTAACACAGGTGGTTGATCCGAGTTAATGCTTCAAAAAAATTGTTGGATTTATTAATTAACCACAAAAGTGTACACAAAGAGTCCTATTGCTTTTAGGTTTCATATGTTTGACTCCATCTTTGGCTATGGTCTTGAGCTATATTTTTTATCAATCTGGGTTGGGTGACTAGGATAGGATCCATGTCGAGACGATTCCAGATATGACCATGTGGCTAGTTTCTTCATTTGACACCTGTAACCTACCAAACCATGGAAGTAGCTTCGGAACACACAGTTAGCTACTGAATAGGCTGCGTTCCGTAGCTAATTTGCAAAAACTTATTCAAATAGAAAAAAAATAAAAGTATAAAATGCAAATCATTTAATGTCCTCCTTAAGAAAAAATCTATCATTTAACAGTGATGGGGATCTGTATTCTTATGGAAGAGCAAGGGAAAGAATTGAGAAAAGTTGTTAAGGAGAGGGTAATTTTGAGGTTCAACAACTTGTCAATTGTCATAATGAAGCAGCATTGCAAACAACAATCAAACTAAACTCTGAATATATATGTGATTGTCATAATAAGGATTGACATATATAATTGTTTTGTGGGAATAAAAACTCCGTATAGATATCAATTCACAAAATACTAAATAATTGAATCCCTGAAAAGTGAATCAACTGAATATTGTATATCAACTAAATCACTAAAGCATATGAGTCACTAATCCTGATCAAACCAATATACTAACACACCAATTATCCTCCTCAACAATACTGTCATTCTATACCAAACCATGTCACCATTCAATAACCAATCATCAACACAGTCAGATATCAGCTTATTCTGATCAAGACGTAATTGACAAACAACAAAAAATAATCAAATCAATCGACATACAAACATAAGAAAACAACCTAGATCAAGTAACAATCTAAGGGAAAATTATCTTAGAATATATACGTGACTACTGTGAACCATATCCGTGTATGTATGCGACTATCTAGAAGAAAACCTACGTATGTTTCTTCAATTACTGAATCAGCTCTTTGCCACAATTAATAACACATGACAAACCAAAATCTTAGTGCACATACTATTAAAATCACATATCACTCCAAACGTATTCAGATCATAGTGATCACAGATCTTGCATCGTTAAGTACTCAAATGTAAACAAGTTAGTCATGTATTTCCATTCGTATTCAATGAATTTTCAAATATCTCATATTTGAGCCTTCTCCTTGCTCCCTGGTGCACACATGTTACAAGTTAGATCACACATGAATAATACATCCAAATGAGCACTTAGCTCCTTAATCTCCTTCTCCTTATATAGTTTTTTCCCTTACTAATACCACAAGAAGATCCCTTGGTAATGTTGTTACTAATTGTAGACAAGATCAAATAGACATTACCGACACAATACTATGGGTAATTATCATGGTAATAACTCTTGGTTTCCTTTTCTCCATGGATCATTTTATGTACACAATTTTTTTTTGCACCTGCATATGTACGTGAATCTTCTTCACAATGGTTGCATATACTTTCCAACCTTCACAATTTTGCATTCGTTCTGGAACTAAAATACCAATTCTATTTCATAACCTCTATAACATCTATAATAGTTCCATAATCATGATATTACACGAAAGTTCGCATCAAGGACATATTTGACATGTAGTTTGCCATCAAGGACAACGAATTAACCATAATGCTAACAATATCACCCTTTGGACTTGATGGAAACCTCTTTGGTGTTTGGAAACCACCTAAAAACACTAATTCTTCTCTCCCCCTTTGACATCAAGGGAAAAGGGTAGAACTAGGATGAATGAAGTACTTTGACTTGTATTTCTTATCACTATAAGTCTAATATGTTGATATGAAATTTTCATATTGACCATGCTCCCCCTAAGCATATGCGATATCTTATAAAGATATTCAATAAAAATAGAAGACATTATAACTCAAATACATGGATATTCATGACTTCTTCTATCACCAATGATTGTATGCTCCCATGATTACATTAATCACCCAACATAATAGGGTTACACATTTGATCCAATAGCCAATACATGACTGAATTTTACAATGATTACAACATGGGTATTTTTATGATCTTTACATCATCCATAACCATAAACAAGGATCTTACAATGGAGTATATGTTGCATCAAAAACATGATACTCATCAACACCAAATATGCATCTGCAACATAATCATCTTAAAGTAGCAACATACGTGACATAATAACAACATGAATAATCCTCATCATCAAGAAGAAATCAAGAAGCTAAGACATTGTAGCTTCATCATGTGAACAAATATATCCAAGAAATACTAAGAAATTGTAACAGCAAGATAAGATTGTGTAATAATTTTTTGCTAGGAGCCCATCCCATTGACTTCATGTAATCAAAGGGAGCAAACTCTCTCCACATATAGGAAGAGACATAATGAACAAGAAGCAAAACTATATCAATCTCTTGGACCACAACACCATAGGGCACATATAAATATTCTTTCCATGCATCAACAACATATGTGAAAACCAAGAGTACCTCCTGCATGACAAGCCATTAACTAGAATAAAACTAATCAACAACATCATCAACCAACATATTGAGTGAACCTAGCATACATATCTTCCTTATGAAGATTTAACAATAGCAATAATAAGACACCATTGACAACTTCACCAAATGCAACTCAAGCAACATATAAGAATCATACATAACTTCACCACATGCAATCCATTTATCATTTATAATTCATGACATAGTGACAACAAAAAATATATTCTCTCGGAAGGGTTTTCACCTAAAAACTATCGTGCGTCTTGGCTTTGATGTTGTGCATTGTTTAATGTTGTTGTTAAATTTTCATATGATTTGATGTTCATTTATGTTTTGATCTAATCAAAATGTTACTTAGTGCTCTGAATATTAGAATTAATTAATTGAAGTGAAATATTGATTCAACCCCCTCTGGTACTTCCAACAACTACATCACTAGATATCATATCTCTGTACATACTAATCTTGCAACAACTAAGTGTTCTATGAATAAACCTTAGTAAATGCTCACATAATTAGATGATTACTACGGCTACAACCATTTGATTTAACAATTGTTGATAGACATGCAAAAGAGAATGTTCTTGCATATTTATCTCAAGGCTAACGTTGTCTGTAGAAAATGAATAGATGTTGGATGACAAACTCCTTGATGACCATATTTTTTTCCATATCACTCTTTCCTATATGGTTTTTTGGCATATCTAACTTCTTACTTGCTATCCAATTTCCCCCCTCATTTATCTCCAAAGGAGAAAATAAATATCGTCAGGAAAAGCACCCATTATACTTGGATTGGGGGTAACCTCTTTACGTTGGGGCGTGATCAGATCTTACAAATATGTGTGAGGGAAGATGATATTTATGAAATCATCTCATCTTGTCAATGATGGACTCTGTGGGGTCCATTTTTCTACTAGGAGAATAGCCTACAAGATCCTATAGGCGTGATATGATTGGATTAGCCTTTGTAGAGATTCCAAGAGACATACAAAACAATGTGATGAATGCCAATCTATAGGGAAACCTACTTAGAGGGATGAATTGCCTTTGCAACCTCAATTTACTTTCAAGCCATTTGAGAAGTGATACATGGACTTCATAGGCACTGTTTATCTTCCATATGGAGAGAATAGGTACATCATTGTGTGTACACACTATTTAACTAAGTGGGAAAAGGTAAAAATAGTGAAGGAAACAATAGAGAAAAAGGTAGTTGAATCGTTGAGGGAAAACACCTTTTAGAAATTTCGTTTCCCAATAGAATTGGTGATAGATCAGGGCTCCCAATTCACTTCTATTCTAATGGAGGGGATCATAAGGAAACATCATATCCAACATAGAAAATATACCTCATATCATCCTCAAGCAAATGAGAAAGTGGAGGTGACTAATAGAGCATTAGAAAGCACTCTCAGGTAGTCTGTAGCGGTAGAAAATATTGGTTAGAAAGCCTTGTTGAGGCCACCTAGGCCTACAACACCATTTCAAATACTACTACTGTATTTACCCCTTATGAGCTAGAGTATGGAAAGAATGCCTTGTTATATATTGAATTTCAATATAACAAATTGAAAATGGAAAAAAAAATCAACGTGGATGTCACCAAAGCACAATTAGAAAGCCTTCAAAAATAAAATGCCCTTGATGAGTACAAAATGCATTCAGTATTGCACACTAAGGAGATTCATCTATGGTGAAATATATAGTATGATAAACATATCAATAACATAGCCTTCCAAGATGGTGATTGGGCACTCTTGTATGACTCTAGGTTCAAGGATTTTAAAGGGAAACTCATGAACAGATGGTTGGGACCTTATATAGTTGAGAGTTGTCATGATCATGGTTCAATACAAATCAAAATAACAGATGAAGGTTATATCCCACTTCAGGTGAATGGTTACTGACTGAAGTTCTACAAGAAGCCCCTCTCAAGGGTTTAATTTACTAATTCAATAAGAAAATAATTGAATGTGATTTAGAGTATCAAATATCCTAATCCATTCAACCTCTATTGATTAGAGAAATGGAAGAAAAACATAAAATGGAAAATAGAGAGAGAGAGAGAGATAAAAATAAAAGTGAAGAAAGAAAAAAATCTTCAAGTGAAAATTTCGTCTGAGGCACTTGAGGGAGGCTCATTTAATAATAACCTCCTCGAGGCATTTTGCAAGCCTAAGAGTTAAAAGAGAAAAAACACAACAATAAATATCCCCAGGTGAAAACCTCCTTTGAGGCACCTATGGAAATACCTACTAGCTAAAAACCTCCATAAGTAAACTAGTGGGCCTCAGAAAAAAAAATAAAAATAAATAAATAAATAAATTAAAAAATGAAAAAAATAAAATAAAATAAATAAATAAAAATAAAATAAAATAAAAATAAAAAATAAAATAAAATTAAAACTATTTTTCTTACTTTGATGAATGTGCGGGTATCACAAAAAGGAAATCAACAAGGAAGAATAGGTAGGATGACTTGCACATCTAACTCGAAACACCAATGCATCCATCCTAAGAAGAATATGGAATCACCTCTACATCATTTTCACACATTACCCAACACCCTAGCATCATATCATCTCCTTTTCATTTTTTTTTTATGTTTTCCTAAATTACTATAAGAAATTCCTACTACTACAAGATGTCGCAAGATTGGTAAAAATACGGGTCAAAGGTTTTCTCTACTTGTAAGCAAGGGGAAGGCATCAAAGGCTTCCTAATGCTAATCCATTAAATCAACATGTCTCACCCCTAATTTTTCCCTTCTTCATTTGTCATTCTTATCCACAACGACTCAACATCCTTATTTTATTCCCCTCTCAATCACTAGAAATAAAATATTCAATGCCACTACTAGCCTCTCTCTAAATTATCATAACTCTATGACGTCTTCAAAACATTAAATCATGATCCTAAAGAGTTTATGTGACTACTATAGGAGACTAAATAGTCATGTAGCAGCATTCAAAAACCCTACAGGTCCAAGTCTCCAACACTCCTAAAGAATATCACAATATGTCACAAACTTCCACATTTCCATAAGCATCCCAAGACAAGAAAATCACACTAAAAGCTACATGTTCTCCTAGACTTCTAAAAGGTCTTTTATCCACCACCAACAACAATATAAGAAATAATTTCTCTAACAGTAGTATCAAAATCCACCAACAATAGTAGAAAAAGAACCAAAGCCTCCAATGGTAGCGTCAAAAACCACCACCACCAACAACAAAAGCCTCAAAACCTTCAACAGAATCCTTAAATTCAACAATAGTAACATCTATGTCACTATAAAAAGGACTAAAGGTAAGGCATCAGGTAGGAATCTCTTAAATCTCAACCTTTGGACTTATTCTAAGCATAAGAAAATGTAAAAGTGTAAGAAACAGAGGAATTTATAGCCAATCCTACTTAGCAAAAGACCTTAACCAAATATAGTATAAGACTTCACTTTTTCCCAAAGAATCCTGCAAATGTGGAGGAGAATGAGAAAAATTAAGGGAGGATTAAAAAAAAATAGTTGTTATTGTTCACGCATGATAAAGGACGTAGAGGACAAAGGAGCAGGTGGGGTCTATCTCACCACTACTTGCTAAATTCCCCTGCACCAACCTCAACAAAGGTCACTTACTTCAAAGCATGATGAGTTTGTCTTTCATGCAATGTTGTTTAATAAACCCAACAAGAACCAAACATTACTACAAAATATTGGTATAACTATTAGGCTCCCAAAGCTTTCTACTACAAGAACCTACAAGCACTTTTATAGGAAACAAACAATCTACTACATGAGATTGATAGCCTACTATAGGGGATAGAAAAATCACTACAAGAGATCAATTTTTTTCCTAGAACAACAACGAGAGCCTTGAATGATTAAAAGGAAAAAGGTATCTTCGAGAGAAATGTAAGTAAAATTTCTCCCCCACTCACACTTTGCAAAATTGTTCAAATTATCTTAGTCCTCAAGGCGAATTCTATGTATTAGACAATTTGAATTAAACAAGTGAGGTGGTTGGGTGATCTGACTGCTTTCAAGAACATAATTTGAAAAATGGCAATGAATTTTCATGGGGCGATTAATTGATAATATTTTCCTTTCCTATAGTTGAAGGATGTACATATCTCCTCTGTTATAATATCCCTTACTACCATAGGAAGCCCTAATTCCATTTGCAACATAGGACCAATACTCCCTTGTAAAAAATTTTGTTGCCCAATTTTGTGAAAAAATGTGTTAAATAATAAGAGGAGGTTATAATATAATAGAACCAACACACACCTTGAGGATTCATCAAAACTTGAAAGTGAGGGAAATCTCAAAAAATTACAATTTGTTGGGGATCTTTGAGATGTTGAGAGGTTTTGGTGATGATATTGCTTTAGACTTCACCCTGAATGTCCAATATCTTGAAGAAAAAGAAACCATGACTGTAGTTAAATTTTTAACTATATATCTTGGTGAAGATCTCATTCGTAGAGTCACAACCCTTCCCAATGCTATTAAATGGAGGAAGGAAGAAATGCATGAAGCAATCATTGGTAAGAGAGGATTTTCCTTTGTAATGAATAGCCTAAAGAAAATAATAATGGGATAATGAGAGAAAATTTACCACATCCATGGGATGAGGTGCCATATCACATCCTAAAACACATTTCTTATGAAAAGAGATTGAACATTGTCTATGCCTACCAGTTTAGACTCCTGTCCTAGTTCAAATTCTTAGCTAATTCACCTATCCATGAACAACTTAGCATCCCAAATTTGTTCCTTTAGTTCATGAAGAAAATGAGCACAAAGGTAAAGGAAGGGAATCATAATTATTGTGGCTCATCATGGTTTGATTATCTTGATAGCCATGCATATTTTGGAGCACCTATAAAACCTTCCTTCATGGATGGACTTCATTGATATGGACAAGCAGGCTTTCCTAGCAACCCAAATAGAGTTGGAAGAAGAAAAAATGGAGGCAAGAATAGAGGAAGCAACGAAGAAAAAGACAAAAAAAGAAACAAAGGGAGAAGTATAAGAAAAAATAGAGTTATTAGAGCCATCAACAAAGATAAAAATAGATGAAACAAAATTGGATAAGTTATATATAGGAGAATATGGTGTCCAGGATAAAGTACCAACACCATAGATAGAGAAAATTGAGCCTCCAAAGGACATTGAGTCATAGATAAATCTACCTAAAGCAAGGAAAATTGAGGAAAAAAATCACTACAACTCAAGGGGAAGAAAATCTAGAGGACGAGGTTGTTGCTACTTTAGAAACCCTAAGCACTCCAAAAAAACCCAAGGAAAGTAAACCAAGAGAACCTCTTGTCTCTTTTAGAATAATAAAGAGTATTATATTATGGTTTAGTGGAAAACCTAATCCTCCATATTTCACTCCAATAATTATTGAGGAAACTCCTAGTCTAAAGAAAGAAGAGCCTGGAAAAAAAAATTGTACAAAAACCATTAGTAAAATTAGCTAAGGGGAAGAAATTGCAACAATAGCTAGAAGGGCGAGGTACTCATAATGAAATTTTATAGGATAAAACTACAGCGCCACAGGAACAAACAATAGTGTTATAAGAGCAAACAACCAAGCTACAAGAACATACATTAGAGGCACATGAAGCTACAAAAGGATCCTCTTCCTACTACTCTTGGATTGAGGCATGGAAGTACTTCATATTCACTTAGTACTAGCTTTATTTTTTAACTTGAGGAGGAAAAGGATAGAACCCATAGATGGAAGAAGAATGCGGAGCCTAAGGTAGTTGCTAATATTGGAAGAATGGTAGATGAGATTATATGGAGCTCCTAAAGTTTGATGAAGGAAACATAAGAGATCACTTAGGAAAGGAAAATAAAAAGCTAAGGGCCTAATTGTAGAAAACATAGAAGTTTCCACAAGAAAAATAAAGCCATGTTGCCACCTTATAAACAAAATTGAGAACCATGTCCCATCTCTATTTGGAAGTTACAATATGCATGCAACCCTCAAAGAATTATTACCTATTTTTAAAATATGAATGGTGCCATAAAAGATCAATTCCAAAATAGAATGATGGCACAAAGGGTTCTCTCATTCTACAAAATATTGGAGAATTTATTGAAATTTTTCTTTCAGAGCAACATAGAGGACAAGGCCAAGATTGTAGTATTTTACATTCATAACTTGGATTTTCCTAACATGAACATATTGGAATCAAATTTGTATTTAGGTGATGCACAATTGTTGGCTTTAGCATCATGGCTAAGGAATTAAGAAATAAGTGAAGAAGTAAAGAGATCATTAGACATGGAGATGAAGGAACCACTCTTGATTAGGCTCGAACATCCTTCCCCATATGTCCTCACTACCAACCATGTACTTCTAGGAGAAGATCATCAGGGAGCAACATTTTACAAGAAAAGGTAGGAAGAATCCATCCTCCAATTTGACGATACCTTAAGACTCTTGGAAGAATATATTCTGCAAGCCTACTAAAGGAGATGGCAGACACTTCCCTACAACATGAAAATCAGGGAATATCACTCCCTTGATAGATTACAGGTTGCACTAGCGAGAACTCCCTTTTATAACAGAATCATTTAGAAACTTGAAATACAATGGATAGGGTTCAGATTTGAACCCCCTTTCCTAATGGGACTTCAGAAATATCAAAGAAAAGAGAAATAGTCAAAATAATGGTGGGAAATTGAGGTAAGTGTAGGTTTTCATCCAACGGGGACAACCACATTCAACATTCCATTGGGATATTAGGCGTGTCCTTAAAGAGATCAATGCAAAAAGGAAGAGAAAATAAGATGAATAGTTTGCTTAGAGGATAAGAAAAAGTTTCAGTAGGGTTGTATGATGGGCCTCCCAATAAGGTACAAAATAAGGCATATATAACATTTCCTAGGCACATTAAACCTCTCCTTCTTCATATAAAAATGTATTTCTTAGCTTTAATAAGATTCTAGGAAGGTTAGATATATTTAACAAAATCTATGTACCTAATGTGTTTATTATGCGGGATATTGAGAATATTTGGTGCAGATCACAAAGAAATATAGTCAAGAGAGAAGTATGGGACCTATTCATGTTGCAGGATGACCAAATGCAGTCGGATTGAGCAACCATTACTCCTCTTTGTATATGCAAGGTCACTCATTAAGCAAGATCCTACATTCTAGGGATTTTGGAGGGAAAACGACCCTCTCTTCAAGGATTTGTCCCTTGACTATTTTGTATAAATAGAGGGAATGAGTAACACATTTCTATATATTGTTTATTCTATATTTGAGAGAATAAAGATGGAGAGAAATATGAATTGTGAGAAAAGAAATCTCATTAATAAAAAAGAGTCAATTTTAATGCCTATTATTTTCAAGCACTATAGTATTCTATTTCAAAATTTCTAAAGAGGCTTAATGTTAATGAGAAAGAGTCCAATTAGAGATAAAGGTTTTCCATCCTTTCATTGTTTTTATTATTTTATTTGGACCACTAGATTTAACTATAAATATGTTAATATGTTCATGGTATTTCATTTGTCAACCCAAATTGTACAAAAGCACAGAGTTCTCCTAGACTACTGGATGCTAGAATTCTTTTGAAGATTTTGTTAGAGAACCTATTAGCTATACATGTACTATGAGACATAAATTTGTCTTTTTTATTCGTTATATCCATAGATTCCTTAGAAATAACTATTGGCGATGTAATTGGAAAGAAAGGAAAATAAAAACACTACCTCATTACATTAGTAATCATCTATTACTTAATAGTTGAGAAAATATTTCAATTTTGTTCATTTTATTGATAAATTTTGTCATTATAAAGTTGAGAAAAAGAATGTTGTTGTATTCCTCTATAGTCGCACTAATGTGAGATGTATTATTCCTACAAAGGCTCCCTTCTTAGATGAATACTTATTTTCTTTATATATTAATGTTCCCTTGTTTATAATACAAATAACATTATATGTAAATCACATCCATTGATTATTGGTTGTGTTTTTTTAATTTGATTGTTAAAATTGTCTATTGGAAATGTTTTTTGTTTCTTTTATATTTGCCATATTTATGTTAATAGGTATATCTATTTTGCAATAAGGTATGTATTATAATTATAATAATTATTAGCTAGCTGGTAGAGATTTGATTTCCATGGAATATTTTAGAATATTGATAGTATCATATAGAAATGAAGGGTTGAGATTTATTTCCAAAGTAGTGATGTTCGTTTTATTATTTTAATTAAATTGATTAATTTCAAAAAAAATGTGGTATCCACAAATGTCGTATGAAGTGAGTTATGGTTATTTTGGTTGTAGTATTGATAAGCAATGGCATTGTACAATGATATTGTAACAAAGCCTATTTAAATATTAAAAATATAAAGGGAGGCTAAATCTCCATAATTGAGCTTCATGTTCTATGATTGAAATTTGTATATCCTTTAATTATGAAATGAATTTTTTTCATATTTTATTTTAATTTCTTAATACAAAACAACCCATTAAAATAGTTTTTCATCCAAATCGTATATACCATGAAAATAGTTATCAACACACTTTCTGTGGATTATTCCTACAAATTCTTCCTTCCTCGATGAATAATTATTTTCTTCATGTATTACTACTCCCTTGTTTATGGATATTGTTAATTGAGCAGTGACTTGTTTTACTTGAAGTTAATCTTCATCATTCCTTGTTTGTGTGAATTTGAACTTAAAAAAATCATATATATATATATATATATATATATATATATATATATATATATATCTAAGGTTATAATTTAGGTTATTATATATAGTATCGATATTACACATATAGTATCAACTGTATGTTAAAATTTTAGGTATTTTGGGAGATTTCCCAAAAAAGAAAAAAATGATTATTTTCATTAAATTTCTGGAATGTTTTTTATTTTTTTGTTTTTGTTTTTTGTTTTTTTGTTTTTTTTGTTTTGTTTGTTTTTGTTTTTTTTTTTTTTTTGAATAAGACTAATTCTATTAAAGATACAAAAATAATGTTACATGGAGGCACCAGCCTTTGCAAATCCAGTCTCAGAGAATTTACCAAGTATTAGCAAACAGTGACTGAAAAGGCAACTTCCTTTAAGGTGAAACTAGTCCAAAAAAGTGAGCTGCCCACGCAGGGGACCCAACTTATAATTTCCATGTTTGAGAGTTTTTCAACAAAACAAAAAAAAACCAAAAAGACTCCATGTACTAGCAAATACAGCTTAAAATAACAAAGAAGACCCCAGATAGTGTGACCTAGTGTCTAAGAGCCTAGAAAAGGAACCGTAGTTCGCTAGGTGTCAGGAGGTGGCAGGGGCTCCTCCACGATGAGACACCCATAAGCATAAGGGTCATCATCGGCTTGCTGCTATCCACTGGTCATGGCATCCTGCTGCTCTTTGCCACCTGGAGCATTCATCCCATCTGCCACCTTCCCATTACCACCAGGGGTGTTACTCATTCTTTTCAGGGCTTCCAGGTTAGAGCAAGCAACACCCATCTTGTTCCAAGCATCACCCTATAAGTTGTTCTGCCTGCTATAGCCCATCCTATCCAGAATGATGCCAGTCGATACAGTATTGCATTGTGGTTCCTCCCTAAAGGTGATAAAGATAGTGTTGATTATATAGGGGTGGTCCAAGGTGCGTCTGAATCGGAATTGGGTGGAGTGAGAGGGATTCATTGTAGGCTCATAATCATCTTGTGGGTCTTGCGTCTCCACATTATGCCGATGGCCAGCCCTTTGGGCCTGCCCTCTTCCACTGTGGGTGATGGGATAGCAACCCCTACTGTGAGCCGCAGTCGAAGGCGAGGAGGAGTCCGCATGAGTCGATTCAGACAGGGAAATCGAGGGAGGGTGAATTGCTCTCCCTCGACTGCTTCCCCTACGGCTTCTCATTCTGTGCCTTAAGAAGGGCATATTAGCTTGGTGAATATTGGTACACTGGGTGCTTGGAGGAGCTGGAGAAGGGATGGAGTGGCTTGTGGAGGTAGGGGAGTGAGGAATACGATTTCCTAAGGCAAAATTGAGGGCCAGAACAACAATTCTATAATAGCAAAGTGGGTTGTGAGAGAAATGAGCACCATCAATTATCTCAATGTAGCAGAGAAGTTGACATCTTCTCCCCATGGTTGTTCAAGAGCTCAGTTGTACCACTGCAGGGAGGCAAATGCAGGCGAGAGGAGACAGAGTAGGGGGGGATGCAGAACATTCTCCATCTTAAGAACCAGAACCAGAAGTAAGTGGCCTCGGCTCTCTCCTTCCATTAATGTTTTTTGGTTTTTAGGATTCATTGAAATGCCATAAATTATGGTGGTAGGTGTCTCGTTAGCAGTGTGGGTGGCCATGTGGCCATACCAATTGCTCTCTCGGATGATCAGTGTTGTACTGGCATCATTAATCACCCGCATCTGGGAGGTTTTCTTCTTTGTGCACCTGGGTAGTGCATTCCTGTAATTGAGTGCTATCATTAAGGATGGTGAGGGATCCTGATCTAAGTACTTGATCGTTGTCTACCCCTGTATTTGCCAAAAGATCAGCAACCTTGTTTCCCTCCCTCTTGACATGATTGAAGGTGATAGCTCTTCTATTTTTTAACCATTGCTCAATGAGTTCTAAACGAGCCGCCAATCTCCAACTAGTAGCCACTTTAGAAGCCGGGGTCCCCAATTGAATTTGATTAGCCATGTTGATGAGGATTTGGGAATCCCCTTCAATTACAACAGGGTGAAAATTGTGTTGATGAGCCAAACAAAGTCCCTGCCATAGACCTTCCAGTTCTGTTGAGTTATTCATGTCCCAGCCAATTGATCCAAAATAAATTAAAAGAGGGTTACCTTCATGATTCCTGAATATGCCTCCATAGCCTACTTTTCTCGGGTTTCCTTTTGAGGCACCATCAAAGTTTAATTTGATCATGCCTGTTGGGGGGGGATTCCATTGAGTGGAAGGCCTAGAAGTGGTGGTAGAGATGTTGAGATCATCCTGAACTGGAGGAATCCAGATATTCCAATTCTCCCAAATATTCTGTTCCTGTGCCTGAGTGGGAAGATCATCTGCCTGCCATTTCTGGAGAGCCAAGGTTTCTTGAATATTCTGGCATAGATTGCTCCAAATGATGTCTAGGGGAGTGCATTGATTCTTAAAGATTCGCTTATTTATTTCCTTCCAGATTGTCCAAAGAAGTAGTCCCAGAAGGATTTTCCATAGAGAATTTAGTAGCTTGTTGTTGTAGGGAGTGGAGGCCCAGTTATAGATGGTGCTGATAATGTCCCCTGAAATTTTGTAGGTTCTTTGACACCTGAAGCTGAGTTTTTCCCATAATTTGTTGGCCAAGTTGCATGAGTCCATGAGGTGCTGAATTGTTTCACTTTGTTGATTGCAATTGGGGAAATATGAGGGTCCGTGGAACCCTCTTTTAATGAGATTATCCCATGTGAGAATTCTTTTATGACAAAGCAACCATATGAAAGTAAATACTTTATGCCATATTCCAGGGGTCCATATACATTCCCATATTGGGTCCACAGGTTCCTATGTGTGAATCATCGACCTATATTCCTCCTTAGTTGAGAAAATTCCCCATGGGGTGTATCCCCATCTTAAAATGTCTTTTTTGTCTGAATATCTGATTTTCCTATTGTTGAGATCTATGTTCATTGCTTTGTAGAAGTCCTCCGTTTCTTGATGAATGATCTGTTCTACCTTTTTCCATTGCCTGTATCCCTGATTGATATGTTGAGTCCAGTGCTGAGAGACTTTTTCATTATGATGAATAGCATGTTCCTCAGGATTTTGGGGATGGATGGCTTCTAATAATTTGGGTCATTGTTGCCATGAGTCAACCCAAAATCAGGCAGTGCCTCTGTCTCTAATCTCCCAAAAATTGTGTTGTTGTATCATTGTCCTATGTTGTTTTGCTGCATTCCAAATTAGAGAGCCTGCATCATTGTTTGTGAGTCTGATAAGATCTTCCGACGGTCGATTATTTGCATATTTTACAACCCATAATCTGGCCCATGGTGTGTGTGGGGCCGATAACCATTGCCACCATAGTCTTTCCCCCATCATTGCATTACTATGCTAAGGATCCTGCAATCCAAGGCCTCCCTACTTTTTTGGTGTGCAAACTATCGACCATTTCAATAGGACCCATTTTCGATTTTTCCCCCGGGATCCCCATAGAAGGTTGTGCTGTATGTTCTTGATATTTTTGAGCACCCACTTCGGCACTACGAGAATAAAGAAAAGGTATATAGGCATAGTTTGTAGTACCGCTTTAACAAGAACGAGCTGACTCGCCATATTGAGGGCTGTGTCAGCCCATGAGATAGGCATCTTTCAAGTTTTTCTAGGAGTAGGTGCCAGGATGTGTTCTTTATAGCAAAGTCAATCAATGGTGCACCTAAGTATTTGGAGGGGAGATTGGTGACAAGGACACCCAAGATTCTATCTATGTTTCTTTGTGTTATTGAGGGAGTATCAAAGAACAAGATTTGAGACTTAACAATGTTAATAGTAGTTCATGAAGCCTGAAAGAAAGTGTCTAACAAGGATTTGAGTGTGTGAGCTTCTTGGACTGAAGGGTGCCCAAACATCATATTATCATCCATGAATTGTTGATAAGTGATGGTAGAGGTATTGTGGACATAAATTCCTTTGAGGTTTTGAGAATGAAGAGTGTGCTTTATAAGATGGCTTAAGCATTTTGCCATGAGGACAAAAAGAAAATGGGAGAGGGGATCACCTTGGCGTATGTCTCTAGAAGGGGAGAAGGGGTAAGAGGGGATGCCATTTACTAAGACGGAGAAAAAGGTGGAGGAAATGAGATTCATAACCCATCTAACCCATGTTGGGTTGAAGCCAAAGGTTGTAAGCATTTGTTTTAATATGTCCAGCTTAATTTGTCAAATGCTTTAGATAAGTCAATTTTGAGAAGCATACCTTCCTGTTTGTTGAGCTTTAGGGAGTGAATGATCTCATGCATCAGGATTATACCGTCAAGGATTTGACATCCCTCCACATACCCTGATTGTTCCTATGAGATGAGCATAGGGAGCAGCGGCTTGAGTCTATTGGTGATGACTTTCGAGATGATTTTGTATATTACATTATAGAGTGTGATGGGCCTGAACTTCTCTGGAGTATTTGGCTGATCTTATTTGGGAATGAGAGCTATGAAGGTTGCATTAAGAGATGGAAGGAGCCAATGCATAGTCTGAGATTCTTCCACAACTTTCCAAACCTCCAGGTTGATGAGATCCCAGAAGTGATGGAAAAAGTTTGAGGTAAATCCATCAAGTCCAGGGGCTTTCCCATATTTCATTTGAGCTATTGCTGCTTCGACTTCTAGAAGAGTGACCAGTCGAAGTAGTAGCTGATTGTGCTCTTTAGTTATAATTTTTGGCACATGCTAAAGAATTGTGTCTATGGCCAGTTGCCTGTTTACTTGAGGCTCTTGATGAATAGATTTGAAATGGGTGAGGAGTTCTCTTTCAATGGCATCATGTTCCTCCATTCATTATCTCTGTTGATTCTAAAGTTGTATAATGGTGTTATGCATTTGTTTCTGTATGGTGGTGTGATGAAGGAATTTGGTGTTCCTTTCCCCCTCTTTTAACCATCCGACTATTGATTTTTTTTTCCAAATTACCTCCTCTTGCTTCCTTCTATCTTCTAGCTGAGTAAGAAGATCTTGTTCTTTATTTGCTAGTATTTCAGTTTTCCCTTCCTTGATAATTCTCTGCTGGAGCTCAATCATTCTTTGTTCAAGTGGTTTTTGATCTTGAAAAATATTTCCAAAGGTGGAATGATTCCATCGCTTGATTTTCCATTTGAGATTCTTTAGTCGTTGTTGGAATTGATACATGATTGATCCTTCAAGAGGAGTGAAATTTTCCAAAGCTATTTTAACTATATTTTTGAAGTCTGGATAAGAGAGCCAGAAAGCTTCAAATTCGAAAGGCCTTCTATTACTGTCTCCCGGTCTTTGCCATTGAAGTGAAATGGACCAATGGTCTAAGCCTGACAGAGGCAAGATTGAGGCTGTGATGTCTCTGCCCAGGTGAACGACATTGTCTGAAATGAGAAATCTATCCAACCTAGATGTAATTTGTTGGGTTCTTGATCTTTTGTTATTCCATGTATAGATTCCATTATTGAATGGTAAATCTATCAGCCAGTTGTTTTGTATATATTCTTTGAAGTGGCTTCTTTCATTGTCCAGTTTGACTCTGCCTCCTTTTTTCTCTTCCAGTTTTGTAATCATATTGAAGTCCTCACATGTGATCCATAGTGGGTGTGTCCTAGTGGAATTGACAGTGTCTAATGTGTTTAGCAGGGAAATCTTTTGCAATGAGTCCTGAGGAAAGTATACATTTGACAGATGACCATGTATTTTAGTTCCTATGATGTGGAAAGTGGCCTGTATGAGATGATGGGAGGCATGAAAGTCTATGAGTAAGATAGCCTACGTATTCCATGCAATGGCCAGTCCTCTCAACGCACCAAAAGCATCCACCTCAACTAAGTGACATCCTGGCCAAGCTCTAGATAGAATGGAACTCAATGTGTTATTATTGCATTTTCTTTCTTGCATAAAGAATATTTATGGTTTCTCATGTTGTATCATGCTTTTTATCGCTTTGTATTTACCAGGGCCATTGAGCCCTCGTAAATTCCATGAGATGAGCTTCATGGCTGGCGAGTGGGTAACGGCCTATAATACTTAGCTAACCTGGAATATCTTCCTGACTCCATCAACATTTCCCCAATGATGATGGTTCTTTGCAGATTTATCTTTCTTCCCCTTTTATTACTATCTTTGTGGATATTTTTTCTGTCCCAACTGTTGCCTGGTTCTATGCCTAAGGTTCTTTGTTGATGCACTCTTGAAAGGACTACTTCCAAAATTTCAAGCTGCCTGTCAGGAATTTTGTCAAACTCTTTCTTTCCGCAAGCTTACTCAAGTACGAAGATGTCTAGGTCTCTGAGGTCAAAGCTTTCTGGTTCCTCATCCATGTGGTTGTGTTAGCTATTCTCAGGAATTGAGTTAGTTTTCTTGGTGGGATATGATAAAAAACTATCAATGTCCATTCCTTTTTCCTGCCATAGGACTATATCTGTCTCCTGGTTGGGGATAGATGGAGAGGCTGCTATTTTTTGATCAATTTTTGGATCATGCAATGGTATACGAGAATCAACAATTTGAGTTGAGGTAGATGGCATGGTGGATGGTTCAACAGGTTTGGACAGATCTGCTTCAGTGTTGGCATTATGATGAATGTGTTGTAGTTGATGGCAACCCACTTGTAGCAGAACAACTCATTGTACATGGTAGCTAGATGAATCTACAAAAGAGATGTCAGATGTGACGGAATGCATGACAATAGTATTTATATATGTGATGAAATGCAGGGCAGCTTCATGGAATCAGTTCAGAAGGCAACTCTCTCAGATGACAGATCACAGTTTAGGATCACAGAATGAAGGAGAAAGAGGTATACATAGGTTCCCCTTGACCAAACCGCATATACACGTGGGATTGCAAACCAAAATGTGCATATGCGTATACACGCACTTTCACGCAAGGAAAAACACATACATGTTGGAAAACTTGGTTTTGGTCCGTAGTATTTGGTCCATGGTATTTTGACCCATGGTATTGGTCCAAGGTATCGTCTCCGAAGTGTTGACCCCAGGTATTGGGTCCAAGGTATTGGTCCTGTGTGGTTTTGGGCCATGGTATGGAGTAAGGCCTAAGACTATAAAAGGAGGAGGAGATCATTAGGCAAAGGCACTCAGAAAGTTTTGAATATCTGATGAACTGTGAGATCTAGTATATAAGTTATGGGTTTATGATGTTGTGCTTGATCTGAGCCAAGGAGGAATCTCAGCGGTTGATGGAGGACAAGATCTAATGATGGATCGGGATCTTATGGCTTGGAATGAATCATCTCTATATGGTTTGATCATGCTTATTCTAGATCTATATACTGACGCATGTAATTATCTATAAATATTATAATCTGGGTATAGCAAAAGTCTGGAATAGCTACAAATTATGAATGAATATTTACAGATGTATACACTAGTTGACTTTTGAAAAAGTGCATGTACACACAGTTTCTACACATCGAAGTAGCATATACCTTGTGAACTATGATGTTTGAAGTTACAATTGATTCTTGCTACTGATATAGAGTTCTAGGTTTTTGTTTTATGTTCTGGTGACTGCATTCTGGTAACAATGTTCAGATTGATTGATTTTCTTTAGTGAAGATGGATGAGATCTAATAATGGATCAAAATCATAATGACTTATCTTTACGTGATCTGATGGACTAGATCTGGTTGCTAACACATGTATTATCCTTCTTGTATGTAATGATCTGGGTATGTCTGAAGTCAGGAAGTGCAGCGAAGTTTTAAGTAAGCATTTGATGACATATACACTTGTTCTCTTTGGTGATGTTGCGTAAAGACGCTTGTTCATCTCTTCCAAGTAGCGTATGCACTCTGATGCATGGTTTTTGAGGATATGGTTGTCTCTGAATGTTGCTGCAGAGTTTTGGGTTTTTCTCTACGTTCTGGTGACTGTGTTATGATGACAGTATCCTAATTGGTTGATTCAGTTGTGGGTGATTTAGAGATTGATGATGTAGATGTGGTTGATGGTTGTATTGTAGTGGTGATTAATTTTGTGCTTCAATGTTGTTGATGGGTCTAGTATGAAAATTGGATGAAATGTGGCCTTCAGATTATGGTGTTGTGTTCCAAGAGTATCCAGTCTGAAAATTTATGAAACGTGGTACCTGGAGGAAGAAAGAAGGTCGTAGCTTTTTGTAGGTCGGCACCTACATACTAGTATATCGGGTAGTACAAGAGCTATGGGGTTGTAGCTCCTTTCTAGTAGAAGCTAGAGAATGAAAGAAGGTTGTAGACTTCTGTAGGTAGAAGCCTACGTACTGGTATGAGTCTACACCAATACATTGTTGTAAACAGATTTTCTTATTTTTAAAAGAAGACAGAGATGACAGCAGCAGGTGGCTTTTACCCACATTGGGTTTCCACCTTACATCCTCGTGTTCATGTGTGATTCTTATGTGTGATGGTTCTTTCTGTTATTAACTGCACATGGTTACTATTTAATGTTTAATAAAGTACTGATACTTAGATTAAAGATTACATATGATGAATTAACAAAATCATTAGTTTGTTTAATATACGCTTGTTTCCTCAATCACAGTTGCATACAAACGAGGGTTGCGTTCATTGAAGTAGTGTATATGAAATTGAGTAAGAAAAGAAAAAGATTATTGACTTGACTAATACTGATTCAGCCCCCCCCACCCCTCTCACTATTATTTCCAACAATTGGTATCAGAGCAGGTCCTTTGGTAGAAGCTTGATCACTTGAAGGAGACCGTAGAACAATGCGAAAGAAGCTAAAGAAGAAAGTGCCTCAGAAGAAGAAGACATCTCAGAGGAACTATGAGAACAGGAGAATCGATTAGGGAATATCTGGAAGCACCACTTCATATTCAGAATCACCTCATAATGAAGATGAACAGGAAAAAGAAATATCAGGTATGAATTTGTTATCCTCTGGTGATACATTTCTCGATCCATTTGAAGATGATGAAAGTGATAGAGAAACAAATGAATTTGCTCTTATGGGTGAGGAATAAAGATATCAAATAGACGCAAAATTGAAAAGGCTTACAGAAAAAATTAGAGATCAACAAGATCTATTGGAAAAAAGGGAATGTGCCTCCAAAGAAGAAGCTACCAAACTAAAAGCTCAACTAGAGGAAGGAAGCAAGGTAAGGAAGCAATTCAAGGGAAAAGAAAATCAATGTCAGAAGCTACAGGATGAAGTGACATCATTAAGAAATGGAGTAAATGAAAGAAGCACAACAATTATGAAACTCAAAGATAGATCTGGTTACTATGAATGTCTTGAAGCTAAGATCCTCTCGCTAAAAGAAGATCTTGAAGAATCAAATAAGCAGAATAAAGAACTACTCCAAGCTCTTGAAAAACAAGAAAACAAAGTTCTTGAATTAAGACATCAATTGGAATAAGGAAGAAAAACTAAAGGAATCATGAAGAAGCAATATCTTGAAAAGGAAGAGCAACATCAGGTTGAGGTAAATATTCTAAAAGATAAATTAGAAGAAAAGGATAAGCTCTTACGATTTCAAGATAGTACTAAGATCTTGGATGATATTCTTAGTAGTCAAAGGTCTCCTGCTATCAAAATTGGTCTTGGTTTTCATGAATCTGTTGAAGGAGAATCTATTTCACAAAGCAAGAGGAGGAACTCTAATGCAAAATCTGAAATTCTCAACAAGGAGATGAGAGGTCAATCCCATCAACAACCAAGGAAGGAAATTCTTCAAATAAAATCTTTCACTCCTAACTAAGGAAGTGATAGTCAGTTATTTCCTCAAATGAATAATGTTGAATGTTATGAATGTCATAATATTGGACATGTTGCAGTCAGATGCAGAAGTATAATGGTTCAAGACCATCACACAGAAAGACCATCACGTTCCAGGTACTTTAAGGGATATTGTTTTGCTTGCAATATGTTTGGTCACCAAGCCATTGACTGCTATAGAACGAATATGAAACATATGAGATGTTATGCATGTAACAAGTTTGGACATATAGCAAAGGAATGCAGGAACAAAGTACAGGCACCATACCAAAAGGAGAAAACATCATCACACTCGAAGATATGGAAGAAGAAGGAAGTACAAACAGAAAAATGTGGCATGGCACAGTGTAAGAACATAACAGACTCAGGGGGAGCTGAAAGTGTGATACTTCAATGTTCTAACTCTCATACGCAAGTTTCATGAAGACAAGTCACGTATATACGTTAGTTCAAAGCTGCACAGTCGCATATATGTGGTTTGAGAAAAATGCAGTAGGACAGACTCAGAAAAACTGATTTGATATGATTCAGACAATCATCAATTATCCTTTCTGTCATGATGATAGATGACTAAAGTCTATGTAAGTTATTTAAAAGTCTTCTTTTATCTTCACGAGTTGTTGATAACTTGATGTATATCTGATTGATGATGATGCCTTTATACTTCTTAGTAATATATGCAATGATAAGATCTGACAGTGAATAGGTGGAACTAGTTCAGGGGGAGAACATTCCATGCTTATAATAAAGCATTGTTGGCATTATGTTTATAAGTATTTAGTACCTAATCAATGATGATGATGCTTATATGGCTAAATGATACATCTTGCTATGATATAGTTATGATTTTCCTATGAAAAAATCTCATATGATTCTTGGGGTCACATAGTTGGTGTTTAGATCAGATTTGTGGATGATTCTCTGATGATGTATATATGTTGCTTAAATGGTGATCTTCATAAGGATAAGGAGAAGTACGAAGCTTGAATACACCACTTCATTATTTGATGATGAGTCACTCATATGTTGTTGTCATCATGCTTTCAAATATGCATAAAGATCATATGATACAGTTATGATGCAGGATTCCTATAGTTCTTGGCTCTCACATGGTTGAGGATTTTTGATGTTGATGATATCAGGAAGTCTTGACAAAAGATCTTGAGCTCAAAGTTTGCTAGATACATAGTGCTATATATAGTATGTTGGATACATGGATGATTATGTTGGAAATAATACTGAGAGGGGGGGGGGTGAATCAGTATTATCTAGTTCTTTTTAATAAATCTACCTTATTTATACTTTGAATTATTCTTGTATTTCAGTACCATAAAATAATGAGCATGAACAAGAAAAATAGATAGTCACACCAAAGAACACCAGATGTAAGGTGGAAACCCAATGTGGGTGAAAACCACCTGCTGCAATATGTCTCTATCTTCTTTCAATTAGAAACTCCTTTTACAATGATTTTGTACTGGTGCAGTCCTTTACCAGTACGCAGGCTGCAACCTGCAAAGAGCTACAACTCTCTCTCGTTTTCCAGTCTCTCCTGGATGGGAGCTACAGCCCCCTACTTCTTTTCTTTCAAGGACCACTTTTCATAAATTTTCAAACTGGGTCCATGAACATCAAATGATCATCAAGTACAAGTAAATCACCCAGTCAACTGTAGTAACCAGATCAATAGTAATAATAAACTAAACCCAGAACACCTTATCAACAGAGAAAAGTCAGTCAAATAAATGCCTTAAGACAGGTACGCAACTTTTCTTTATCTGGCATGCGTTGCTACGCACTTCGCCTTCTGCACCTTTGTGTATCCCCGCAGAGAGCCTTGAGTCACACTGCGTATCCATGCACTATTCCTTTAAATGCGCCGCGTACCTTAACTGTGCCCACGCACCCACTGCTTCTATCGCGCCGCGTACTACTACTGTGGCCACACACTCTGAGATGCTATCGCGCCGCGTATCTACACACTGCGGCTTCTGTAGCGCCGCGTACTTTCACTGTGCCTACGCACCTGAACCTCTGTCACGCTGCGTACCCACGCATTGCGCCTTCTTCTGCTCTTCGTACCCACGCACTGCGCCCTCTTCTGTTGTGCGTACCCTTGCACTTGCACTGTTAATCACCTGCGTACCTCTGATTATGGCTGAATTGGCAGTCCCCCAGTGTGCCACCGATAGTCAGATGCCTAGATCTGATCATGCGCCCGAGAGATCACACTTCATAGATTCACTTTCAACTTCACTTTTATATAGATCAAGCTTTTAAACCGATAACCCAATATTTTAGATTTTAGGATATTCAATTTGCAAAAGATACATTAGCTAAGAGATCTCCTTCCCTATTTATAGTCAAGCCCTTATTCACACCATGGGACAAAACCATTAATAACCAATACAAGGGATCCAAACCGAGGCAAAATTAGATCCTATACCACGGGCCAAAACCATAGAATCTAGAATGGCGGGCTAAATACCACGGGCCAAACATAAGAAACCCCACGTGAGCGCGCTTCTCTGCCTCGAAGTAAGTGAACTGGGGGTCCGCACCTTCTGAATGGGTGGCCTGCGTGTATGGTCGCAGCTCCTACACGGCGTACCTGCGGGTACACACGCTTTTCACTAAGCACATGCATACCTCTTAATTTTTATCATTTTGAGAGCCTGATCAGAGTTTTGCCACTTGAGGGTATTGCCATCAAGCACAAAATCTGTAACATAGAGCCATACCAGAATCATAATGCCAACAATATCCCCCTTTGGACTTGATGGCAACCTCAAGATCCTCAACGTCATTCTCCCCCTTTGACATCAAGCGCAAAGGGTTATGCTCCCCGTGAGAACATGCTCCCCTTGACTGTAAACCAGATCTGCAAAGAAGAACCATAATCCACTAAACACCATAAATGATCATGAAAGAGATAGAGGTATATTGCAGCAATATTCAGACCAGCATCCATGATCTCCTTCTGTACTTCCTCCATAATGCCAACAATGCATTATATGCTCCCCCTGAACCTGTGCCATTCGATCTTCGACCAATCCGCAACCCAGCACATGTACGCATATACCCCAGATGAGCCTTGCGTACAACCAACAATCAGAAGAGATTCAACAATATGATGATGCATCAACAACCCCCAGCTTTTGCCTGAGGTATTCAAAAGTCTCCTTGGGCAATGGTTTGGTGAGTATATCAGCAACTTGTTCCTTAGAAGGAACATATTCCAACTTGACCTTTTGTTCAAGCACTTGTTCTCGGCGAAAGTGATACTTGATTGGTATGTGCTTGGTCTTTGAATGCATGACTGGGTTCTTTGAAATGCTGATTGCACTTGTATTATCACATAAGATGGAGATGGGTGGAATACAAGTGATTTGAAAATCTTGCAAGGTCTGCATCATCCAAAGGAGTTGAGTGTAGCAAGATGCAGCAGCAACATATTCCGCTTCAGCTGTAGACAAGGCAATCGAACTCTGTTTCTTGCTGAACCAAGATACTAATCTGGAACCCATAAAGAATGCACCACCACTTGTGCTCTTCCTGTCATCCACGCTTCTGGCCCAATCTGCATCTGTATAAGCATGAAGTGTGAGATCTGTATCTCTAGGATACCATAAGCCATAGTTTTGAGTTCCTTGAAGATATTTGAAGATTCTCTTTACTGCCTGAAGATGAGTTTCCTTTGGATTTTCCTGAAATCTTCCAACTATTCCTACTGCATGCATTATGTCTGGTCGGGTACCTGTCAAATAAAGTAGACTTCCAATCATAGATCTGTAGGTTGGTTGATGCACTGCTGCTGATTCATCATTTGCACTGAGGCTACATCTTGTGACCATGGGTGTACATACTGGTTTTGCATCTTCCATGCCATATTTCTTCAAAATCTGCTTGAGATACTTGGTTTGAGACAAAAAGATTCCTCCTTCTTTTTGCTGGATTTGCAAACCAAGAAAATATGTTAGTTCTCCCAGCAAGGACATTTCGAATTATTTCTGCATTACCAAGGCAAAGCTTTGACTCATAGCTTCTTCATTGTTGCCAAAGATAATGTCATCTACATACACAACAAGTATTAGCAATTTGTCATTTTCAACTTTTATATAAAGATTGCTATCTGCTGATCCTTTTGAAAAACCTTGTTGATGAAGATATTTGTCCAAACGATAGTACCAAGCCCTTGGAGCTTGTTTGAGACCATAGAGAGCCTTTTTCAATCTGCATACAAGATTTGGATCATTTCCAAGAATGAAACCATCTGGCTACTCAATGTATACTTCTTCTTCCAAGTCTCCATTCAGAAAGGCTGATTTCACATCCATTTGAAATACTTTGAAGATTTGAAAGCTTGAGAGAGCAAGGAACATTCGGATGGCCTCAAGTCTTGCAACAGGAGCAAAAGTTTCTTCAAAATCTATTCCTTCTTGCTGCGCATACCCTTTACAAACAAGTCTGGCCTTGTTTCTAATTACTTCTCCATTTTCATTCAATTTATTTTTGAAGACCCATTTTGTCCCTATAACATTCTTATCCTTTGGTCTAGGAACCAACTCCCAAGTGTTGTTCTTTTCGATTTGCTCAAGTTCTTCATCCATTGCTTTGACCCAACATTCATATTTTCATGCCTCTTTCACATTTTGTGGTTCAGTGGAAGAGAGTAATGCCAAATATCTTGAAGCTTCTGCAATTGTTCTTCTTGTTTGTACACCTACTTCTTTCTGCCCCAAAATCTGAGATTCTGGATGATTCTTCTGAACATATCTGGATGGAGTCTTCTCTTCTATTTTTATCTGCTCCTCTGGTTCTTCTTGAGGTTCTTCTTCTTCATGATTCTGTCTTTGAGGGTAGTCTTCATCTTCTTCGATATCTTCATGATTTACTTGCCTAGGAATGTATCCCTTCTCATCAACCACTACATCAATGCTGTCAACAATTCTTCCAAGTCTTTTATTGTAGCACTTGTATGATTTTCTGTGTGGAGAATAACCAAGAAGAATGCCTTCATCTGCTCTAGGTTCAAGTTTGCCAAGTTGCTCATCAGTATTCTTAATATAGCATTTGCTCCCAAAGATTTTGAAGTGCTTTACCGAAGGAGTCTCACCATACCAGAGCTCATGAAGATTTTGAGTGTTGTTCACCCGGACATTTGTTTTGTTGAGAATAACAACCGCAGCATATGCAGCTTCACCCCAGAAAGTTGCGGGAGTTCTAGACTCATCAAGCATAGCACAAGCCATTTCTTGGATTGTTCTGTTCATTCTTTCCACTACTCCATTTTGCTGAGGAGTTCTAGCTGTAGAGAATTCTCTTCTTATCCCATGTTCTTCACAGAAATCGAAAAATTCATTTGAGGTAAACTGCCGACCTCTGTCAGATCTGAGGCACTTAATTTTGTATCCTGATTCATTTTCAACCAAGGCTTTAAAGGATTTGAATTTTTCGAATGCTTCATCTTTGTACTTCATAAGTCCTAACCAGACAAACCTGGAGAAATCGTCAATGAATAATATCAAGTATTCTTCTCCTCGAGGTGTTCTTTTCCTGAATGGTCCACATACATCTGTATGTACAAGCTCAAGAGGCATGCTAGCTGATCCTTCCTTCTCTGGAAAGTTAGTTCTGTTTCACTTTCAAAACTGACATGATTTGCATATGGTGTTGTCTGGAATTTTGATATCTAGAAGACCACGAACTACCTGATATTTGCATGCTTTCCTTATTTGTGAAAAGCTTAGATGCCCCAACCTCCGGTGCCATAACCAGTGTTCATCATCCTTTCTTAGATAGCATTGTTGTTGTCCTTCTTCAAATATGTATAGATTATTTGGAGTTCTTTCACCTTTGATCATCGTTTTACCTGTATCAAGATCATGAACAAGACATCCATTTGATCTAAATATCACCTCGGTTCCTTGATCACACATCTGGCTGACACTCAGAAGATTATGCTTCAATCCATCAACATACAAAACATTTCCAGCTTTGACCTTTTCTTTTAACTGAGCAGTGCCTTTTCCTTTTATAGCTGCAGGAGTATCATTTCCAAAAGAAAATTTCTTTCCCTTTTCTAAAGCAGAATATGATTCAAGTTTTTCTTTATCACCTGTCATATGCTTCGAACATCCACTGTCAATGTACCATAGATTTTCCTGTCCCTCTGCATAAAATGCTATCCCACATATTTCTGTCTGTGGTTCCTTTATTCTCCATGTTTTGGTGCTTGAGGCTTGTTCCTTTGTCTGCTGAAACCTACTCCTGCATTCAGAATCTTCATGACCAAAGTTATTGTAAATAGAACATTCAACTTCATTTTCAAGAGTCGAAAAGTTATTATAGGTCCTTTTTGTAGTCCCGGTCATACTTCTTTGTTTTTGAGCTTCTCTAGTCATGATTGTTTTATATGCAACACATTGAGTTGCTTTGTGACCAAAGTTATGGCAAGAGAAGCATTGTCCATTGAAGAAACTTTTGTGGTTATTAAATCTTCTGGCCAAATTATTGTAATTTCTATTGTCATCCATTCTTGAAGCAAATTGAGAGGATTTTACCTGTGGCTGGTTGTAGCTTTAGTTCATCCTTAGGACGGATTGCCCCTAGTTTACCTGATAGTCTTTGTTTGATGTAATTCGTCTCTGCTTTACCTGGTGATCTTCATTGTGCTTTTTCTCATTCCTTCTTGCTGCATCAAGATAACTCTTTGAGGTGGATGGTTGAGAAGTTTCTCCATTATAGCCTAGACCTGTCTTGTTTAGAGGAGAACGTTGTACATTGATGATCTCATCCAGAGTTTCAGTTCCTTTGACAAACTTAATATTAATAGCCTTTGTTTTCTCAATCTCTTTTCTAAGACCAACAATTTCACCTTCTAACTTTTCAAGATATTTTTCTTTTTTATCAATTTGAGATTGTAGGGTATCAATGATCATATTCTTTTCTTCTATACATGTCTTGAGTCTAGAAATTTTTTCATAAAAGCTATCCACATCTATAGCATCCATGTAATCATCATCTTCAAATGCCATTAAAATTTTATAGTCATTACCTCGTTCATCTTCATCACTATTTGATAGACCATCACTATCTTCATGAGTGTAGTAGCTTTTGTTATTTGCATTCTGTTTCTTGTTCCATCTAGCAGGTTCCTTTCCTTTCTCAATCTTATCCTTATGCGGACATTTCGCAGCATAATGACCTACTCTTCCACAAGCAAAACATTTAAAAGGTAACTTACCTCTGAACCTTCCAGTACCCCGTTGAAGATTTCTGACAAAGTTTGATTCTTCTTCTTCTTCTGGCACGTGACTTGCTTCATAGTAGTCTCCTTTGCCTGAAACCTTGAAAGCAGCTTCTCTCCTGTATCATGGACCTCCCTTTCTCATTTCATAAGCAGTTAGAATTCTGTGTAGCTGAGACATAGTAAGAATTCGTAGATTTTCCTTTTCTTCTATTGCAGACACTTTAGATTCAAACTTGGGGGACAATGATCTTAAAACTTTTTCAACCACAATAGCCTCTTTTATTTCTTCACCCAAGTTTTTCATGCAATTAACAATCTCATCTACCCGAAGAAAATAGTTAGCCACACTTTCATCATTATACATTGTAAGATTCTCATACTGAATCCTGAGGGTTTGAAGTTTAGCACGCTTTACCTGTTCATCTCCTTCGTAGCTCAAGACAATCTTGTCCCATATTTCCTTTGCGGATTTATATTGCATAACCTTTACGAATTCTGTTTGAGATAAGCATCCCAGCAGAGTATTGACTGCTTTAGCATGTGTTTCATATTTCTTCTTCTCGGCCGAATCTGTAGGAGTAGCTGAAGGAAAAGTGTAGCCTGTATCTATGATATCCCAAACATATGTACCAAGAGATTGAAGATAGGCAGTAACTCTTACCTTCCAATAATTGAAGTTTGTCCCATCAAAAATTGGTGGCCTGATTGATGCTTCCCTCTCGTAATTGCTCATGATGAATGATCTTCCTTCAAGCGATCAAGCTTCTTTGAAGGAACTGGCTCTGATACCAATTGTTGGAAATAATACTGAGAGGGGGGGGGGGGTGAATCACTATTATCTAGTTCTTTTTAATAAATCTACCTTATTTATACTTTGAATTATTCTTGTATGTCAATACCATAAAACAATGAGCATGAATAAGAAAAATAGATAGTCACACCAAAGAACACCAGATGTAAGGTGGAAACCCAATGTGGGTGAAAACCACCTGCTGCAATATGTCTCTATCTTCTTTCAATTAGAAACTCCTTTTACAATGATTTTGTGCGGGTGCAGTCCTTTACCAGTACGCAGGTTGCAACCTGCAGAGAGCTACAACTCTCTCTCATTTTCCAGTCTCTCCTGGAAGGGAGCTACAACCCCCTACTTCTTTTCTTTCAAGGACCACTTTTCATAAATTTTCAAACTGGATCCATGAACATCAAATGATCATCAAGTACATGTAAATCACCCAGTCAACTGCAGTAACCAGATCAATAGTAACAGTAAACTAAACTGAGAACACCTTATCAACAGAGAAAAGTCAATCAAATAAATGCCTTAAGACAGGTACGCAATTTTTCTTTATCTGGCATGCATTGCTACGCACTTCGCCTTTTGCACCTTTGTGTATCCCCGTAGAGAGCCTTGAGCCGCACTGCGTATCCACGCACTGTTCCTTTAAATGCGCCGCATACCTTCACTGTGCCCACGCACCCACTGCTTCTATCGCGCTGCGTACTACTACTGTGGCCACGCACTCTGAGATGCTATCGCGCCGCGTATCTACGCACCTGCGGCTTCTGTAGCGCCGCGTACTTTCACTGTGCCTACGCACCTGAACCTCTGTCGCGTTGCGTACCCACACACTGCGCCTTCTTCTGCTCTGCGTACCCATGCACTGCACCTTCTTCTGCTGTGCGTACCCACGCACTTGCACTGTTAATCACCTGCGTACCTCTGATTAGGGCCGAATTGGCAGTCCCCCAGTGTGCCACCGATAGTCAGATGCCCAGATCTGATCATGCGCCCGAGAGATCACACTTCATAGATTCAATTTCAACTTCACTTTTATATAGATCAAGCTTTTAAACCGATAACCCAATATTTCAGATTTTAGGATATTCAATTTGCAAAAGATACATTAGCCAAGAGATCTCCTTCCCTATTTATAGTCAAGCACTTATTCACACCATGGGACAAAACCATTAATAACCAATACAAGGGATCCAAACCGGGGCAAAATTAGATCCTATACCACGGGCCAAAACCATAGAATCAAGAATGGCGGGTTAAATACCATGGACCAAACATAAGAAACCTCGCGTGAGCGCGCTTCTCTGCCTTGAAGTAAGTGAACTGGGGGTCCGCACCTTCTGAACGGGTGGCCTGCATGTATGGCCGCAGCTCCTACATGGCGTACCAACGGGTACGCACGCTTTTCACTGAGCACATGCGTACCTCTTAATTTTTATCATTTTGAGAGCCTGATTAGAGTTTTTCCACTTGAGGGTGTTGCCATCAAGTACAACATCTGTAACATAGAGCCATACCAGAATCATAATGCCAATAGATTACTCAAAGTTGCATTGTTGGTTGGCCAAGATAATGGAGTTATTGCAAGTCACATTAAGACATAGCTATTTGAAGACATGATGATTATGAGTTCTTACCTATGTTTATTGATGCTTATCAGATGTGGGATGTTCCAAAGTGAAGATACATGGATGGTATTAAAGATCATGTAGATCTTGATGATGATGTGATGACTATGGTGTTTTTCACATATGATATAATGTGAATATTTTTGTATGACATATGCAGAATTGATTCATGGAAGGTTATGATAATGCTCAAGATCAAGAGGATGAGTTGATATCTATATGTAGACATACCTTGTCACAGGTTGATGATATCTACACTAATGGACATATACAGGTTGCTGGTCTGGATGTTGTTGACAAATGCTTATGATCATACATTGTGTATGATAGTTGCCGATGACTATCATGGTCTTGTTTATATATTTGGTATTTGTTATAAATGTCATGTATATCATTCGATGTAAAGGTCATATCAAGACCCATGATGTAATAGTTTGTCTCTAATCCCTCTTATTCATATGATGTAATTTGTACCCTCACTATGCATGGGAAGCATGATGTAATATTTTAGTCATGTATAAACAATTGGTATCTGGTATATGCCCACTTGGTTGGGTGGATGAGTCAAGTTAATCCCCACTTGGTTGGGAGAATGAATGAATGTATGAGTCATTGGTGATAGGAAGGTCAAACTCACATAGTTGAGTTATAAAGTCATGTTATTTTTCTTGAAAATATTTGCAGACTCTGCATGTGCTCAGGGGGAGCATGGATGATACAGTGCATCTCAAGATGAACAAAGGGGGAGTTCAATCAAAGAATTCAACATGTGACTAAGGGGAGCATGATTAATATTCAACTATTCAGATATGAAAGTCTTTTGCTCCTAGGGGGAGAAGATCTTGGTCCACCCTTTGCCCTTGATGTTAAAGGGGGAGAGTGACTTGGTGTTTTTGGTGTTGTTGTTTCCATCAAGTCCAAAGGGGGAGATTGTTGGCATTATGATGAATGTCTTCTACTTGATGGCAACCCACTTGTAGCAAAAAAACTCACTTGTACAAGGTAACTAGATGAATCTACAGAAGAGATATCAGATGTGACAGAATGCATGACAGTAGTATTTATGGATGTAATGAAATGCAGGGCAGCTTCAAGGAATCAGTTCAGAAGGAAACTCTCTCAGATGAAAAATCACAATTCGGGATCACAAAATGAAGGAAAAAGAGGTATACGTAGGTTCCCCTTGACCAAACCGTGTATACACGCAGGAGACCAAAAGGCGTGTATGCGTATACACACACTTTCATGCAAGGAAAAACACGTACATGTTGGAAAACTTGGTTTTGGTCCATGGTATTTGGTCTGTGGTATTTTGACCCATGGTATTGGTCCAAGGTATCTTCTCCGAAGTGTTGACCCCAGGTATTGGGTCCAAGGTATTGGTCCTACGTGGTTTTGGACCGTGGTATTGAGTAAGGCTTAGATCATTAGACAAAGGCACTCAAAAATTCATGAATATCTGAGGAAGTGTGAGATCCAGTGTACAGGTTATGGGTTTATGATGTTGTGCTTGATCTAAGCCAAGGAGGAATCTCAGCAGTTGATGGAGGACAAGATCTAATGATGCATCGGGATCTTATGGCTTGGAATGAATCATCTCTATATGGTTTGATCATGATTATTATAGATCTGTATACTAACTCATGTAATGATCTGTAAATATTATAATCTGGTTATAACTGAAGTCTAGAATAGCTACAAATTATGAATGAATATTTAAAGATGTATACGCTGGTTGACTTTTGAAAAAGTGCATGTACACACAGTTTCTACACATCGAAGTAGTGTATACCTTGTAAACTATGATGTTTGAAGTTATAATTGATTCTTGCTATGGATATAGAGTTCTGGGTTTTTGCTTTATGTTCTGGTGACTGCATTTTGGTAACAGTGTTCAGATTGATTGATATGCTTCAGTGAAGATGGATGAGATCTAATAATTGATCAAAATCATAATGACTTATCTTTATGTGATTTAATGGACTAGATCTAGTTGCTAACACATGTATTATCCTTCTTGTATCTAATGATTTGGGTATGTTTGAAGTCAGGAAGTGTAGTGAAGTTATAAGTAAGCATTTGATGACATATACATTGGTTTTCTTTGGTGATGTTGCGTATACACGCTTGTTCGACTCTTCCAAGTAGCATATGCACTCTGATGCATGGTTTTTGAGGATACAGTTGGCTCTGAATTTTGTTGCAGAGTTTTGGGTTTTTCTCTATGTTCTGGTGATTGTGTTATTGATCCAGGTGGATGTTGGTGGCCACCCACCAACCCATTTGGACCCCCACAACTGTCTCTTTCAGTCTTTTCAGTTTCCTTAATTGTAGCACAACTTACTATTTTTAGCAGTTTTTCGGGTCCTGAACTTCCGGAGCCGTTTTGAGACCCTAAACGACGTTTTTTTGGGAATCTGGGGGCAACATGGGTCTATAGACCGATGTTGCCCTTCCCAAAGTGGTAGTGCTCGGATAGATCTTTCTAACGAGCTATTGTACGCGTCAAACGGAGATCGTATGCCAAAGTTACGACCCCAGGAAATTGATGTACCAATTTACCCAAACGGGGCCCACAATTTGGCGTTTCATCTTCTAGGGTTAGGTTTCGGGATGTGAAGGGTTTTCCATTGTTTCTCAACAATAAATAGGCCTTCGAGCCTCATTGTAATACAGTTCGGAACAGTTCAGAGGCATGTAGCCGCACATCTCTTCTCAGAGATAGCTACCATCGCCCTAGCTGGTTTATTTCCATTTCTGGTTGTATTCAGTATTTTCCATTAATGAAATGAATCATTATTTCCGCTGCATCTATGTGTTTATGGTTATTGCATCTCTGTATTTATGGTTATCTCTGTAATCTATTACGTTCCTGTTTAAATCCGGATCAGTGGTATCAGAGCGGTCTGCTTTTTCTCTGTTTTTCTTTGCATGTCCCCAACGAGGTCGGGATATAAGGAGTTAGGGCTTGAACTGGTCGAACCTTTGCAAGACCAGCCTCGCAAATCCCGACGGCCTCCCATGGTGGATGAGAAGAAAGACGAGGGGGCAGGAGATCCTATCAAAATCTTGCTCGAAGAAGCGCTCGAGCGGCAAAGGAACGCGATGATGGATAGCTTTGCGCAGATCCTTCAGCGGCTACCCAGAGGCTACGCATCGGCTTCCAACAGCGACTTTGGGAACGCCACACCGTTTAAGGTACAAGTGAATTTTGAAATCCCCATATTCGAGGGTCAAATAGACGCAGACGCCGTAGATAAATGGTTAAATCTGCTAGATGGGTATTTTTCTGTTCATGAATTTTCAAGTCGGGAAAAGATTGTTTTCGCTCTTCTCAAAGCAGCCCCCCACGTCAAGGACTGGTGGGAAACCTACTGCGAGCAGAAGGATGAAAGTACAGGCTCACTATTTTCGGCCGCACCCACTTGGAATGACTTTCGGGATGCCATCAAGGAGCAGTATTACCCTGTCGGAAGCTATGAGGACAAATACATCAAATGGACCACACTGCGGCAGGGACGAGACCAAGATGTGCCGGAGTTCACAAACATTTTTCATACCCTTCGCACACAGTTGGGTATCAAAGATTCTGAGCTGCATCTGGTACTCAAATACCGTGGCTGCCTGCACAGATACATCCAGGAAGAAATGGTGTTCTTGAACATCTCCTCACTCGGCACAGCATACCGATACGCTGTCAAAATCGAGCAAAAGTTCAAACAGAAGAAGCGAGACTTTGGATCTGCAAATCCGAAGCCCAAAGGACAGAACCAAGGCGGGGTGACCCAAGACAACCCGTCGAAGCCGCAAGAAAAGAACAACACCACGAAGCCAAAGAAGGACACAGGAAAGTGGTGTGAGTTCCACAAGAGTCCCACTCATAACACAAGTGAGTGTCGGACCAAGCAGTCACTGGTGGCCGAGTTGAAGGCTTCCGAATCAGATGCATGTTCCGACCCTGAGCCAGAACCCGACAAGGGGAATGGCAAAGGGAAGCAGATCATTGATGCGGATCCCAGCGCCACTGTTGCCACCGCCAAGATCAAGAAAAATGAGCCCGAAGATCCAGAGGAGGGGGAGCGCCTTTTCCACTCACAGATGTGGGTGAAGGGTTCACCGCTGCGATTCATTGTCGACAGTGGTAGCCAAAAGAACCTGGTTTCAGCAGAGGTCGTGAAGCGGTTGGGCCTACCAACTACACCACACCCACAGCCGTACAGTATCGGGTGGCTTCACGAAGGACGAGATCTGAAAGTTCGCCAGCAGTGCCGCCTTCCCTACAGCATCAAACCCTTCACAGACGAGGTATTGTGTGATGTTACACCTCTGGATGTTTGCGATGTATTATTAGGCCAGCCATATTTGTGGAGGCAACATGCTGTGTATGAGTCTAGGCCTCGTGCTGTCATTATTTCTTTGAATGATTCATTATACAGGATACCGGAGGTAGCCCCACCTTCCGCCACATCTTTGATCACTACTAAGAAAGGCAGCAAGCTCATATCACAGACCAGGAAATTCATCTATCTGGTTCACTCCAAAAATAAGGGGAAGATCGTTGCTACATCCATGACCCCTGCAAAGGGTTCCTCTACGCAGCGGCAGCAACAAAGGGATACGGTCATGACAAAACACAGGAACAACTTCTCCTCACCCACAAGGGTACCACATAAGCTTCAAGTGGGCAACAAATTCTGGTTGCATCTGCAGAGAGAACGCCTTACCAGAACCCATCGGAAGCTCAGACCACTCTGACATGATCCTTACAGCAGTACCAAGGCTATGGGGAACAATGCTTTGGAGCACATCATTCCTCCATTCCTTCGCCTGCACCAAATGTTCAATGTGGACCATCGTCGACCATGCTTCCCACCATCACTGGACACATCAGAGATTGCAGGACAAGTTCAGCAGATGGAGGAACTCAACGCAATGGGGACCATTGCTTCCTAAGGGGGGAGGAATGATCCAGGTGGATGTTGGTGGCCACCCACCAACCCATTTGGACCCCCACAACTGTCTCTTTCAGTCTTTTCAGTTTCCTTAATTGTAGCACAACTTACTATTTTTAGCAGTTTTTCGGGTCCTGAACTTCCGGAGCCGTTTTGAGACCCTAAACGACGTTTTTTTGGGAATCTGGGGGCAACATGGGTCTATAGACCGATGTTGCCCTTCCCAAAGTGGTAGTGCTCGGATAGATCTTTCTAACGAGCTATTGTACGCGTCAAACGGAGATCGTATGCCAAAGTTACGACCCCGGGAAATTGATGTACCAATTTACCCAAACGGGGCCCACAATTTGGCGTTTCATCTTCTAGGGTTAGGTTTCGGGATGTGAAGGGTTTTCCATTGTTTCTCAACAATAAATAGGCCTTCGAGCCTCATTGTAATACAGTTCGGAACAGTTCAGAGGCATGTAGCCGCACATCTCTTCTCAGAGATAGCTACCATCGCCCTAGCTGGTTTATTTCCATTTCTGGTTGTATTCAGTATTTTCCATTAATGAAATGAATCATTATTTCCGCTGCATCTATGTGTTTATGGTTATTGCATCTCTGTATTTATGGTTATCTCTGTAATCTATTGCGTTCCTGTTTAAATCCGGATAAGTTATGATGATAATATTCTAATTGGTTGATTCAGTTGTGGGTGATTCAAAGATTGATGATGCAGATGTGGTTGATGGTTGTATTGTAGTGGTAATTGATTTTATGCTTCAATGTTGTTGATGGGTCTAGTATGCAAATTCGATGAAATGTGGCCTTCAGATTATGGTGTTGTGTTCCAAGAGTATCCAGTCTGAAAATTTATGAAATGTGATGCTTGGAGGGAGAAAGAAGGTCATAGCCTTCTTTAGGTTGGCACCTATGTACTAGTATATTGGCTAGTACAAGAGCTAGGGGGTTGTAGCTCCTTTCCAGTAGAAGCTAGAGAATGAAAGAAGGTTGTAGCCTTCTGTAGGTAGAAGGCTATGTGCTGGTATGGGTCTGCACCAACACATTGTTGTAAACAAATTTTCTTATTATTAAAAGAAGACAGAGACGACAACAGCAGGTGGTTTTTACACACACTAGGTTTCCACCTTACATCATGGTGTTCATGTGTGGTGCTTACGTGTGATGGTTCTTTCTGTTATTAAATGCACATGGTTACTATTTAATATTTAATAAAGTATTGACACTCAGATTAAAGATCATATATGATGAATTAACAGAATCATTAGTTTTCTAGATATATGTTTGTTTCCTTAATCACAGTTGTGTACACACACGGGTTGCCTTCATTGAAGTATCATATATGAAATTGAGTAAGAAAAGAAAAAGATTATTGACTTGACTAATACTGATTCACCCCTGCCTCTCAGTATTATTTCCAACATTCAGGCATAGACTATTGTGACAAAATATCAAAGTTGTTAGTAATGGAGGGTGCAGAGGGAGTGGGCAAAGGGTTTTTGGGGATAGGTGGGGGTTCTTTTGCATGCTCCTTCGATTGTAACCTTTCGGAATCCTTCAGAATCAGACTTATCCGAGTTATCATTAGTTTTAGGGGACGCACTTAATGCATAGTCGTGGAATAGATGGGCATGAGCATGGAATTTTCTGCATTTGAAAGGCACATGTTCATAATCTATGGGCTGAATCCATTCAAAATCATCATGAAGTAGGCTTACCGAATCCGTGAGGGCTTTGCCTAGCCGCATGTAAACGCAGATGCGAGCATACGAGGTGTACCTTCGGAGCTTTGTTTCCTCTGCAATCTTTATGAATTCTCCTAGTCCATTGCCAATGGCTTTTAGCAATTCTTCATCCCAATATTCCAGAGGCAGAGAGTACATTCGAATCCAAACTAGTGCCCAGTTGAAGCCCTCTTTGTCTAGGTTAAATATTTCAATCCAATCCCTTAAATACAAACCCGTTGTGTTGAAGAAATAAGGACCGTCGTCTAAGATTCTATTCCTGTCTTCGATGCAGTTGTTTATGGCATTGAAGAAACCTTTTGGCCCTAGCTGTAGGGTAACATGTCCTTTTGGTTTCCATTTTGAAGCAATCCATCCCTACAAGGCTTTCTCTGTTAGAAAGAAACTATTGAATTTACCTATAAGCACATGATCCTTCATAAACTATATTTGGGCATTGATTCAATGACTTGGTAAGTTGATCTTGGGGCGCTCCACTGCTATGGGCTTGCTTGTGGACAATGTCGCCTTCTTGGGTTTTGCATTTTCTGTGGAGGCATTCTCCTACCCTTTTTTTGAATCTTCCGCCTCCTGCTGTTGGGCAAATCGGTTTTGTGGCTGTGCTGCTAGTCCAGATGATGTCTTCTCATTTTCATTGGTATTCAAGTTGGGATTTTGTCTGTCATTGTTGCCTATGAGGGGAGGCCCCATGGCCTCCCCCACATGAATATTCATTACTTAGACTCCTTTAGTGCATTTGAAGCAGCGCTCGAGAGACAACGTCGCTGTAATGGAGACCTACCGCACTTGTGCTTCTATCGTGGTAGGGTTTGTCAGAAACCCTAGACTGCCATGGTTCACGAGCTCTCCTCCACAACATCACTAGTTAAGTTAACCCAACAACAGTTATGCGAATTACTGCGATTATAAATTTCTAGAATGTTATTATTGTTCTGGATCTACAATTATTATTAACATTAGATATAAAATTTCTAGCATGAAATAAATAAAACATCTTAATTTTGCTTCAATTTAGATTATTATATATAGTATCGATATTACACATATAACATAAAATGTATGCTAAAATTGTAGGTATTTTGGGAGATTTCCTAAGAAAGAAAAAAATTAATTTCTTTGTTAAATTTTTGGAATTTTATTATTGTTTTGGATCTACAATTATTATTAACATTAGATATAAAATTTCTAGCATGAAATAAATAAAACATCTTAAATTTTCTTCACATTTTAGGTTAACCAAAAAACATATTCCAACAATAGACTATAATCTATCATTAGCCCATTTCAATCAAACTGGGATAGGGGAACACATAGAATAGTTTTGTTTTCCTACCTTGGTCAAAATTGTTCAAGTGCTATGCTCTCTCCATTTATGTTTAGTTTGTATGTAGAATGGACTTTATTATAATAATTTGTTCCTCTAAGGTGATAAATGGTATCAAATACATTGCAAATATCTATATATATATATATATATAACTCTCTCTCTCTCTTTAGATATATATATATATATATATATATATATATATATATATATATATATATATTACATCATATATAACAATACATTTAATTGGTTCTAATATGCTAGAGACTATTCTAAATAACAATATAACACATTGAAAATGGTAGAACAACTGGACATGGATCTCACCAAAGCACAAGAAGAAAAGATGCAAAAGTAAAATGCACTTGATGAGTACAAAATGAAATCCCTATTGCACACTTAGGAGATTCATCTATAGTGAAATATATGGTATGATAAGCATATCAAGACTAGAGCCTCCCAAGAAGGTGATTTGGCACTCTTGTATGACTTTAGGTTCAATGATTTTAAAGGGTACTCATGACCATATGATTGGGACCTTATCTAGTTGAGAAATGTCATGATCATGGTTCAATGAAAATCTGAACAACAAATGAAGAGTAGATCCTACTTCTATTGAATGGTTATAGCTGAAGTTTTACAAGAAGCCCCTATCAAGGGTTGAATTTACTAATTCAATAAGAAAAGAGTTGAATATGATTGAGAATATCAAAGATCCTAATCCATTAAACCTCTAATCATTAGATAAGTAAAGGAAAAGCATAAAATGGAAATCGAGAGAGAGAGAGAGAGAGAGAGAGAGAGAGAGAGAGGGATTAAAAAAAAAGAAAAAAGAAAAAATCATCAAGTGAAAATTTCCTTTAAGGAACTTGAAGAGTACACATTTGCTAAAAATATCCTCGAGGCACCTTGCGATCCTAAGAGAAAAGAAAAAAACACAACAATAGAAACCCCCAGGTGAAAACCTCCTTTGAGGCACCTATAGAAATAACTACTAGCTAGAAACATCGACACAAAAATGTATACTGTGAATATTTTGAATTCTCTAAACTCTTAGAATACTTACTAGCTAGAAACCTCCATGAGGAAAATAAAAATGTTTTCTTACTTTGATGAATGTCCAAATATCATAGAAAGGAAATCAACTAGGAATAATAGGTAGGAAAACCTACACATATAGCTCTATGCACCAGTGCATTAATTCTCAGGAGAATAATGAATCCTGCCTACATCATTTTCATACATTACCTAACACCCTAACATCATATCACCTCATTTTCATTTTCTTTTTACTATCTTCCTAGATTGCTATAAAAACGTCTGATACCGCTACAGGATGTCACAAGATTGGTTAAAAGACAAAGGTTGAACGTTTTCTCTACTTGTAAGCAAGTCGAAGGCATCAAAGTCTTCCTAATGCTCATCCATTACATAAACATGTCTCACCCCTAATTTTCGCTTCATCGTTTATCATTTTTATCCACAACAACTCAACATCCGTATTTTCTTCCCCTCTCAGTCACTAGCAATAAAATCTCCCACACCAATACGAGCCTCTCTCTGAGTTATTAGAACTCTATGATGTCTTCGAAACATTAAATCATGATCCTAAGGATTTTTTATGACTACTACAAAAGACTACATAGTTCTGTAAACTCTACAGACCAAAGTATCCAACACTCCTAAATAATATCACAACATGTCACAAAGGTCCACATCTCCATAAGCATCCCAAGACAAGAAAATCACCATAAGTCGCTAAAAGGTCTCCTATAGACTGCTACAAGGTGTTTAATCCACCACCAACAATCAAAAAATCATTAATGTCTTTACTAGAATAATCAAAATCCATTAACAACAGTAGAAGAAGCATGAAATCCACCAACAGTAGTATCTAAACCCACCACCACCAACAAAAAAGCCTCAAAACCTTCAACAGAATCCTCAAATTCAACAATAACAACATCTACGTCACTAGAGAAAACACTAAATGTAAGGCATCAGGTAGGCATCTATTAAATCTCACCCTTTGGACTTATTCTAAGCATAAGAAAATGTAATAGTGTAGGAAACAATGGAATTTATAGCCAATCCTAGTTCGCAGAGGACCTCAATGAAATCTAGTATAAGACTTCAACTTTTCCCAAAGAATCCTGAACATGTCAAAGAGAATGAGACAAAAATATATGAGTATTCGAAAAATGAGTCGTTATCATTCACTCATGATAAAGGACGTGCAATATGAAGGAGAAGGTGGGGGCCATCTCACCACTACCTGTTAAATCCCCCTACACCAACCTCAATAAAGGTCACTTAACTAAAATCACGCTGAGTTTATCTTTCATCCAATTTTGTTTAATAAACCCAGCAAGAACCTGACATCACTACAAAATATTGACATAACTATTAGGCTCCTAAAATTTCCTCCTACAAGAATTTCCATAGAAAACAAACTATCTACTTCATGAGATTGATAATCTACTATAGGGGATAGACAAACCACTACAAGAGATCAATATTTTTCCTAGAACAACCATGAAAGCATCAAATTATTTAAAAAGAAAAAGGTATCTGAAAAGGAAGAGTAAATAAAAGTTCTTCCCCACTCACACTTTGTAAAGTGCTCAAATTATCTCAGTTTTCAAGCAAAATTCTATGTATTACAAAACTTGAATTAAACAAGTGAGGTGGTTGGATAGTCCGACTGTTTTCAAGAACGTAATTTGAAAAGTGGTGATGAATTTTCATGGGGTGATTAGTTGATAATATTTTCCTTTGGTATACTTTCAAGATTTTACATCTCTCCTCTGCTATAATATCCCTTACTGCCATAGGAAACCCTAATTAGAAACATAGGACCAATGCTCCCATGTATGAAATTTCCTTGCTCAATTTTGTGAAAAATTGTGTCAAATAATAAGAGGAGGTTATAATCTAAGAGAACCAACATATACCTCCAAGATTCATCAAAATCCTAAAGTCAGGGAAATCTTAGAAAATTGCATTTGGTTAGGGATCTTTGAGAGATTGAGAGGTTTTGATGATGAGATTTCTTTGAACTTCACCTTGAATGTCCAACATCTTGAAGGACATGAAATAATGATTGTAGTTAAAGGTTTAACTATATATCTTTGGGAACGTCTCATTAGTACAATAACAACGCTTCCCACTCGTATTAAATGGAGCAAGGAAGAAAGGCATGAAGTAATCATTACTAACAGAGGATTTTCCTCCCTAATGAATAGCTTGAAGAAGATAACAATAGAATAATGAGAGAAATATTATCACATCCATGGGATGAGGTGTCATATAACATCCTAAAATACATTTATTGTGAAGGGAGATTGAACGTTATCTATTCCTACCAGTTCAGACTCCTATACTAGCTCATTTTCCAAGCTAATTCACCTATCCATGAACAACTTAGCATCCCACATTTCCCCCTTTAGTCCATGAAGAAAATGATAACAAAGGTAAAGGAGGGAAAGCATAATTATTGTGACTCGTCATTACCCAATTAGCCTAATAGTCATGAATACTCTGGAGCACTTGCAATACCTTGTCTCCTGGGTGGGATTCACTAATATGGACAAGCAAGATTTCCTAGTGACCCAAACAAAGTTGGAAGAAGAAAAAATGGAGGCAAGAACAAAGGAAGAAACTAAAGAAGAGACAAAATAAGAAATAAAGGGAGAAGCATAAGCAAAAACATATTTATTAGATCCACCAACAAAGGCATAAATAGTTGAAACAAAATTGGATAAGTTATAGATAAAAAAATAAGGTGTCCAGGCTAAAGTACCAACACTACAGATAGAGCCAATAGAGCCACCAAAGGACATTGATCATACATAAAGCTACCTAAAAGGAGGAAGAAGGAGGAAGAATAAAGCGCTACAACTCAAGGGGATGAAAATCTAGAGGACGATGTTGTTGTTACTTTAGCAGCCCTAAGCACTCCAACGAAACCCAAGTAAACCAAGAGAACCCCTTGTCTCCTTTAGAAGAAGAAAGAGTAATATAATATAGTTTACTGGCAAACCTAATCCTCCATATTCCACTCCAACAATTATTGAGGAAACTCCTAGTCCTAAGCAAGAAGAACTTGAAAAAAAGGGTACAAAATCCATTAGTACAATTAGCTAAGGGGAAGAAATTGCAACTATATCTAGAAGGGCCAAGTATTGTAATGCCCTACTTAATCTTATCATGCAAACTTTACTAGTGTTTAAACTACCCTACAATATTGACTTATAATTATGAGGAAATATTGGTACATACCTACATTGGTGAAACTGTAAATTTATTACTGATATAAATTTTGTTATTATTCAATTCCCAACTTACCTCCTCAAATTTAAATTTTTATAGGATATGGTCTCCTTCCATTTATTCCAATTTAAATATTAATATCTTATCCCCAAAATGTCCTCTAAAATTTACTTGGGAGAAGACATGGTCCTCTCCAATTAATTACTAAATTATATATTCATATCTCATCCCCAAAATGTCCTCTCAAATTTACTTGGGAGAAGACATGGTCCTCTCCAATTAATTACCAAGTTGTATATTCATATCTCATCCCTAAAATCTCCTCTCAATTTTACTTGGGAAAAGACATGGTCCTCTCCAATTAAGTACCAAATTATATATTCATATCTCATCCCCAAAATTTCCTCTCAAATTTACTGGGGAGAAGACATGGTCCTCTCTAATTAATTACAAAATTATATATTCATATCTCATCCCCAAACTTTCCTCTCAAATTTACTTGGGAGAAGACATGGTCCTCTCCAATTAATTATGAAATTATATATTCATATCTCATCCCCAAAATTTCCTATCAAATTTATTTGGGAGAAGATAAGTCAAATGTAAGGATGAGGGGGTAGTTATGAAATTAATGAGAGGTGGTTGAGGTGGAGAAGAGAAGGGGGCATAAAAAAGGGATGGATGAGGGGAGGAGAAGGGATCCTTGGTCTTGCTTTTGGTTTTGGTTTAGTTGTGGTTTTGGAGGATTTGTTTTGAGACTAATATGGGGAAAAGAGAAGGGAGAGAAGAGTATTGTTTATCTTGGACACACTACATCTGGTTGGACTTGGGATCGAAGGGCTAGGAAACCTATGGAGGTTTCTTAGGCTACGAAATACTTCCTAGTTGGCTGCGAGGTAAATCCTATCAGTATTCAAGAGGAGCATCCCAACAGGATCAGGAGCACAAGAGAATCTCAATCAAGCAATCAGAACAGGTATTCCTCTATTTATAGATTACTCATGTAAGTGATTGAAATGAAATGCTCACTATTTAATTGCAGGAAATAAATTTTAATGGTAAATTATCATCGATTCAATGTTTAGTTAGAAATAAATTATTTTCAATTTTATTGTATTTGAAACTAGAGAAATTTTGTTCTCTTATAGTAGCCTAGTATGGAGTCTTACACATGGTATCAGAGTGGGTTCAAAATCTGGACCCAAGACCCACTAGACACAAATCTTCGATATTTTTTTTTTTATAAAAAGTATGTGGAACTAATTTCTCCACATTACTCTCAGTATATTAGGATCAATTTAGAATTCCATGACTAATATGCACTATAGTCCTTTGAAGAATGATCTCTATTAATATAGAAAATAAAATTTCAGCAAAAAAGAAAATACAAGCAAGATATACCTGTTATGAATTAAAATAGAAAAGGAGTTATTTAGGATGTCAACTTGTAATTAACATATCTGGAAACCATCATCACCATATTATTGTATACCTTCTGTTGTGTCATACGTAGTGAATCAGATGTCTCTCATCATTGTCAAGATATCTTGTCTTCCTCTACTTTCAGGAAAGCTTCATATATGTTATTTATTACCTCGACTATCACATAGTCTCACATTTCTGTGTCTCAGATTTTGGAGCGTGTCTACTAGAAACATGGGTTGTTTCATGGCAAGTGTTCCAACTTGAGTGCAACTGATAAATTTGTCTACTCAATATTCCACAAATATGTAAACAGGAAAAGCTTCAAGACATTTACAACTTTTATGTGCCATGGTAGATGCACATAGTCAAGTATTAAATAGTGCCAGCAACCAAATAAATCTATTTTCCATTCACTGAATAAGAAAATTCAGAATTTACACATCCAGAATGTGATTTCATGCATACAAGTTATTGTAGCATGATTAATCCATGAGAAAAAAAGAACAAAATAATAGAGAGAATTCTTTTGTGAGAGGTGTTAAAATTATATTATGAAAGTAGTGCATTAGTGTGTACCCATGTCCTTAATGCAAAAGAAGGGGAAATCCGAAAACAGTGTGAATGATATTATATTCACCATATAAAAGAAGGAATGACATATGAAGGATAGGCACCATATGAGTGGGTAAGAGCTTCAACTACTGCTTCCTCTTGAACGATTCCAAACTGATTTATTCCAACCTCACTGGCGTGTATACCGTCAACCATAAAAACTGACTACATAGCTAAATTATTTGCCCCCATAATATCATGATGGAGAGAATCTCCCACTACAATACATTCTGCAGCATCATCCCAAGCGATTTCTTTTGCAGCTTTATAAATTACGTGGTATGGCTTCCCCATCCATCTTACCTGTCCACCCAATTGTTCATATTTCGTTCCTAAGGTCCCTCAAGAGATATTTCACCTTGCTTGGACCATGTCATATGAATGCAGCATTGACCTAGAGCTGCAAACGATGGGTCATTCCTCCTCAGAATATACTAATGTTTCAATTCCCCACTAGTTATTGTAGCATAAGAAAGAGAAGGATCAAAACCCGGTTTCCTCATCTTCTCCAATTTTTTCAATGCACATCTTGAAGAATTACCTATAATTACTATCTTTATGCCAGTTTGCGCTAACTGTTCCAAAGTTGCAGTGGATCCTCTATAAGGTATCTATCCATCATGGATAACTCCAAATTGATCTAAAAATCATGCCTTATATTGACCAGTTCGTGCCAAGTCCCATAGACCTCTAAAACTTTGACAAATTTGATTCTCATTTTTCACTATAGAGCACATTGTTGACATTCTTCTCTTATAGAGATCCTTTTTCTGGTGCTTTCCTGTATAACAAATCCAAATGTGTTCAGGCACCAAATAAGCTAGTCGAATAGTAAACTCCATGGTAGAGAAGAATGAGTCTTGTGATGTAGTTGTACTTGAAGTCCAATGAAATCGTTATTTGTGTAAGAATTAGATCTCAACAACATCTTGCTCAAGTTTGACAAAAATTAAAAAGCCATGTTTTCTTTTCCCATAACGCAGCTCAAATGGATAGAAACAACATTCAATTTTAATTTTTTATCCAAGCAAGCATGGTAATCCATTAAATCACCAGATATAGCTCAAGGTATGTAATGTGTTGCAAGAATATCGGGAGTTTCTTCCTTCAATTATTTTTGTTGCCAAAACAACAATCTGTTGACACTCCAGGTCATACCTTAGAAAATCATCCTTACAGTTTTCCACCATGTCTGCAAGATGCCTGAGATTTTTTCATGCACTCCATTGTAAACTAGGACCCATGTATTTACAATATCCTCATAACCAATATTTATATCTGCAACTAGAACTTGAAAAATCAACACCAACCATTCATATTTTTTTCGTGCCATAGAATGCAGTAGCTTATCCAACAATTTTACTAGAGCATTGTAGTCATAAACATTTCCATATTTATAATGAAGGTATGGCATAGACAGAGCTAAAAATACAAATCCAGCTATGATGTAATAAGATGGAGTCTTCCCCTTTATATATATAGGGATTAGGCATTTGTGAGTAGAAAGCTCAATAATGATACTCAGAATCACGTATAATTGTGACTCTGGCATGCTCTCCACTATACTTCTTTGAAACAAGGTAGCTAAAACCTATTCACTCACCCCACCTAAAAGGAACAATTCCATCATTAGCAATATCAGTTCCATCAAAACTAAGAAGAATATCTAGACGATATCAAGAATTTCGCTGCTGGAGCTATTGGTTCTACCTTTCCCACATCATTGCTTCTTTACGGAGTTCTGAACCGTCGCCTTGAAAACTACCAAGGAACCTTTAGAATGGTCATTGCCTCTCATAAAAGTTTTCAGATGCATGCCCCTGTTAACATTTTCTATGCTCCCTTGAGAACACATATGTAATCAGAAATAATGTGAGGACAATATATCCCAAGTGTATCCTTATGTTGCCCCCTCTCTTCATAGACTCATCGAATCCATCTTGCACATTTAACTCCTTCATTTACAGTCCAGAGGTTGGTATTAGATTGTTTTGGCTTATCATGATGTACTAACTCCAAGAAGAAAAGGAAGATACGCAATGAGTCTCCAAGAAGAGAAATATAGTTTCCACTCTCCCTCTTGCGATGTCTTAGAAGAGCACAAAGTAACCTGCAACAAGTAGCAAACAACTCTACTGACATTTTACTCTCCGCAACAAAACCGCATTCCACAACCATGGTTGCTTTCATACAATCTATTTGTTGATGTGGCAAAGACATCCTACATGGTGTTACATACTGGGTGGATTTGAACTGACAAAAATGTTGAAAAGTACCACTGGAAATGCCAACGATTGTGCCACATGACTAGCATTCATCGGAAAGACTGCATGCCTTGATGCTAATTTTGATAATATTTCAACACATGCTAAAATGACAAATGCCAAATTGACATAATCACCATCTTGACACTGATCCAATCCACTTTCAAAGAAAACATGTGGTCCTTGGAGGTGTAAAAGAATATTTGGTAAAGCTACAACAAAGCTTGAGCTGTATTTTGCAACCAACTTCAACTGTTTTGGACCTTTCAATCATGAGAATATGGTGTACATATATTTCCAAGCTTTCGACACCAACATAACCCTTTGGAAGCCAACACAATAGGTTGAGTATATCTATACAATCTCCAAATGTTCCCCTACCATACATTGTAGCTTGATTTTCATCCATGGCAACTTCAAGCACTGGCATAGTAGCCAACTCATGAACCTTCCTTTTGTGCTATATCTCATCACTGCTTGAAAATATTGTAAATGTATCACCCATTGAAAGGCTTGCCTTATTTACTGGATTAGGAGGCACAAGAAAAAATACACTGTTGATGCAAAATATGACAAGAAAGGTATAGACAAAAAAAAAAAAAAAGAGAATCCAAGAACCCCCAACCAAAGATGTTCACTGCATTTTTCCATCCCCATGTTGGTTCTTGGAGACATTTCCATTTATTACAGATAAAATGAAATCCCTCAAGCCTTATGTATTGTCCATGGCCTTGTCCCATAAAGTATCCAAGCATGGACTGACATTGATTACCATTTCTTTTAAAGATTTTCCAACTAGAATGCAGTTATTTACTGTAACATTTGATTTATCTAATATGAGCATATAAATCTCAGATAAAGCCTGGCCTACAACTTCAACTTGCACAGTCATATCTTGTTTTTCCTTTTTTGAGATTTTGTTGCGTGCTTTTTCTCTTGAAATTTGTTTTAAAGTGGGTTTTTTCATCCACTCCAGCATTTCCATAACATACACTTTTACCAATTTTATGGATTGAGCCACTTGACCTTCTGGTACAGAAGCAACAATGGCACCAACCACATTCAGAAAATCTTGTGAGCATACTAAACTTACCATTGCCCAGGCTTATGATTACAGGTAGATACACTATAAAAGGAAAAGGTATTCTATGTGCACTTTCCATTGATCTATTATAACTACAAAATATGAATCACCTGACCCTCTTTGACTCAATACAACAGGTTTTGCGAAAAAGAGGGCTTCCAGTCATTTGCCTTAATACATTCAAGCATCCCCTAGATGCAACCCACATCAAGGTTTTGATTGATTATGGAATTTGTTTCAGCCATACTACATTGAAATATCAAGATGGATGACTTCATCTGCATGATGCATTTAGTTTATAAGAACTTGTTAAAAAAAAGGAAAATCAGTATAGAAAAACATACATTAATAGAGCTTATATTGTCATGTGTAAAGTCAATTTTCAGTCAATCTCTAGGCTTTGATGTTAAGCTAGAACTCATTAGGTAATACATTGCATATTTGTGTCAGTCTTCCAAAGTAACCTTGCTAGTTTTCTTCACAGTTGTATTGGTTCTAAAAACATAATAGGAGAAATGTTTTGTACTGGAATGTTTAGATCATAATTTTTGGTCCCTATATTTATAGCGCTTTATTTTGTTTATTAAATTGTTTCTGCAAAGTCAATTATATAAGATATTTTTCTTGTTTTGTTGGTTCATATTCAGGCTTAGTGTTTTTGGTATCTTTCATAGTAGCTATTGTAGAGATTACACGCCTATCTTGTCTTTCTCTATATCTTCTGCACCTGGTATAGTGTAACAAATACTCAACCTAGAGATGCACCATGCTTTAACTAAAAATTAAAATATGTTGACAAGAAAACAGAAATAAGAATTTTTATATGTTTATTAATGACCAAAGATTGTCAAACTATCAAAGTAACCAAACAACTAACAACATTGGCAACTATCAATTGAGCTAGCAGAGGCAAAAGCCAAAGCCACATTTTGAGAATATTGACTTTTTAGATATAATAACGTTGATATCTCCCTGCCTCACAGAATGGGGGGCCTTTCTATTGTGCATAAACAATCACAACATATACAAAAAATGTAGTCGTATACAAATTTCTAGAAATAAATAATCAATGTGGTTTGAAAATGCAAAATGTGAAGTAATAATTTTATGAACGTTCATTTTATTTAAATTACATTGGACTTATTGGATAGGTTTCATTGATGTGGGAGAATAATTAATTATCTAAAACTAAACAAATTCCCATTTTGTATATTCAATACATCTATTTCCATCTTGTATTTTCAATACATTTATTTCATATAGAATTCGTTAAGTGGAGAAAGACCATTAATACTCTCTCTCTCTCTCTCTCTCTCTCTCTCTCTCTCTATATATATATATATATATATATATAGTAAAAGGTATAATCTTGTCATGAATATATAAATGAATTTAGCAGGATTTTAAGACACATCTTTTTTTGATGGCATTCTAAAGTTTTATGAATTATGAAATATGATGCGGATTGGTAACTATATTGAAAAACCTTATATAATTTAGGGATTTTTCTGTACTAATTAAATGTGAATTTTGGCATTAATGACAGGTCACACTTGATGAAGTATTTATATATAAAAATATATAAAGCTTTCTGAATGGCATTCATCTCCCTAGCCTTTAGGCATCATGTTATTACATTAGGTGCTTTATTAGTGTAATCCATATCATTTTTTTTCACAATATTGAATAAAGAGTTATTCCTTTTTAAATCAAGGTTGAGTAATAGATGGTATTGTGAACCAAAACCAAGAATGTTGCACATGGAGTATTGATATATATATATATATATATATATATATATATATATATATATATATATATATATATATATATATATATGCATATCTTGTTTCCAAATGCACTTATATAAGTGACTATCAATTAACATCTTCTTATTACTAAGCTTGCATTGTAGGATTACTTGATAGAGCTTAATGCTTTTATTAAACAAATCATGGTTTGTGCTTACATTCCCCTTGACACTTCCCTCATGACATTATTGATCATCTCTGGTGAGTGCTGAGGTGTCTTAAGGAATGTTGTTCTTATGCGCACTTACCTAGTGTCATTGTCCTTGAAATCACATAACCATGGGGGTTTGTTACTATGATTTATTATTGATATCTCATGTTAGATAATGCACATTATGTCCTTGGTTGGCATCATCATTTCTTGTTTGGAGGCTTGCATCTAGCACATATGTTGTTTGAAATGTGATTGAGGGCCTTGCATAACATTGCTCAAACATTTGATTTACCCTTAACACATTTATGATGAGAGATATCCATCAACTAAGAGTTTCCTTAAGTATTGTTGGCTAATTATTGCTCCTTGACATAGTGAATTAGTTGTTGAGCATATTTGCATGTGTTCATAGAGTTTCACTTGTATTATTGTTTCATGATTTTGAGTGATGAACATTGAAGTAGTACACCCACCCTTCGTTGCATAGTTGATGTTCCTTTTCATGGATGTATTGATGACATGGAAAAGTGGTTGTGGTTTGTTAGAAGAATTCCAATGGATATTTATAATTTGGATGTGATGTGGCATGTTGTGAGTAGTTATTTTCTTGATAAAGGAAATCACTCCCCTTATTTGGCATCTTCTCATGCAATTGGAGGCATTCAGACATTGCTTGGGTGGTCTTACATTGACACCCATGGTTTTGGTCACTTGGTATGTTATTTTCACATTGTATCATATAGTTTCTCTTGGTTTGGGAAGCTTTGTATTACTATATTGGAGAGTGTCCTATCCTCATTATACAATCCCTTAGGGTGAACTATTTATCATATCCTTTGAAGGAGAGGTGTTGGTACATATGCATTTAACCACTTGGGCACATTGACTGAGGATGCCCCACTTCTTTGAGGAGGTTATAACAACTTTATAGATAATTGTGGCACATGTTTCGATGGGATTACTATTTATGGCCAATTTGGTTGATCTTGGGAGATAATTCCCTAACATATTTATACTATTTCCATTTGGAGGAGTTACTTTGTTTGTCTACAAGACTCTAATTACCTTGGCATATTATTTGAAGTAACTCCACTTGCAAGATGGTCATGACCATTATTTACAAAAATATTTTTTATGGATTACTCTTGAAGGATGAGTTGCTCTCTTCTTGGAGAAACAACCTTAAAATATTTTGTTTTGGCCATGTATTGGGTATCTCTAGGTGGATAACTACCTTGTCTAAGAGACTACTCCCATTTTGGCTTGAGTATTTATAGTTGAAGTTATCTAGCTATATGGGTTAACCACGAAGATCATTTTTATAGGGACTCTCGCTTTACATATACATTTTGGACATGTTTGCAGTTAGTTTTGGGGACTTAGTTAAACATTAGCACTACATATCATCTATAAATAGATGGAAATATTGAAAGAGTAAATCGAGTTATAGAATATATGCCTATAATGTATGTCATGGATAATTAGACTCGGTGGGAAAGGTACTTACCATTGGTAGAGTTTCCTATACCAACAAATACCACAATTCAATTAGGATGCCTCCTTATCAAGCTATATATGGGAGGCCATGCAGGACACCATTGAGTTGACGAAGGGATGGAAGACACAGTAATAGTCACAATAGGATTGTTTCAAATGGAGGAATAGGTAAGATAGATTGAACGAAGTTTACAGGAAGCACATGATAGGAAAACGGGTTATGTTGATGCACATAGTACCGATCGAAGTTTTAAAGTAGGGGATCGAGTTTTATTTTTTTGTTATTCCTAACACTATTTAGTTTGAGAAAGGTATGAAGTTTCCACCTCGATTTATAGGACCTTATAGAATCAAAAAGAAAATTTGACTAGTGTCCTATTGTCTTGTACTACCACCCCCCTTGCATAAAACTCATGATGTTTTTATATATGTCCTATAACATTATGTTCTAATGAATCACACAAAGTCAACTGTAGGGAATTATAGGTCTCAGACATTGGAACCATAACGATCAAGCCTATATGCATATTATACCATAGGGTCTGATAGCTTAGGCATCACTTGGTGGACCAAGTTAAGATACAATGGGACAAGTCTAACCCAAGATCTTCTACTCGGGAGGATGCAAAGACTATATGTGGTAATTACCCCTCACTTTTTACCATTTATGATGTCCATATTGACTTAGATAGCTACCTATACTAAGGCTCTATTTTGCAGTTCCATGTTATTTATTTATTAACGCTATGTCATATTGATGCATTTAGTTGGATAGGGGAAATTACATATATAAATCATTAGATATATTAGGTATTGATGATGGAAATGTTTGATGAATGACCTAATGTATGACTTGCTTGGTTATGATTTATCTAGTGCGTGACTTATCTGAGTTATTGTTGTTTCATGTATGGCTTAAGTGGATATGATTTATCTAATGAATGACTTAGTGAAATGATGATTTATCCAATGTAAGATTTATTTCCAGTATGAACTACAAAATTGATATGTGGATACTAGACTTAATAATATGATGTCTAAATTCACGTATCTATATCTATTTTGTTGTTACATATGCATGGATGAGAACTAACCCACATATTGGAAAGAACTATATGATAACCAAGATCTACTCTTTCATTGGGGAAGGTCAAGACATCCAGTCAGGAAAGGTATGACGTGCATTTTTCTATTACATTTGGTATCTACTTGAAATGCACTCTTATGACATGGGTAAAATGTAAATGACAGGTAGCAGGACTAATTCACTAGATTATTCGATGAAAAGCCCGACCAGTGTTGTCGTATGGTCCATATTAGGGTGTTGACCCTAGTTGTAAGTAGGGGTGGAGGTATTTCCCACTGTGTAACCTCCAAACCTGGAATCGTGGGAGGGCATTGATGGACACGCTCCCATAGATGTGTGATGACAGTTTCCAGTTGGTGTTAACCGTAGTTCTAAGGAGGGGTGGAGGTATATCCCACAATGTAACTTCTAAACCTGGAATCGTGGGAGGGAAGTGATGGACACGCTCCCTTAGATGTGTGATGACTATTGCTAGTTTCCTATTGGGGAAGTTAGGTCGATATAGTCGACGCTTCCTCCATATTGGTTTTATCAGTGGTTAGATTGGTATAGCCGATGTCATAGTATATAATGGCAGAGGATGGATAGGGTGGGAACAAAAGCAGGTTAGGAAGGATAGGAGAATGTAGATCAGTTGCAGACACTTTATGGAATGCGATGCCATTTTCTGACTTATCAAATTTTACTACTATAACTCTCTCTCTATTTTGTTATGCCTTATTGCCAAATTGCTTCGAACTCCTTGTATCTTTAACACTCTAAGTTCGAGCCGAAGTTTTCTAAAGGAGGAGTGTATCTAATGCCCTTTATAATCTTATTATGAAAATTTTACTAGTGTTTAAATTACCTTAGAACATTGCCTTATAATTATCAGGAAATATTGGTACATACCTACATTGGTGAAACTGTAAATTTATTACTGATATGACTTTTGTTATTATTCAATTGCCAACTTACCTCCTCAAATTTTAATTTTGATAGGATATGGTCTCCTTCCATTCATTCGAATATAAATATCGATATCTTATCCCCAAAATTTCCTCTCAAATTTACTTGGGAGAAGACATGGTCCTCTCCAATTAATTACCAAATTATATATTCATAGCTCATCCCCAAAATGTCCTCTCAAATTTACTTGGGAGAAGACATGGTACTCTCCAATTAATTACCAAATTATATATTAATATCTCATCCCCAAGATGTCCTCTCAAATTTACTTGGGAGAAGATAAGTCAAATGTAAGGGTGAGGGGGTAGTTATAACATTAATGAGAGGTGGTTGAGGTGGAGAAGAGAAGGGGGCATAAAAAGGGAAGGATGAGGGGAGGAGAAGGGATCCTTGGTCTTGCTTTTGGTTTTGGTTTGGTTGTGGTTTTGGAGGATTTTTTTTTAGAGTAAGATGGAGAAGAGAGAAGGGAGAGAAGGAGAGTATTGTTTATCTTACACACACTACATCTGGTTGGACTTGGGCTAGGAGAGATAGAGAACCTGTGGAGGTTTCTTGGGCTAGGAAATACTTCATAGTTGGTTGGGAGGTAAATCTAGTCGGTAGTCAAGAGAAGCATCCCAACATGATCAGGAGTGTAGGGGCATCGCAGCCAGACTATGTGAACAGGTATTCCTCTATTTATAGATTACTCATATAGGTGATTGAAATAAAACGCTCACTATTTAATTGTAAGAAGTAAATTTTAATGGTAAATTATCATCGATCAAATGTTTAGTTAGAAATAAATTATTTCCCCTTTTATTGTATTTAGTTATGTTAGAGGACCCTTGGATGGAGTCTTACAAGTACTCATGTTGCAATGCTATAGGATAAAACTAACGTGCTACAGGAACACATAATAGTGTTATAAGAGCAAACAACCAAGCTACAAAAACATACATTAGAGGCGCATGAAGCTACAAAAGGATCCTCTTCCTACTACTCTTGGATTGAGGCACGAAAGTAATTCCTATTCACTTAGTACTAGCCCTATTTTTTTAGCTTGAGGAAGAAAATGATAGAACCCATAGATGGAAGGCGATTGCAGGGCCTAAGGTAGTTGCTAATATTGGAAGAATGGAAGAAGAGATGATATGGCGCTCCTAAAATTTGATGAAACAAATATAAGAGATCACCTGGGAAGTGAAAATCAAAAGTTAAGGGCCCAATTGTAGAAAACAAAGAAGTTTCTACAAAAAAAAAGAAAGCCATCTTGCCACCTTATAAATAAATTTGAGCATCATGGTCAATTTTTATTTAGAATTTGTGAATTGCATGCAACCCTCAAAGACTTATTACCCATTTTTAAAAGATCAATGGTCTCAATTCTGAATTAGAATGATGGCATAAAAAGGTTCCCTCACTCTACAAAATATTAGAGAATTTATTGACATATTCTTTCAGAGCAACATAGAGGACAAGGTCAATATTGTATAATTTTACATTCATAATTTAGTGTTTCCTAACATGAATATATGGGAACCAAATTTGTATTTAGGTGATGCACAATTGATGGCTTTAGCAGCATGTCTAAGGTATGAGGAAATAACAGAGGAAGTAAATAGATCATTAGACATGGAGATGAAGGAACCACTCTTGATTAGGCTAGAACATCCTTCCCCACATGTCCTCACTTCCAGCCATGAAAGAGTGTCCTTGTTGCAGGAGTTATTATCACCTTGTCACTAACCTCACCTCGCTCTCTCTCCCTCTCTATCTACCCTCCAACCTTGTCATGATCTCTCCCCCTTCCATCTTTATGTCTCCCCCTCTCTCTTACCCTTATCTCCTTCTCTCACTCCTCTTTCTCTCTCTTTCTCTCTCTCTTACCCTAAGATTGGCCGACATAATTAGACCAAAAACCAAGAATTTTAATGGAATTGTGTTTCAAATCCAACACCAAAAACTAGGAATTTTAATTAGGGAACCTCACAAGAACATATTTTTAAAAATAAAGAGATTTGAATTATATTGATGTTTGGGAAAATTGAATTATTTTAAATAAATAATTAGTTTGAAATTATTAAATTAAATTTATCTTTAAATTTTAAATAAAAATTAAATAAATATCATAATAAAAATGACATTTTTTTAAGCCAGTGCAAAAGATTTCTATTAATAAAATATGCATATTTATATTGATATCATAGATTCTGAAACTAAAAAGATTAACTTGATAGTACTATTCTCCAACCAGGTAAAAAAAAAAAAATTAAACATCATGACTATGAAAACCAGAGATTATTTACATCATTTATATCTGTGAGTTGCAGTAATAAAAAAATCCTCCTACATAAATTTAAGAGCTCAAACTACTCTATTTCGTTGATATGAGAGCATTAACAATAAAGTTAAACTCCGCCCCTTTAAAAAAACAAACTCCACTCCAGCAGAGACAAACTCCACTCCAGCAGAGATAGAGAGATTAAGTTCAGACTCAGTGAGAAAATTTTCAAAGATCCTTGATAAAAAAAACATGGGAATGAGGATACACCAAAAAAAAATATTGAACAAACGAAGCCCTCTTTAGTTTGAGATAATCACTGGTGAAGAAGGGGAAGTATTTGAGGTTGGAGAATGAGTCATTAGTGGATCATTGAGAACAATAAAAATATTTGTCAAGAATAAAAATAACATATTATTAATAAAAGAGGTTATCAACCTGTTATTTTTAATATGTTTGTTTAGATATTAACATGTTATTTTTCTTTCAACAAAACAATTATGAATCTACTCAATAATTTTTTTTTTTTTTTTTTCAATTTTCACGTAATCACAATTTTCACTTAAATAAAACTCCAGAGGTTTGAACTCTGCCGCAACGAGAAACACACTATGTGTCTCTACCAATAGAACTGAACTCTTTCAACCCTTTTAAAAGATATTATTGAAAACACTGAAATTAAAAAATGTAAATTTTAAATTTCAAGATTTTTCAATTTAAAGGTATTTAACCCAAAGTAAAATAGGAAAACTATTTTAATTTAGAAATCAAGTATAAATCAAAATGAACATAAACTGATAGTAAATATCTATATCATAACCTAGAGGAGCTGCCTAAAGTATAAATCCGAAATTTAATAGCTATTGGAAAGACACAGCAAATCTAATTATATAAAACGCTCTCAAACACTTCATAGGATGACTGCCCTAATCCTGCTGCTGATTTTGATATTGAGATTTATTTGAGGAGCCAGGACGGCTGACTTGTTCCGTAAATTCAGTCGACAGCAATTGAGGAGAACCCGGACTCGCCTGGACTGCATGCGTATAGTTATAACCAGCTGGATATCCCACAAATTCCGGAACACCGTACTCATAAATATTACAAACCACTTGATTTGAGTTACCATAATTATGAATAGCGTGATTTGGATTAAAATTAGGTTCAGGCCAGTCTGGATATGGCGTTGACGGAAATGGATTCCAACCCTGATTAACATGGAAGGTAGGATTACCAAACCCTTGACCAGGAATAAAGCCCAACTGATGGATGTCGAACCCATTTGCATTGGCGGTATGAGTAGGAGAGTTGACACGGTTGGGCGTGGTTCATTATTTACACTGATAACACTAATGGTACTAATTAAAAAAAGCTTTTAATCATCTCATCTTCATATCATTTAAAGGTAACTTGATTTTTGTGATGTTATTTATTAACAAAATAGAAGATTAGCAGTAGAAATAATGTAAGATAATAAGATTTGGAGCACAAATAACATATTTGTAAGAGAATATGAATACCACAAGTAGCAATATCCCTATTGATAAAAGCAATATTCACTTGTTTCTTTAACGTGGGAACTTTTAGACGAGGAGGGATTTAATTACAATATGAATAATATGACATTCCATTAACTTGCTTCCACTTTATTATATAGTTTTTATTTTACCTCTTAGGAAAATTCTACTAACAAAAATTTTTGCTTGAAGAAACATTCTTGCAAGCCCTCTTAAAATTATTGCTTTCAAACAATATCTCTTACATCGGCCTTTTTTAATATACATGGCTTCAATAAAGATAAGCCATTATATTACTTAAGTGGTTTACAATAGGACACTAACATAACTTCACCTTTATAAAACACCATTGTCCTCAAAGACACAGATGAAGGTATTATTGAAGGAACTCTAATGGTTCTCATGGAACACCTACAAAATACATATCCTTCCATTGTACTATTGCCTCTTCTATAATTCACTAACAGAGACTACCATTCTCCTTTGTTGAGGACATCATTTTCCTACAACTAAATATAGCCTTCTTCACCTTGTTTTGGAAGGAATGTTTCAATATAGGAATTAAAGATAACCACTTTCCAAGTATGAGTCATGAAAGATTGGATGAATTTTAATTGGCTAGGACATTGAAAATACATAAGTTGCTAACACAATATGTTTGAGGACCTTATATGAACCATAAAAATTGGAAGAAAGCTTCTAGTGGTGGTCCCATTTAACTAAAGTCATCTTACAATGCCATAGATGGAAGAAAATGTGATTCCTTTCATCAAAACGACAAGTAAAATGATGATGATCCTATTTTGAGTCATCACCTAATCATTCTTGGGAGGGAAGGCAATGTTAGCTCAATATACAAGGGTCTTGTCAAACTCTTACACCTTATAGAATCACAGTAAATAGGATGGTAATGATTGTGGCATTTGGCCATGGAGAATTTCAAAAAAAATTATTCAAGTGGCACCATGATAAGTTATAATATACTATTGTTCAACTTGAGGTAGACTCTAAACTCTTCATGATTGTCTTTCCAAAGCGACACACCTCAAGTATGTTTACAACTACTTATTGACATATTTAACATCACTATTAATTTAGTGGTGATATGTGGTGTTAAGTTTCTATTGAGTTCTCTAGTGCTAAGTCAACTCTTTCTAGAATTAAAAGTGAGCATGGTGTAATGATATATCAAAATTCAGATCTAAATAATTATGTAGTTGTAATGGCCTTGAAGGGGGTATTAAAGAGCACAAATTGAGAATATTTAGTAAAGTGATCACCTAAAACAATTATTACAAATTTATTATCAAATTCTGATAACCCATAATAAAGTCCATAGAAATGTCAATTCATATAAATAATGCAATGACTAAAGATTGAAGGCTCTACTATATCTAGTTTACAAAAACCATGTATTTTCCACTAGATAGTTCATTACAATAGATCTCATAAAATAAACTAAAACCTTTCATATGATCATTAAATTTTTATAGCTTCCATATTTGTTCATTGTTGATTTTCCACTTATGCATGAAATAAATAAAATTCATAAAATAGAGAAAGGAAAACACAATCACACACCAACTACAATGAACACAAATTTTCTCTAATAAAGGCTATAGGAGAAAGCTTCACCAAAAGGTGAGGTTTCTATGTTCTCTTTTTTTTTGGAATGGTAATGATGTATGTATGAAGGATAAAAAACTCTCTATGGAGTTGCCTGAGACATGTGGCCTATTAGAATATCACTACAAAGAACTAAATCTCTATTTTATTCTCTCCTCTCCCACTTCCGATTGATATGCTCTACTGTGGAACAAGATACAAGTGCATAGAGTGAAAACCCAACTGTTCTTAGTGACCTAGTTTTTAATATATTCCAATAGCCAGGTAAGGATTATGTTTGACTCGAACTCTTAACTAAAGTTTCAAACTTGACCCTTCTAAAATATTCCATGCATTACTATCCCATTTTGCATGAGTAATGAGCTAGTGATATTAAAGGGTAGTGATATTCACTAAGGTTTATAAACTTTAAGATAAATTTTCATCCTTAAAATTTTTCATGTTACAGACCTAATAAAATATGATGCTAGATACTTGGAAATAAATACTATCTTTCCATTAATATATAAGTCCAAATATATATAAAACTATAAATCTACAACGTAATCAAAATAATGTTCATATTTTTCTCCCTTCAAGCCTAACCTCAAGTATCTTCTTATACGGACATATGGGGGAGAAAACACCTTGAAACGATGGATGATTCCCCCAACAAAAGATACATATATAATAGGAATTTCATCCCCTGGGGTTTGTTTCACATGTAAACATGTCCCTTGGTATTGTTATGGCATTCAACTAAAATAGTCTTGAGTTCCACAATGGTAGCCGACGGAATATAGTTCTTTTTTTATGATAGGTTGTTGCTGGCCTACTAGTATAGGATGTCTTCCTCCAAAAACCTATCAAATATATGTACTTATGCTTTCGAAGCTCATAAAACCATGAGTATGATTATATTTCCTAATAAATTATTCAACCCAAATTAAAGTCACATAAGTCGTTAAAGTGTATAATTAACAAGGACATAAATGCATGTTTTAAGGTGGACAAAGGGATATATATGGGCCTTTGATCATCCATTGCTCAAACCATCATGCCCATTACTTATATGTTTTCCAGTCCCTGAGAAAATGTACATGTTAATCTTATTGATCATATTGTTGGTCTTTTTGGTCATATTTTTCTTTGTATTCCTACCTCTTGTCACAAGATAAATGCCAAGTGAATTATCCTAGATAATGAAGACCTGGCGCTTGCTTAATAATTTTACAATATTCCTCCTATACTTCCTGCTAAAACTCAAGATTCATGTAAGCAAGAAAAGTGGGTTGAATTTCAATGCTACCAATATTTTTCCCAAAGTTTGCATTGATTTATTTTACCATGAATCTCTTTGTATAGTAGCCTACAATTGGATGGGAGAGTGAGGTTTATGGAATTGGAGGCTATAAGGAAAATTTTTCCACCTACTCTTCCAAGTCAGAGTGGCTTCCTCTCCGAATAATTTGAGTAAGTCTTCTAGGTGGGACACAAACTCTTATTTTATCTTATTCCAGTTGGGGGAAACTACCTTATATGTTGAAAAAATTTAATGAGTTGCAAGGATATGGTTACGCTTATATGGTTCATCCCTTTCCCAATGTGAACTATATAATTCCTCTTGTTTATGCCTCCTCATTCCCATAGATCTCATCCCCCGATGCCTCAACCATGAGGCCACAACCATTAACTATAGATCCCCATGTAGGGGTTTAAATACCAAGTATGCAGTTAATATCACATGAGATTATGGAGATATTATTCATAAGGTCTGGCTTTTTCTTCTATGTTTTATTTGTAAACCAGTTGCATTAGTTCCTGATCAGTTTGAAGGTCAAATTCATAGAAATATGCAAGGTTGGTGATATTATGATTATACCGTTATTGTTTGAAGAACAAAGTGTATGTTTTGGCTAAACATATTTACTCTACCATCTCGATTCAAATATGAACCATGGACCTAATGATAGCGCTAAAATTCCATTTTTTAAAACCTTGAGTGTACATTCCTTTTAGCTTCTTCTAAATCCTACCTGAGATTCTTGTTGTCTTCAGTGGATTGTTTCTTGTTTCTTCCCCCTTTGAGTCCTAGGATCATCATTTATGTGCTTAGTTCATGTACCTCCTTTTCTAGTTTCACATATTTTCCAATACTCTTTGTGGTAGTTATTCTTCTTCATTTATGAAGAACAATATTTTATTCTTTACTAGCCAATAGTGCATGTCGTTGCAAGAATGCAAGAGTGATAGTGTTGCGACCAATATGATGCATTGTTGGATTCACAATTACATTGAGAAGGTGGGTTTTAATCAATGTAATAGAAATTTTACTTATTTAAAGCATTCAAGCACAAAAAAACATTAATCTCATAAGTAGAACATGACACACAGGTATATGTTGAAACACTTTAGGTAGAAAGAAATTATTAATATATTATCCAATGTAGGAACCAACCTATAAAAGACACTAATCCCTTCAATCACTGAAGTTTATTGGAACCAACCTGTAGGAGACACCAATCCCATATGCTACTTTACAAGGCCATAAAACTACAAGAGACATCATCCCCCTCATTCATCAAATCTTCACTTTGATCCAGGTTCTTCCTTCAAATACAAGCTTCTCTAGTTGCACACTTCAATTACCTGTCATTTTGAGAATTACATATATCCTTAACTAACTCTTTTCAGTCACATATTTTTCCAAAAAATGTTAGGAAAAATACTGAGGTGGGGGGGGGGGTGAATCTGTATTTTTAATTCACTTTAACTCTCAATATCATAGTCATAATTCTATACGATATTGCTATTTAGACAACTTGTGTGTGTATGCAACTTTAGTGAATGCAAACCATGTATATCCAGAAAACTAATTTTTCATATGTTTATCTCTAACCAATGCATCATTATTTCATTATCCATTTATTAAGTAATAACCATGACCAGTAAATTGAAGATAAATCATCAACACATTAGAAACACACCAACACATATGGACACCAATATTTTAGGTGGAAATCCAATGTGGGAGAAAACCACTATTGTTGTCATCTTTATCTTATTTTTTTATTATAAATAAAATATTCATTACATCGTGTTCTAGCGTAGACTCTTACTAGCACGCAGGCACCCACCTATAGTAGTCTACAAACTCCACTAGTTCTCCACCACCCAATGGAAGGGAGCTACAACCCCTTGATCTCGTTTACTGGCTCCTACTCGAAGGGAGAACCTATCCCTTGAACAAGTTTACCAGCTACCACTTGAAGGGAGCTCTAACTCCCTTACTGAAGGGTCCAACCCTTAGCACCCCTCGTGGACCATACTTCATAATATTTCAAACTACATTCACCTATCAACCTGTCATAAAAACATGCATGCCACCTTTCATTATATTTTCACACTGGATCCACACTAAGAATAAGCCCAAACCAATATGCCAAACTGAAATATTGAATCTCAAAAAAACTGAATCATTGAAACATCAAGCTACTGAATATTGAACTAACCATTGCAACCAGATCAAACCAATGAATAACCAATCGACAACAGATACCAACCATCTTGATCAAGACATCATTGACAGACAACAATAAATACAATAGAACTCATCAACTTTCATCATCAAGTAGCACTGCAAAACTTGATGAAATTAAACTCTGAATATATACGCGAGTGTCATAAGAAGGATCCACGTATACATGCGATTATTGTTTATGAAAACTGTGTATAGATCTCAAGTAACAAAATACTAAATAACTGAATCCATAAGAATTAAATCAAATGAATATTGTATATCAATTGAATCACTAAAGTAGATCATTCATTGAACCATATTAAACTAATATAATAACGTGCTAAGTATCCTCCTCAACAGTATTGTAATGCTATACCAAGCCAAGTCAACATTCAATAACCAATCATCAACACATTCAGATATCAACTTATTCGGGTGAAGACATCATTCAAAAACAACAACAAATATCCAAATCAATCGACACTCAAACATCTATAAACAACCCAAATCAAGCAGAAATCTAAAGGAAAAATATCTCAGAATATATACACAACTACTTTGAAGCATATATGTTTATGTACGTGACTATCCAGAAGAAAACTTGCGTACAGATCTTCAATTACTAAATCAAGTCTTCGCTACAACTCATAACAGATGACAAACCAAAATCTTAGTGCACATACTATTAAAGTCACAATCAATCGGCATCGAAACATCTATAAAAAAACTGGATCAAGCAGCAATCTAAAGGAAAATCTTCTCAAAATATATACAAAACTACTTTGAAGCATATATGTGTATGTATGTGGCTATCCAGAAGAAAACCTGCATACAAACCTTCAATTACTAAATCAAGTCTTCACTACAACTCATTACAGATGACAAACCCAAATCTCGGTGCACATACTATTAAAGTCACATATCACTACAAACATACTCAGATCATAGTCATCATAGATATTGCAATTTTAAGTCCTCAAACATAAGCAAATCAGTTAAGTATATCCATTAGTATTAAATGCATTTTCATATCTCTTAGATTTGAGCCTTCTCCTTCCTTCCTCGTGCACACATGTTAAAAATCACATCACACATGAATAATCTATCCAAATGCACAATTAGCTCCTTGATCGCCTTCTCCTTATATAACTTTTTTCCTTGTCAATAGCATAGGAAAATCCCTTGGTAATGTTATTAGTAATTGTAGATGGGATAAAATAAACATTGTAAACACAATATTATGGATAACTACCCTGGTAATATCTCTTGGTTTCCTCTTTTCAACGACTTTTGTTTACAGATCTAGTGTATGTACGCGAATCTTCTTCATGAGGATTGTGTATAGTTTCCAACCTTCACAATTTTTGATTTGTTTTGTAACTAAACTACCAATTCTCTTTCATATCCTTTGTAACATTTGTAATAGTTCCACAATCATGACATTATACCCATGTTGACATCAAGGATATATTTGACATGCAAGTTTCCATCAAGGACAAAACATTAACCATAATTACAACAATCTCCCCCTATGGACTTGATGAAAACCTCTTTGGTGTTTGGAAACCACCTGTAAACACTTGCAGAAAGCAAGTCTTCTCTCCCTGTTTGACATCAAGGGCAGAGGGTGAAAGCAGGCTGAACAAGGTGCTTTCCCTTATAGTTCTCATCACTATAAGTATGATCTATTGATATGAAATTTGCATACTGACCATGCTTCCAATGAGCATATGCTAAACTTTCTAAAGATATGAAAATACATGGCTATTCATGACTTCTTCTATAACCAATGACTCTAAGTTTCGATGATTACATCAATTACTCAACATAATTGGGTTACACATTTGACCCGATATGCCATACATGAATAAATTTTACAATGATTACAACATTGGTCCTTTTATGACCTTTACATCATCCATAACCATAAACAAGGATCTCAAGAATGGAGTATATTTTGCATCAAAACCATGATACTCATTAGTATAAAATAAGCATTTGAAACATAGTCATCTAAAAGTAGCAACATAAGTGACATAATAGAAAAATGAATCATCCTCATCATCAAGAAGAAATCAATAAGGTAAGACGGTGTAACTTGATCACGTGGCCAAATATATCCAGGAATTACTAAGAAACTATAACATAATATTGTGCAATAAATTTTTGTCAGCAACTCATCCCCTTGGCCTCATGTCATCAAGGTCAACACACTCTCTCCATGTAAAGGAAGAGCCATAATTCTCAATAAGAAAAACTATATCAATCTGTTGGACCACAACACCATAGGAAACGTATACATATTATTTCCATGCATCAGCAACATATGTGAAAACCAAGAGTACCTCCTACATCACAAGCCATTAAGTAGAATAGAATTGATCAACACCATCATAACCCAACATCTTTAGTGAACATAGCATACATATCTTCCTTATGAAGCTTTAACAATAGCAAGAATAAGACACCATTAATTGCTTCATGAAATTCCACTCAAGCAACATATAGGCATCATCCATAACTTCACCACATGAAATCCATGCATCATTTATAGCTCATGACATAGTGACAACAACACATATATTCTCCGAGAAGGGTTTCCACCATAAAAATATCTTGTGTCTTGTCTTTGATGTTGTGCATAGTTGAATAGTGTTGTTAAATATTCATATGATGTGATGTTTATTTATGTTTTGATCTAAAGAAAATGTTATTCAATGCTCTGAAGATTAGAATTAATGAATTGAAGTGAAATATTTATTTAACCCGTCTTGGTATTTCCAACAAATACATCGCTAGCTATGAGATCTTTGTACATACTATTCTTGCAACAACTAAGTATATGATGAATAAATATTATGTAAATGCTCACATAATTAGGTGATTATTACTTCTATAACAATTTGATTTAACAATTGTTGAGAGAAATATAAAAGAGAATGTTGTTGCATATTTCTTTCAAGGCTAACTTTGTTTGTAGAAAATTAAAAGATGGTGATGAAAAACTCCCTCATGAGCATATTTTTCCATATCACTCTTATCTCCATGGTTTGCTAACATAGTTAACTTCTTACTTGCTTGCCAATTTCCCCCTCATTTATCTTCAAATGAGAAAAGTAATGTTCTCACAAAAAGCACCCCTTATACTTGGATTGGGGGTCACATCTTCAGGTCGGGGCCTAATTAGATCTTGAGAATATGTGTGGGGGAAGATGATATTTACAACATCCTCTCGGCGTGTCAATGATGGACCTTGTGGGGTATATTTTTCTACTAGGAGAATAGCCTTCAAGGTCCTATAGGTATGATACGATTGGCTTACCCTTGAGGTAAAACACCTTTTACAAATTTGGTTTCCCAATAGAATTGGTGACATACTAAGGCTCCAAATTCACTTCCAATATAATAGAGGGGACCATGAGGTAAAATCATATCCAACAGATAAAATATACATCATATCATCCTCAAGAAAATGGGCAAGTGGAGGTGACTAACAGAGAATTGGAAAACACTCTATGGTAGTTAGTAGAAATAGAAAATATTGGGAAGAAAGGTGTGTTGAGGCCACCTAGGCCTACAACACCATATTCAAGACCACTATTGTGTTTACCCCTTATGAACTCCAATATGGAAATAAGGCCTTATTATCTATTGAATTTTAATATATCACATTGAAAATGGTAGAGCAACACAACATGGATCTCACCAAAGCACAAGAATAAAAGATGCAAAGTAAAATGCACTTGATGAGTACAAAATGAAATATATATTACATAATTATGAGATTCCTACACTGAAATATTGTAACACCCCTCCCTTTTGTACTACATTATTGTAAACATAAGATAAGTTAAAGCTAGGTATGATATCCTCCCATGTGTGTTAAAGGTTGTAGACCTAAGCTGGGGAAAGCTAGGTTTGATACCCTCCTTTGTGAGTTAAACTATTCTACACCTAAGCTCAAGAAAGCTAGGTGATGTGTAATATGAAAAGCAAATGTATTGTTAAATAAATTAATAAAATAAATTACTTGGAGGGTGGAGCACCAAGAGAGAGGAGATGCTTGCCAAATCCCATGAGTAATGGGATAAATAAGAATCCTTCATGATAAGCTTCTAGATGTGATTCTAGATAAGCTTGGATGGATTGGATATCCATCGAATGGATGGTAGATAAAGGTCCATCGGACATAAAATATTTGCAGGAGATAAAGGCAAGCTATTATGTGGAAAAGCGTCGTGGGAGATAAATACGAGCTCTTCCGGATAAGACCTAGGAAAATGGAAAAGTCCATAAAGCGAGATGTCGCTAATGGTAACGAAATCATGAAAGAGGGTATTAAATACCCAGTGCATTGGTGAATTGAGGACAGTTGATCCTTGGCAAGATCTTTGGCTCGGGGGGGATCAGAGGTGATTCATGATTGGGTGGTGGTGCTCCTCCCTCCAAGTGAGGTTTAGTTGGTGTCAGCTACATGCAATGTACTATATGTCATTTCTTTTCCTAGATATTACTTCAATTCTTTCAACATATATGTTTAGATGTAGGTGAGATGATAACTATACATGATAAAAGGTTCAATTGAGGAGTTCCAGTTCTTTACTCGTATTGCATAAGATATATGTTGATGATACTATCTGTGATCATGTAATTGATTTCACTCTTGTGCATGTGGATTAGTAAAATGTCCATTGAATCTAAATCTAATCAGCATTATTTTAAAGGAACATAATTTGTATTAATGTTATATTATTTCTCTAGGCAGATAATGGTTACAAGACATAGATGCATGCATTTCATGGTAAACTCTATGATAGTTCAATTAACTATTACATGTGTACTCAAGGAGGCTGGCTTAGCCCTCCTACCTATTGTGTAAGTGTTGAGTAATTCTGTCAAATTATGATTCTAATGCATGGTTGGGCTAACTGCATTAGACTTATGTAAATTAATATTGGTGGAAAACTGAAACAATGAATGTTAGGGATTACATGACATAACTAGTTTCTTTCTACAAATTTATAAAATTGTGCTTAATGATGGAGCTCAATAATAGTGTTCATGAAGTGATTAAGATTAATGTACTAATGAAGGCGGTTAAATTCTAACTGTAGTGAGACCAAAACCCAAATTTTAAGGGGCCTAGGGGCGAAATTCCCGGGTAGGCTAAGGAAGTTCATTACAAATATTTGGCATGATAAGCATATCAAGAGTAGAGCCTTCCGTGAAGGTGATTAGGCACTCTTGTATGACTCTAGGTTCAAGGATTTTAAAGGGAACTCATGAACATATGGTTGGGAGCTTATCTAGTTGAGAAATGTCATGATCATGGTTGAATGCAAATTTGAACAATAGATGAAGACTGGATCCCACTTCTAGTGTATGGTTACTTGTTGAAGTTCGACAAGAAGCCACTCTCAATTGTTGAATTTACTAATTCAATAAGAAAATAGTTGAATGTGATTGAGAGTATCAAAACTCCTAATCCTTTCAACCTCTAGTGATTAGAGAAATGAAGGAAAAACATAAAATGGAAAAATGAGACAGAAAGAGAGAGAGAGAGAGAGAGATTAAAAAAAAAGAAAAAAAAATATTCAAATGAAAATTTCCTTTGAGGCACTTGAAGAAGACTCATTTGCTAAAAATATCTGCAAGGCACCTTGTGAGCCTAAGAGTTAAAAGAAAAAAACACAAAAATAAAAATCCCCAGGTGAAAACCTCCTTTGAGGCACCTATGGAAATACCTACTAGCTAGAAACATTGGCACAAAAATGGATATTCTGTATATTTTGAATTCTCAAAACTCTAAGAATACCTACTAGTTAGAAACCTCCATGAGTAAATTGGTGGGCCTTAGAAATAAATAAATAAATAAATAAAATAAAACACAATAAATAAATTAATTAATTAATTAATTAAAAATTAAAAAATTTAAATAAATGAATATAAATAAATTAAAAAATAAAAATAAAAATAAATAAATAAAATAAATAAACAACTAAAATAAATAAATAAATAAAATGAAATGAAAGTTAAAAATCGTTTTCTTACTTTGATGAATGTGCAGGTATCACCGAAAGGAAATCAACTAGCAATAATAGGTAGGAAACCCTACACATATAGCTCCATGCACCAATGCATTCATTCTCAGAAGAATAATGAATCCTCCATGCATCATTTTCATACATTACCCAACACCCTAACATCATATAATCTCCTTTTCATTTTTATTTTTTACTATTTTCTTGAATTGCTATAAGAAGGTCCTATACTACTACAGGATGTCACAATATTGGTAAAAATGCAAAGGTCGAAGGTTTTCTCTATTTGTAAGCAAGGGGCAGGCATCAAAGTCTTCCTGACACTCATTCATTACATCAACATGACTCACCCCTAATTTTCCCTTCGTCGTTTATCATTTTTATTAACAACAACTAAACGTCCTTATTTTCTTCCCTCTCGGTCACTAGCAATAACATCTCCAACACCAGTACTAGCCTCTCCATGAATTATGATAACTCTATGATGTATTACAAACATTAAATCATGATCCTAAGGATTTTTTGTCACTACTACAGGAGACTACATAGTCCTATAGAAGCGTTCAGAAGCCCTACAGGCCAAAGTATCCAACACTCCTAAATAATATCACAACATGTCACAAAGGTCCACATCTCCATAAGCATCCCAAGAAAAGAAAATCACCCTAAGCAGCTACAAGATCTCCTATAGACTGCTACAAGGTGTTTAATCCACCACCACCACCAACAAATTAATTAATGTGTCTAACAGTAGATTCAAAATCGACCAACAATAGTAGAAGAAGCATCAAAGCTACCAACAATAGCATCAAAACCCACCACCACGAACAACAAAAGCCTCAAAACCTTCAACAGAATCCTCAAATTCAACAATCACAAAATCTATGTCACTATCAAAAACACTAAAGGTAAGGCATCAAGTAAGCATCTCTTAAATCTCACCCTTTGGACTTATTCTAAGCATAAGAAAATGTAAAAGTGTAGGAAGCAAAGTAATTTATAGCCAATCCTAGTTAGTAGAGGACCTCAATCAAATCTAGTAGAAGACTTCACTTTTTCCACTTATTCATGAAATAAATAAAATTCATAAAATAGAGAAAAACAAACATAATCGCACACCAACTAGAATGAACACAAATTTTCTCTAATAAAAGCTATTGGAGAAAGCTTAGCTAAAAGGTGAGTTTGCTATGCTATTTTTTTTTGGAATGGTAATAATGTATGTATGAAGGAGAAAACACTCTCTATGGAGTTGCCTGAGACATGTGGCCTATTAGGATATCACTACAGACAACTAAATCTCTATGTTATTCTCTCTTACTCCCACCTCCAATTGATACACTCTACTCTGGAACAAAATATAACTGCATAGAGTGGAAACCCAAATCTTCTTAGTGACCTAGTTTTTAATATATTCTAATAGCCGGGTAAGGATTATGTTTGACTCCTCCAACTTTTAACTAAAGTTTCAAATTTGACCCTTCTAAAATATTCCATGCATTACTATCCAATTTTGCATGAGTAATGTGGGTTAATGTGGCATGTTGTTAAACCATGGTGATTAAATCAAAAGGCCAACTTTTGGGAGGAACATATGTTTCACACAAAATTCGATTGATATCTTTCTTGCACTATTGAAAAATTATTTTAGTGTATAACTATTTCATGGGGTCTAGCACAAGTGAGAGTTTTTGGGCCACAAAAATTTAATTCAATGCCTCAAATTCACTTTGGAAGGTTTTAGACCACAATTCTCCAAATTGAGACCCACCGATGAGAATGGCCCTATAATATGCTTCTTCTAAGTTTTCTTCTATGAAAACATAGAGTTGGATTAAAAATATTATAATATTCTAATGTAATTCACTAAATGAGGTGAGGAAAATCTTCCTCTAACTTCTACTTGGAGTACCATTTTGTGTTGCCCAAAAGATATCCTTTGAACCCAATCTACATAAATCCATCATGTCCCTGTCATATAGTTTGGGACCTCTTCTATAAAATTTGATCGTATTTCAACTCTTCATAGGATTAAAGAATTAGATTCTCTATGGAAGGTAGGACTTGTTCCTCTTGCTATTACAACATGAAGGGTCATAGAGTTTGATCTTATATACATCAACAAGTGCCATATTTTTATTTAGAGATGATATATCCATTAAACATGGGGAAAAGTGCTAAAAATAATCTCTCAAGTCCATCCTATAGGAAACCGTATAATCATATAGGAAAGTTCTATATTTCATATAGGAAAATTCTAAAATTAATATTAATGGAGAAACTAAATTATTGAAAGCATAAAAATGATAAAGAAACTAATTTCTATCATGTAAATTTAATAAAACAACTCACCAAATCAGAAAGAATAAGTTATCAATATTCTAGTGGAACATGAAAAGTACATCACTCATTAAACTAATTGCAACATAAAATGAAATATTAAATATCATGGAAAATAAGCATCAATATGAGAAATATAAGAGTACATAGGGTAATTATAGCTCAAATGGGTGGACACTCCCTAAGGTGCTTACAAACGAGGGAAAATTTTAGGGGCTAACATTATTTAGTGGGCTAATTTTCTATGCTTTTTCCAAAAAAAATATTTCCAATTTTAATTTCTTTTCTAAAAATGATTTGCCCAAATTTCATGGTATAAAATTACTTTACCTTAAGAAATACCAAAAATTTATATAAAGCCTATATAAAATTATTATAAATTTTAATATTTTTACAAAAACATTGTCAAATATTTTATAGATTGCATATTAACGACTAGTGATATTCACTAAGGTTTATAAACTTTAAGATAAATTTCATCCTCAAAATTTTTCCTATTATAGACCTAATAAAATCTAATGCTAGCTACTTGGGAATAAATACTATCTTTCCATTAATACATAATTCCAAATATAAATAAAACTATAAAGCTACAATGTAATCAAAATAATGTTCTTTCTCTTCTCCCTTCTAGCCTAACCTTAAGTATCTTCTTATATGAACTTATGGGGGAAGAAATGCCTTGAAACGATGGATGATTCCCCCAATAAAAGATACATATATCATAGGCATTTCATCTCTGGGGCTTGTTTCACATGTAAAATTGTCCCTTGGTATTTTTATGGCATTCAACCCAAATAGTCTTGAGTTCCACCATGGTAGCCGAGGGAGTAGAGTTCCTTTTTTATGATAGGTTGTTGGTGGTCTATTGGTATAGGATGTGTTCCTCTAAAAACCTATCAAATCTATGTACTTATGCTTCTAAATCTAATAAAAATATGGGTACGATTATATTTCCTAAGAAACTACTCAACCCAATGTATAGTCACATAAGTCATTAAAATGTATAATTAACTAGGACATAAATGCATGTTTTAAGGTGGACAAAGGGATATAAATGGGCATTTGGTCATCCATTCCTCAGCCCATCATGCCCATTGCTTATATGTTTTCCGGTCCCTGAGAAAATGTACATATTAATCTTATTGATCATATTGTTAGTCCTGTTGGTCATATTTTTATTTTTATTCCTACCTCTGGTCACAAGATAAATGCCTAGTGAATTATCCTAGATAATAAAGACCTTGTTCTTTCTTAATAATTTTACAATATTCCTCCCATACTTCATGATAAAACTCAAGATTCATATAAGCAATAAAGGTGGGTTCAATTTCAATGCTACCAATCTATTTCCCAAAGTTTGCATTGATTTATTTACCATGAATCTCTTTCTATAGTAGCCTACAATTGGATGGGAGAGTGAGATTTATGGACTTGGAGGCTATAACGAAAATGTTTCCACCTCCTCTTCCAAGTTGGAGTGGCTTCCTTTCTGAATAGTTTGAGTATGTCTTCTATGTGGGACACAAGCTCTTATTTTATGATATTCCAATTGGGGGAAACCACCTTATACGTTGCAAAAATTTAATGAGTTGCAATGATATCCTTAAGGTTGTAGGGTTCATCCCTTCCCCAATGTGAACTATATAATTCCTCTTGTTTACACCTCTTTATTTCCTTAGATCTCATCTCCTCATGCCTAAACCATGAGGCCACAACCATTAACTATACATACCCATGTAGGGGTTTAAATACCAACTATGTATTGATATCACATGAGATTATGGAGATATAATTCATAAGGTTTGGCTTTTTCTTCTATGTTTTAGTCTTGAACCACTTGCATTAGTTCCTAAGCAATTTGAAGGTCAAATTCCTAGAGATATGTAAGGTTGATGAGATTATGATTATTCCATTATTCTTTGAGGAACAAAGTGTATATTTTGGCTAAACATATTTACTCTACCATCTCCATTGAAATATGATCCATGAACATAATAATAGCTCTAAAATTCCATTTTTTTTAACCTTGAGTGTACTTTCCTTTTAGCTTCTTCTAAATCCTACTGGAGATTCTTGTTGTCTTCAGTGGATTGTTGATTGTTGCTTCTCCCTTTGAGTCCTAGGATGATCATTTATGTGCTTAGTTCATGTACCTCCTTTTCTAGTTTCACATATTTTCCAATACTCTTTCTAGTAGTTGTTCTTCCTCATCTATGCACAACAATAAAATATCCTTTACTAGCCAATAGTGCGTGTCGTATCAAGAATGCAAGAGTGATATTTCTATGACCAATATGATGCATTGTTGGATTCACAAGTACATTGAGAAGGTGGGGTTGAATCACTGTAATAGAAATTTTACTTGTTTAAAGCATTCAGGCATAAAAAAAGATCAATCTCACAAGTAGAATATGACACAAAGATATACGTAGAAACACTTCAGGTAGAAAGGCACAAAAATTATTTAATATATTATTCGTTATAGGAACCAACCTATAAAACAAAATGATGCCCTCAATCACTCAAGTTTATTAGAACCAACCTATAGGAGACACCAATTCCATCTGCTACTTTACAAGCATAAATCTACAAGAGAGAATCCCCCTCATTCATCAAATATTTACTTTGATCCAGGTGCTTCCTTCAAATACAAGCTTCTCTAGTTGCACATTTCAATAACCTGTCCTTTTGAGAATTACATATATCCTTAACTAACTCTGTTCAGTTACATATTTTTTCAGCGATTGTTTGGAAAGATACCGAGAGAGGGGTGCGGGGGGGGGTAGGTGAGTCCATTATTTGAATTCACTTTAGCTTTCATTATCACATTCATAATTCTATACAATATTGTTATTTAGACAACTCGTGTGTGTATGCAACTTTAGTGAATTCAAACCGTGTATATCCAAATAACCAATTTTTTATATGTTTATCTCTAACCAATGCTTCGTAATTTCATTATCCATTTATTAAGCAATAACCATGACCAGTAAATAGAAGATAAATCATCAACAAATTATAAACACACCAACACATATGGACACCAATATTTTAGGTGGAAATACAATGTGGGAGAAAACCACCGTTGTTGTCATCTTTATCTTCTTCTTTTATTATAAATAAAATATTCATTACATCTCGTACTGGAATAGACTCTTACTAGCACGCACACACCCACCTATAGTAGGCTACTAACTCCACTAGTTCTCCATCACCCAATGGAAGGGAGCTACAACCTCTTGATCTCGTTTACCGACTCCTACCAAAAGGGATCACCTACCCCTAGAACAATTTTACTAGCTACCACTTGAAGGGAGCTTTGAATGCCTTACTGAATGCTCAAACCATTAGCACCCATCGTGGAACATGCTCCATAATATTTCATACTAGATCCACCTATCAACCAGTCATAAAAACATGCATGCCACCTTTCATCATATTTTCACACTAAACCCACACTAACAAAAAGCCCAAACCTATATGCCAAACTGAAATAATGAATCTAAAAATCTGAATCACTGAAGTACTGTAAACCAAACAAATCACTGAAACATCAAGCTACTGAATATTGAGCTAACCACTACAACCAGATCAAATCAATGCATACCCAATTCACAAAAGGTACAAATCATCGTAATCAAGACATCATTGATAGACAACAACAAGTGCAATAGAAATCATCAACTTTCATCAATAAGTAGCACTAAAAACCCTGATCAAATTAAGCTATGAATATATACACCAATGTCATAAGAAGGATCCACATATATATGTGTTTCTTGTGAATAAAACTATGTACAGATCTCAAGTCACAAAATACTAAATAATTGAATCCTTAAGAATTGAATCAAATGAATATTGTATATAAAATGAATCACTAAAGTAGATTAGTCATTGAACCAAATTAAACCCATATAATAACATGCCAAGTATCTTCCTCAACAATATTGTCATCTTATACCAAGTCAAGTCAACATTCAACAACCAATCATCAACACAGTCAGATATCAACTTATTCTGATCAAGACATCATTGAGAAACTATAACAAATAGCCAAATCAATCGACATCCAAACATCTATAAACAACCCAGATCAAGCAACAATCTAAATGAAAGTTATCTTAGAATATATGCACAACTACTTTGAAGCATATATCTGTATGTATGTGACTATCCAGAAGAAAACCTGTCTACAAATCTTCAATTATTGAATCAAAGTCTTCGTTGTAACTCATAACACATGACAAACCCAAATCTCGGTGCACATACTGTTAAAGTCACATATCATCGCAAACATATTCAGATCATAGTCATCATAGCTATTGTAATTTTATGTATTCAAACATAAACAAAGTAGTCAAGTATATCCATTAATATTAAATTCATTTTCATATCTCTTAGATTTTATCCTTCTCCTTCCTCCCTGGCGCACACATGTTACAAATCAAATCATACATGAATAATCCATCCAAATGCACACTTAGCTCCTTGATCTCCTTATCCTTATATAACTTTTTTCCTTGTCAATACCATTAACAAATCCCTTGGTAATGTTATTAGTAATTGTAGATGGGATCAAATAAACATTACCGACAAAATACTATGGATAATTACCATGGTAATATCTCTTGGTTTCTTGTTTTCCATGGTTCATATTGTGTACATGACTTTTGTTTATAGATCTTCCGTATGTACACGAATCATCTTCACCAGGGTTTTGTATAGTTTCCAACCTTCACAATTTTGCATTTTTTATGTAACTAAACTACAAATTCTCTTTCATATCCTCTGTAACATTTGTAATAGTCCCACAATCATGATATTATACCCATGTTGACATCAAGGACATATTTAAAAATCACGTTTCCATCAAGGAGAACACATTAACTGTAATTCCAACTATCTCTCCCTTTGGACTTGATAGAAACATTTTTGGTGTTTGGAAGCCACCTACAAACACTTGCAAACACCAACTGTTCTTTGCCCCTTTGACATCAAGGGAAAAGGGTGAAACTAGGATGAATGAGGTACTTTCCCTTATAGTGCTCATCACTATAACTCACTATTGATATGAAATTTTCATATTGGCCATGTTTCCCATGAGCATATTCTACCTTCTAAAGATATGCAAATACATGGTTATTCATGACTTCTTCTATAACCAAGGACTCTATGCTCTGGTGATTACATCAATCACCAAACGTAATTGGGTTACTCATTTGACCCAATAGCCCATACATGACTGAATTTTACAATGATCACAACATGGGTCATTTTATTACCTTTACATCATCCATAACCATAAACAAATATCTCAACAATGGAACATCTTTTGCATCAAAACTATGATACTCATTAGTACCAAATAGGCTTTTGGAACATAGTCATCTAAAAGTAGCGACATAAGTGACATAATAGAAAAATGAATCATCCTCATCATCAAGAAGAAATCAATAAGGTAAGATAGTGTAGCTTCATCATGTGGCCAAATATATCCAAGAATTACTAAGCAACTGTAACATAAGATTGTGCAATAAATTTTTGTTAGCAACTCATCCCCTTGGCCTCGTGTCATCAAGGTCATGACACTCCCTCCACTTATGGGAGGATCCATAGTCCTCAAGTAGAAAAACTATATCAATCTCTTGGACCGCAACACCATAGGGAACATATACATATTATTTTCATGCATTGACAAGATATGTGAAAATAAAGAGTACCTTCTGCATCACAAGCCATTAAGTAGAATAGAAATGATCAACAACATCATCAACCAACATCTTTAGTGAACATATCATACATATCTTCCTTATGAATATTTAACAATAGCATGAATAAGACACCACTAACAGCTTCATAAAATGAAACTAAAGAAACATATAGGCATCATCCACCACATGCAATCCATGCATCATTTACAGCTCATGACATAGTGACAACAACACATATATTCTCTCGAAAGGGTTTCCACCTAAAAAATATGTTCTGTCTTGTCTTTGATGTTGTGCATTATTGAATGGTGTTGTTAAATTTTCATATGATGTGATGTTGATTTATGTTTTGATCTAATGAAAATGTTATTCAGTGCTCTGAAGATTAGAATTAACGAATTGAAGTGAAATATTGATTTAAGCCCTCTCCGTATTTCCAACAAATACATCACTAGGTATAAGATCATTGTACATACGATTCTTGCAACAACTCAGTATATGATGAATAAATCTTATGTAAATGCTCACATAATTAGGTGATTAATACTTATACAACAATTTGATTTAAAAGAGAATGTTGTTGTATATTTATTTCAAGGCTAACTTTGTCTGTAGAAACTAAAGGTATGGTGGGTGACAAACTTGCAGATGAGCATATTTTTTCCTTATCATCTTACCTCCATGGTTTGCTAACATAGTTAAATTATTACTTGCTGGAAAATTTCTCCCTCTTTTATCTAAAAAGGAGAAAAGTAATATTGTCAGGCAAATCACCTGTTATACTTGGATTGGGGGTAACATCTTCAAGTTTGGACCTAATCAAATCTTGAGAGTATGTGTGAGGGAAGATGACATTTACGACATCGACTCATCTTGCCAATGATGTACCTTGTGGGGTCTATTTTTATACTAGGAGAATAGCCTACAAGGTCCTATAGGTATGATACGATTGGCATACCCTTGAGGGAAAAGACATTTTACAAATTTGGTTTCCCAATAGAATTGGTTAAAAACTAAGGCTCCTAATTCACTTCCAATCTAATAGAGGGAATCATGAGCTAAAATCATATCCAACAGATACAATATACCTCATATCATCGTCAAGAAAATGGGCAATTGGAGGTGACTAATAGAGAATTGGAAAACACTTTATGGTAGTCAGTAGCAATAGAAACAAATCGGCAAAAAGGCTTGTTGAGGCTACCTAGGCCTACAACACCATCTCAAAGACCACTATTGTGTTTACCCCTTATGAACTAGAATATGGAAATAAGGCCTTGTTATCTATTGAATTTGAATATAACACATTGAAAATGGTAGAACAACTCGACATGGATCTCACCAAAGAACAAGAAGAAAAGATCCAAAAATAAAATGCACTTGATGAGTACAAAGTGAAATCCATATTTCACACTTAGGAGATTAATCTGCAGTGAAATATGGCATGATAAGCATATCAAGAGTAGAGCCTTCCAAGAAGGTTATTGGGCACTCTTGTATGACTCTAGGTTCAAGGATTTTAAAGGGAATTCATGACCATATGGTTGGGACCTTATCTAGTTGATAAATGAAATGACCATGGTTCAATGCAAATCTGAGCAATAGATGAAGAGTAGATCCCACTTCTGGTGAATGGTTACTAGATAAATTTCTATAGGAAGCCCCTCTCAAGAGTTGAATTTACTAATTCAACAAGAAAAGAGTTGAATATGATTGAGAGTATCAGAGCTCCTAATCCATTCAACCTCTAGTTATTAGATAAATTAAAGGAAAACATAAAATGGAAAACCAAGAGAGAGAGAGAGAGAGAGAGAGAGAGAGAGATTAAAAATAAGTGAAAAAAGAAAAAAATTGTCAAGTGAAAATTTCCTTTGAGGTACTTGAAGAAGAATCATTTTCTAAAAATCTCTCTGAGGCACCTTGCGAGACCAATAGTTAAAAGAAAAAAACTCAACAATAAGAATCCCCAGGTGAAACCTCCTTTGAGGAACCTATGGAAATACCTACTAGCTAGAAATCTCCATGAGGAAACTAGTGAGCCTAAGAAAACAATATATATATATATATATATATATATATATATATATCTGTGTGTGTGTGTGTGTGTGTGTGTGTGTATGTATCTAGATAGATCTTTTTCTTACTTTGATGAATGTGTAGGTATCACCAAAAGGAAATCAAGTAGGAATAATAGGTAGGAAAACCTACACATATAGTTCCATGCACTAGTGCATTCATTCTCAGAAGAATAATGAATCCTCCCTACACCATTTTCATACATTACCCGACACCCTAACATCACCTCATCTCCTTTTAATTTGTTTTTGACCATTTTCCTGAATTACTATGAAAAGGTCTTATAGTGCTAAAGGATGTCACAAGAATGGTAAAAGTACAAAGGTTGAAGGTTTTCTCTACTTGTAAGAAAGGGGAAGGCATCAAAGGCTTCCTAATGCTCATCCATTACATCAACATGTCTCACCCCTAATTTTCCCTTCATCACTTATTATGTTTACCCACAACAACTCAACATCCTTATTTTGTTCCCCTTTCAGTCACTACCAATAACATCTCCAACACCAATACCAGCCTCTCTATGAATTGTTCGAACTTTATGATGTCTTAGAAACATTGAATCATGATCCTAAGGATTTTTTGTGACTACTACAAGAGACTACATAGTCTTGTAGCAGCATTTAGAAACCCTATAAGCCAAATTATCCAACACTCCTAAATAATATCACAACATGTCACAAAGGTCCACATCTCCATAAGCATCCCAGGACAAGAAAATCGCCCTAAGCAACTACAATATCTCCTATAGACTGATACAAGGTGTTTAATCCAGCACCACCAACAAAAAAATCATTAATTTCTTTAACCGTAGAATAAAAATCCACCAACAATAGTAGAAAACGTATAAAGCCACCAATAGTAGCATCAAAACCCACCACCACCAACAACAAAATACTCAAAACCTTCAACGGAATCCTCAAATTCAAAAATAACAACATCTATGTCACTAGCAAAAACACTAAAGGTAAGGCATCGGGTAGGCATCTCTTAAATCTCACCCTTTGGACTTATTTTAAGCATAAGAAAATGTAAAAGTTTAAGAAACAAAGGAATCTATAGGCAATCCTAGTTAGGAGAGTGTAATGCCCCACTTAATCATGCAAATTTTACTAGTGTTCAAGTACATTAAAATATTGACTTATAATTATCAAGAAATAGTAGTACATACCTACATTGGTGAAACTGTAAATTTATTAAGTTGATATAATTTTTTTTATTATTCAATTCCCAACTTACCTCCTTAAATTTAAATTTTGATATGATATGGTCTCCTTCCATTTATTCTAATTTAAATATTCATATCTCATCCCTAAAATGCCCTCTCAAATTTACTTAGGATAAGAAATGGTCATCTCCAATTAATTACCAAATTATATATTGATATCTAATCCCCAAAATGTCCTCTCAAGTTTACTTAGGAGAAGACATGGTTCTCTCCAATTAATTATCAAATTATATATTCATATCTCATCCCCAAAATGTCCTCTCAAATTTACTTGGGAGAAGACATCGTCCTCTCGCATTACTTACCAAATTATATATTCATATCTCATCCACAAAATGCCCCTAAAATTTACTTGGAAGAAGATAAGTCAAATGTAAGGATGAGGGGGTAGTTATGACATTAATGATAGGTGGTTGAAGTGGAGAAGAGAAGGAGGCATATAAGGGGAAGGATGAGGGGAGGAGAGGGGATCCTTGGTCTTGGATTTTGTTTTTGTTTGGTTGTGGTTTTGGAGGATTTGTTCTGAGAGGAAGGTGGAGAAAATAGAAGGGAGAGGAGTATTGGTTATCTTGGACACACTACATCTGGTTGGACTTGGGCTCGGAGGGCTAGGGAACCTATGGAGGTTTCCTGGGCTAGGAAATACTTCCTAGTTGGCTGGGAGGTAAATCCAGTCGGTAGTGAAGAGGAGTATCCCAGAAGGATCAGGAGCTCAGGGGCATCTCAACCGGGCTATCAGAACAGGAATTCATCTATTTATAGATTAATCATATAAGTGATTGAAATGAAATGCTTACTATTTAATTGTGGGAAATAAATTTTAATGGAAAATTATCATCGATTAAATGTTTAGTTAGAAATAAGTTATTTCCAATTTTATTGTATTTAAAATTAGAGAAATTTAATTTTTTTACAGGACCCTACGATGGAGCCTCACACGTGGTATTAGAGTCCAGATTCAAAATCTAGACCCAAGATGTTGTGTCTGGAGCATGATTGTTCATAAGTCCTTGTTTCAGTCGGATGTATACCCAAGGAAGTTTTGTACACCCCTCCACGCGGGGGTGCGGGGGGGACTTTTCCCCCCCGCGGGGGTCCGGGGGGGCCGATCCCCCTCGGCTGGCGGGTCTGGGGGCTAGTGGTCCCCTGGCGGGGGATCGGGGACAGCGCCCTCGAAGCCAAAAATAAATGTAAAATTGCCTTGTAAAAGTATTGTAATTTCTAGTCAATCTGTGCTGTTTATTAGGCGGATGATCTGACGGTAGAACTTATGTTTAGCTTAGGTTTTTTTGCCCTAGAAGGCAAACCCTCTCTTTTTATGACGGTATTGTATTTGAGGCTATGTAATAGATGTGCATTCTATGAGCGAGAAACAGAGAGGTGAGACTGTGAGAGAAAACAGAGGATATTATAGTGGATCTGTTGTAGGTTGTGTCTCTTCATTTTGCTGGATAATAGAAAGGAAGGATTGGCTGTTCTGGGTGGACGTAGCCCAAACTGGGTGAACCACGTATATTTTCACGTCTCTCTTGTTTTATGTGTTTTCTGTGTTTATATTTCTGCAATATTTTATGTGTTCCATTGCTCCGTAATATATAATTCTCTAACAACTGGTATCAAAGCCGAAGGTCTATTTGGCTGATAAACTTCCAAGAAAGAAGGGTTCCTCGTTCGAGTGGGAGCAATGGTGGAAGATAGTAAGTTTAGGGTTTAGAAATTTAATGGCCAAAACTTCTCACTATAGAAGATGCAGATGGAAGATTATCTGTATCAGAAAGATCTATACTTACCATTGGGCGGAAAAGCAAAGATGCCGACGGGTATGAAAGATGAAGAATGGAACGTTCTCGATAGAAAGGCACTTGGAATAATATGGTTGTGCCTTGCATCATCGGTTGCCTTCAACATTTCAAACGAAACAACGATAGAGGGTTTAATTAAGATGTTGGAGAAACTATATGAAAAAACCCTTGGCCTCAAACAAGGTATTTCTTATGAAACGGTTATTTAATATGAAGATGTCGGAAGGTGGATTTGTTGCAGATCATTTAAATGATTTTAATACTGTTACAAGTCAGTTATGTTCTGTAGGGGTAAACTTTGAAGATGAAGTTAGAGCTCTGTTATTCTCGTGCTCATTGCCAGAAAGTTGGAATGCTTTAGTAATGGCCATTAGTAACTCTGTGTCTGGATCTAGTACTTTAAAGTTTGATGATGTTGTCTGTGTTATCCTTAGCAAGGAAATGCGACGGAAAAGCTTCTGTGAGACATCAGGAAATGCTTTGAGTGCAGAGTCTAGGGGAAGAAAAATGGAAAGAGGAAAGAGCTCAGGATATCACAATAAATCAAGAAAAGGCAGATCCAAGTCCAGATCGGGGATAGTGCGCTGGAAATGTGGAAAGTAAAGACTGTAGATCATGGAAGGGAAAAGAAGGAGATTCACAGCAAGAAAACAATCATGAAGCAAATGTGACAGGTGAGGTGTTACAAGATGCTTTGATACTTTCTTTCGAAATTATTATTGATTCGTGGGTGGTAGACTCAAGGGCCTCATTCCATGCCACACCTGATAAGAAATACTTTCATGACTATTGTTATCACTGAAAATTCTGTTTCCAAAAATTGCTCAGACTAGCTTAAGGACAAAGTGTTTTCGCAGCGCATAAATCCTTTAGCAGTTTCGCAGCGCTACATGTTTAGGTGGTTTCGTAGCGTGCTACGAAATTGGGGATTTGTTCGAGTTTTCAGTGGAGGCCAAAATCCTAGCATGCCTATTCTACAGAGTTCTTTTTCCCTCCAGAAATGCAGATGAGAGCAGCGACAGTGTTTTCAAGGAAGCAGTGCATTAAGCTCGTTTGTAGCAACACAGATTTGCTCAGTGCTCTCCCTGAGACGAATACCTTGAAGATCCTTTCCTGGGACAATCGCCTTTCTCAAGTCAATGAAGCCCTTCTGATCCCAACTCAGGTTAATTATGTTGGAAAAGCAGCAAATATATATGAAGCTGGTTATCGACTAAGTGTTAGTGCATATATCATCTCCAAGTACATTGGGAATACATGGTTGGGGGATCGTGTACGTGTCAGTGATGAGTTTTTGACAAACGAAATGTGTTTGCATTTAAGTATGTGCCTCATGTTCTAATCTTTGTGTTTTGATCGGATACAAGGAACCAAACGAGATGTTGAGGTTTGGCAAACATTACTAGCTATTCGTGCATTAGTTCTTCCACCGACAGAGGACATAGACACCTGGTTGACATTTGTTTTTCTTTGCCAGAAAAGGGGTCGTATTAGTCAAGGTCATTCCACCAGCACAATGATGCAAACGGTATTGTGACTGTATCTGCTAGAGGCAAAGCAACGAATACGTAAGCAGCTTTTATTCTTGTATGTTATACCCCATGCCATCCTCAACTAATTCAGAGCTCCGAGCCTCTGTCCTGCCATATACATATCCAGAAAGTGGCTCTAAACAATACGATTCAATGGGTCCAAATGAATATTACTATGATCCTTCTTGTTACTATGTCCCTTACTTACCTGAGCATTCTGTTTCATCTTCTCATGTAAATACTTCTGATTACAGTGGTGATTGGTATCGTAATCCTCTGCCATCTCATAATCAACCGTGGTACTTGGGGATTGAAGCTCCGTCAAGCTCATATTACCCGCCTGTTACTAGTGATCTCAATCCTTATTGTTATTTATCTCCATATGTGCAAGATCCAGTATCTTCAACCACTTGTATTACTTCTCAGGAGGATTGGTCCTTGGCTTCAACTTCCCATTCTCCAAATACCGATAACACAAGTAGCCTTGATTGTCCAATTCAGAGTGACAGTTCCAATTTCTATACATGGTGTCAAAGCGAGCACACACAGGAGAGGCCGTTTGAAGACAAGGTCAATATCGCCCTTTCTGAACATGGACATCCAGATTCTGGGCAATAGACAGCAGGCAAATCGACACAAGATATCTCAACTCTCTCTTTTCAAAAAGACTTGAAGTCAAAAGTATATGGGCCTCCTTCTAGCCAACTGCAACAATCAGTTGAATTAGCGGATCCAAAATCTGGACAAACGGCATCTTGTCCAGCTAATTCACAAGCGTATATTTCCACTGCCAATCCAATAAGTCTAGGCATTGATTCTCTCCTAAGTTATCATTCACCAACTTTTATTAATGATTTTCATGAATCAAGAAACCCAACAGTTTTGTCTCCACCGGCGTTTATTGAGATACTGCAGCCAATCATAGCCAATTTATTCCAATTTTGGATATTTTATCCTCGGACTACCACCCGCCTACGCCTAAAAGACTATTTCCTTTGTCTTCAAGGGAGAATACGCCTATTGTTTCAAATGCACAGCTTGTAAAAAGATCAACAAGACCTATTAATTTAGGATTAAACTCACTGCTTCATCCCTCTTTAATGGATTTTACAGTTTCTGAGCCAGAGTTTTTAAAAGATTCGTCAGAATATCAGAAGTTAGAGGTTTGTCAGTTACCAACTCTCTATTTCAATGAAACTGCAGCAGTTGAATGTTCTCAAGGTTTTTCTGCGACTGATGATGGTTCCCCTTCAGAAAGTACAATAATAACAAACGAGTATCTTGTAAAAAAGATGGAGTTTCCTATATCAAATATTGGAGATGCATCAAAGCCTGAGATGTCCTCTATTTCTGGCAATTTAAGGAGCACTCAAAAGGTTTGACATCCATGAGATTTTCTCAATCTTAACAGGTAAAGTGTTCTGAGATGATGCACAATAAGCTGCAAAACTTCTTGGAGAATTTGAAACAAGATTTTAGGTCTGAACTGAAGGAAAGGGATGAAAGGATTTGTCTCTACAAGAGTCTGTGGAGTTATGCTGAAGCAGCAGTGGATTCCATGTTGTTTGAGATTTAACTGATCAAAATAGAGTTTGAAATGGAGAAGCTAAAGATGAGAAACAGAGGAACGCTGGAATTTAGCAATAGAGAGAGTGAAATTTCTGCATCTACAGATAACACACTCAAGTTGTGGGATTTTACAAAAGCCAATCCTTCTGGGTTATCCAATAATGATTATACTCTGACCTATACTGGTCATACCAATGAGAAGATTGTTGTGGGGTTTTCTGTCATGGATGGATATATTGCATGTGGTTCAAAGATCAATTCTGTTTTTGCCTACTACAAATCTCTGCCTATGCCTATGGGATCACATAGATTTGGATTTGAAGACACTATATCTAGTCAAGAAATGGAAGATGATAGTGGTTAGTTTGTTTCAAGTGTATGCTGGAGAAGGAAATCAAAAATAATGGTGACTGCAAATTCTACTGGCAGTATTCAGTTGATAAGGATTTTGGGTTGAAGTTATGTTTTTGAAATTACACAGCAGTTTCGTAGCGCGCTACGAAACTGCTGTAGGTTTTGTTTTTGAACGCAGACATACAGTTTGATATGATGATCAGAAAATTTGCAAAGGAAATGTCTAAGGGACATTTAGGAGACAACATGAGGCTAGCATAGCCATTCAGATAATGACAAGTGTACCTTTTTGTAAAGGTGAAATGTTTTGTCTTAAGTTAAAGCTTTGATAAAGGTACTTTATGACCGGTCATTAGGGTTTGGAAGGAATTGCGTACAAGGAGTTTTGGTCTGCACACCTGTCCATCAACGAAGCATCCAACACATCAAGATACATGATAGTGCTCATCATTTTTGGGATGTTAAAGAGTTGGAGACAGGCTGCTGCATTTTCGAATAAATAGAGCAGCATATCAAAGACCGACAAACATGGGCCTATGTTTCAGGATAACAGAAAAGATGTGTCATGGAAAACAAACATGGAGCATTAAAGGTTCATTACAGCTATCTCAGCCAAACTCCAGATGTCAGAGAACGAAAAGGATTGAAGATCAAGGCTGTTATGGAGTTTAAGTCCTATTTAATTTAGAAGTCTAGAAGATTTAGTGGAATTAGAATTTTAATTGTTTTATGATTCCAGCGCTGTCAATTAGTAATCAGCTGTAATTATTAGTTAGTTAAAAGTTAGTAGGTGTCATCATAGGCAGTCATCGAGCTCCCCTCATGCTGGAGGAGGAAGCTCGAATGAGATAAAATAAGCGCTTTATAAATAGCTGAAACAGAGATAGACAAAGGGTTGGATGTTTTTGAGAAACAGAGTTTATTTTGGCTTATGTAAGAACTTGTTTTCAGTAATACAAATGACTGCTTCTTCTTCTCAGGATTCATACATTGTTTCAGATGCTCAAGATATTTGTGTTTTGTTTTATCCTTTATGTTTTACAACTTTATAGATACACAATCACTCAGAATTCACTCTGCTGCTCTGATTTCCTGTGTGTATTTGTAAGTTGAGGTTTATTTGAGAGGTGTCTTGAGTATTTAAACATTACATGCCCTGACTTCCATGAATGAGTGGTTTTATAGTTTGCTGAAATGATGATTAACTCCATGAGCCCAATGGAAATCTTTGTAAGGTCTGTCCAGCCAATTTATATGTTAAATTTACTTTGCAAGAGTTAGCCATCTCATCAATATTTAAAATCAATAACCCTTTGAGAGAGCCCTCTGAGGCTAAGGAGGCTAAGCCTTAGTCAAAAGTCTAGTTTGAAATAGTTACACAGAGTCTGACTGATTAGCAGCCTTCAGTGCTTGATTTTGTGATAACATTTTGGTGCGTCTGCCGGGAGTCTGAAGATTATTCATTCCGGAAATCAATGGTTGAACTTCTGAAGGTAGCAGGAGCTCAGGCATCAATTTGAGGCTGCAAAACTACCTTGGCGACTCCACACATCAAATAAGGAATTGGAAGGTGACTCCACTTCTAGAAGATCAGTAGCTTGATGAAGTTTCAAGATGGATTCTACTGCAAGAATGAATGCCAGGTATGCTCCTATGGATCGGTCTCATATCCCTGGTTTTCCAAATCCTATGCCAAAGGTTGATTGGTTAGATGATCTTCCAATATTCAAAGATGAAAAGAAGGATAATGCTGCTCTCCATTTGGTTAAATTCCATATGCATGTACGCAGTCTTAAGGTTCATTTCCCTGAAGATTGTCTCATGAAAATGTTTATGACCACTTTAGAAGGAAAAGCATGGTCTTGGTATAAAAGTCTGGAAAATGGTTCAATATATTCGCTTGCTAGTTTTCATGATGAATTCTGTGAAATGTATAAAGAAGGTTATCCTTCCTTATTGATGCTTAAAGATTGCTGTAGACATTCTTTAAGTCTTATTAAGTATTTAGAGGATGGTTATGATGATGATGAATTCACGGATGAAGAAATTTTAGAGGCTCTTCATAACAATGCATTCCAGCACCAAGGAGAAGATATAACATCCCATGAAACACAGCATGAAGATCAACAGGGGTTTATTTGTGAAACCCATGTTTCATCCTTTGATATTGATGTAGAGATACAGCAGATTTGTCAGGCTTCAGATCATCATGAGTATGAAATCGATTGCAAACAGCAAGAAGAAGTACTGGAAGATAGTTTTTACGACCCTCAGGCAGAGGAAAAGCTTGTTCAATTTTGTAATTCCTTGCAGCAGCTTACTTCAAATAATAATCATAATAGTGAGGAAAATTACATTGTTGGTGAGCATCATTCAGAAAGGTAGTTGGATAGCATATCAAATAAATTTGGTGTGGCTGAGGATAAGTTGTTTGAAGATATAGAATGTTATGAGAATCAGCAAACTAACCATGTGCTTTTTGACCCTATAGCTGAATACATGGAAAAGATTTACTGTTCAGGATTCCAGTTATATTTTCATGTTGAAGAACAGTTACACCTCATGCTGCCTTGGTTACTTCAGTATCTGATTTATTTTTGTTTCAAACACAGCCAAAGGACTCAAATGTCAGATAAGATAAATGATTGGCTACATTGGAAATTTCACATTGATTGAGCTGAAAGAAGTTTGAAATTGATAGGGTAGGTAGGTAGGAAATTGCAAATAAGCTCAAGGTTGACTGAGCATTTTTTTTAGTAGATGAAGTTTTCTTTCTCCTACAGTGATCATCCAGCTAAAGCCCGAGGTGAAGGCCCAAGGAAATTAAAGAATATGTTTGTCAAATAAATTTTATAAGGCACTGGACCTACGAGTTCTTAGTGTACCACAAGGGCAGACTATCCCAAGTGGAGCCACTGTTATCACTGAAAATTCTGTTTCCAAAAATTGCTTAGACTAGCTTAAGGACAAAGTGTTTTCACAGGGCATAAATCCTTTAGCAGTTTCGCAGTGCTACATGTTTAGGTGGTTTCGTAGCGTGCTACGAAATTGGGGATTTGTTCGAGTTTTCAGTGGAGGCCAAAATCCTAGCATGCCTATTGTACAAAGTTCTTTTTCCCTCCAGAAATGCAGATGAGAGCAGCGACAGTGTTTTCAAGGAAGCAATGCATTATGCTCGTTTGTAGCAACACAGATTTGCTCAGTGCTCTCCCTGAGACGAATACCTTGAAGATCCTTTCCTGGGACAATAGCCTTTCTCAAGTCAATGAAGCCCTTATGATCCCAACTCAGGTTAATTATGTTGGAAAAGCAGCAAATATATATGAAACTGGTTATCGACTAAGTGTTAGTGTATATATCATCTCCAAGTACATTGGGAATACATGGTTAGGGGATCGTGTACGTGTCAGTGATGAGTTTTTGACAAACGAAATGTGTTTGCATTTAAGTATGTGCCTCATGTTCTAATCTTTGTGTTTTGATCGGATACAAGGAACCAAACGAGATGTTGAGGTTTGGCAAACATTACTAGCTGTTCGTGCATTAGTTCTTCCACCGACAGAGGACATAGACACCTGGTTGACATTTGTTTTTCTTTGCCGGAAAAGGGGTCGTATTAGTCAAGGTCATTCCACCAGCACAATGATGCAAACGGTATTGTGACTGTATCTGCTAGAGGCAAAGCAACGAATACGTAAGCAGCTTTTATTCTTGTATGTTATACCCCATGCCATCCTCAACTAATTCAGAGCTCCGAGCCTCTGTCCTGCCATATACATATCCAGAAAGTGGCTCTGAACAATACGATTCAATGGGTCCAAATGAATATTACTATGATCCTTCTTGTTACTATGTCCCTTACTTACCTGAGCATTCTGTTTCATCTTCTCATGTAAATACTTCTGATTACAGTGGTGATTGGTATCGTAATCCTCTGCCATCTCATAATCAACCGTGGTACTTGGGGATTGAAGCTCCGTCAAGCTCATATTACCCACCTGTTACTAGTGATCTCAGTCCTTATTGTTATTTATCTCCATATGTGCAAGATCCAGTATCTTCAACCACTTGTACTACTTCTCAGGAGGATTGGTCCTTGGCTTCAACTTCCCATTCTCCAAATACCGATAACACAAGTAGCCTTGATTGTCCAATTCAGAGTGACAGTTCCAATTTCTATACATGGTGTCAAAGCGAGCACACACAGGAGAAGCCGTTTGAAGACAAGGTCAATATCGCCCTTTCTGAACATGGACATTTAGATTCTGGGCAATAGACAGCAGGCAAATCGACACAAGATATCTCAACTCTCTCTTTTCAAAAAGACTTGAAGTCAAAAGTATATGGGCCTCCTTCTAGCCAACTGCAACAATCAGTTGAATTAGCGGATCCAAAATCTGGACAAACGGCATCTTGTCCAGCTAATTCACAAGCGTATATTTCCACTGCCAATCCAATAAGTCTAGGCATTGATTCTCTCCTAAGTTATCATTCACCAACTTTTATTAATGATTTTCATGAATCAAGAAACCCAACAGTTTTGTCTCCACCGGCGTTTATTGAGATACTGCAGCCAATCATAGCCAATTTATTCCAGTTTTGGATATTTTATCCTCGGACTACCACCCGCCTACGCCTAAAAGACTATTTCCTTTGTCTTCAAGGGAGAATACGCCTATTGTTTCAAATGCACAGCTTGTAAAAAGATCAACAAGACCTATTAATTTAGGATTAAACTCACTGCTTCATCCCTCTTTAATGGATTTTACAGTTTCTGAGCCAGAGTTTTTAAAAGATTCGTCAGAATATCAGAAGTTAGAGGTTTTTCAGTTACCAACTCTCTATTTCAATGAAACTGCAACAGTTGAATGTTCTCAAGTTTTTTCTGCGACTGATGATGGTTCCCCTTCAGAAAGTACAATAATAACAAACGAGTATCTTGTAAAAAAGATGGAGTTTCCTATATCAAATATTGGAGATGCATCAAAGCCTGAGATTTCCTCTATTTCTGGCAATTTAAGGAGCACTCAAAAGGTTTGACATCCATGAGATTTTCTCAATCTTAACAGGTAAAGTGTTCTGAGATGATGCACAATAAGCTGCAAAACTTCTTGGAGAATTTGAAACAAGATTTTAGGTCTGAACTGAAGGAAAGGGATGAAAGGATTTGTCTCTACAAGAGTCTGTGGAGTGATGTTGAAGCAGCAGTGGATTCCATGTTGTTTGAGATGAAACTGATCAAAATAGAGTTTGAAATGGAGAAGCTAAAGATGAGAAACAGAGGAACGCTGGAATTTAGCAATAGAGAGAGTGAAATTTCTGCATCTACAGATAACACACTCAAGTTGTGGGATTTTACAAAAGCCAATCCTTCTGGGTTATCCAATAATGCTTATACTCTGACCTATACTGGTCATACCAATGAGAAGATTGTTGTGGGGTTTTCTGTCATGGATGGATATATTGCATGTGGTTCAAAGATCAATTCTGTTTTTGCCTACTACAAATCTCTGCCTATGCCTATGGGATCACATAGATTTGGATTTGAAGACCCTATATCTAGTCAAGAAATGGAAGATTATAGTGGTTAGTTTGTTTCAAGTGTATGCTGGAGAAGGAAATCAAAAATAATGGTGACTGCAAATTCTACTGGCAGTATTCAGTTGATAAGGATTTTGGGTTGAAGTTATGTTTTTGAAATTACACAGCAGTTTCGTAGCGCGCTACGAAACTGCTGTAGGTTTTGTTTTTGAACGCAGACATACAGTTTGATATGATGATCAGAAAATTTGCAAAGGAAATGTCTAAGGGACATTTAGGAGACAACATGAGGCTAGCATAGCCATTCAGATAATGACAAGCGTACCTTTTTGTAAAGGTGAAATGTTTTGTCTTAAGTTAAAGCTTTGATAAAGGTACTTTATGACCGGTCATTAGGGTTTGGAAGGAATTGCGTACAAGGAGTTTTGGTCTGCACACCTGTCCATCAACGAAGCATCCAACACATCAAGAAACATGATAGTGCTCATCATTTTTGGGATGTTAAAGAGCTGGAGACAGGCTGCTGCATTTTCGAATAAATGGAGCAGCATATCAAAGACCGACAAACAGGGGCCTATGTTTCAGGATAACAGAAAAGATGTGTCATGGAAAACAAACATGGAGCATTAAAGGTTCATTACAGCTATCTCAGCCAAACTCCAGATGTCAGAGAACGAAAAGGATTGAAGATCAAGGCTGTTATGGAGTTTAAGTCCTATTTAATTTAGAAGTCTAGAAGATTTAGTGGAATTAGAATTTTAATTGTTTTATGATTCCAGCGCTGTCAATTAGTAATCAGCTGTAATTATTAGTTAGTTAAAAGTTAGTAGGTGTCATCATAGGCAGTCATCGAGCTCCCCTCATGCTGGAGGAGGAAGCTCGAATGAGATAGAATAAGCTCTTTATAAATAGCTGAAACAGAGATAGACAAAGGGTTGGATGTTTTTGAGAAACAGAGTTTATTTTGGCTTATGTAAGAACTTGTTTTCAGTAATACAAATGACTGCTTCTTCTTCTCAGGATTCATACATTGTTTCAGATGCTCAAGATATATGTGTTTTGTTTTATCCTTTATGTTTTACAACTTTATAGATACACAATCACTCAGAATTCACTCTGCTGCTCTGATTTCCTGTGTGTATTTGTAAGTTGAGGTTTATTTGAGAGGTGTCTTGAGTATTTAAACATTACATGCCCTGACTTCCATGAATGAGTGGTTTTATAGTTTGTTGAAATGATGATTAACTCCATGAGCCCAATGGAAATCTTTGTAAGGTCTGTCCAGCCAATTTATATGTTAAATTTACTTTGCAAGAGTTAGCCATCTCATCAATATTTAAAATCAATAACCCTTTGAGAGAGCCCTCTCAGGCTAAGGAGGCTAAGCCTTAGTCAAAAGTCTGGTTTGAAATAGTTACACAGAGTCTGACTGATTAGCAACCTTCAGTGCTTGATTTTGTGATAACAACTATGTTCAAGGAGATTTTAGACAAGTTCGTTTGGGTGATGATAAACCCTGTAAAATTGGTTGAATGGATAAGGTTCTTGTAAAACAGCAGAATGGAAACCAATGGCTACTAAAGGAGGTAAGGCATGTTCCAGATCTAAAGAAAAATCTAATTTCAACAGGGCAGTTAGGCGGTGAAGGTTGTGTGACAACTTTCATGGATAAATCTTGGAAGGTCACCAAAGGAGCCCTGGAAATAGCAAAAGGCGAAAAGGTTGGTACATTGTATTTATGCAATGGTATTTCTAACTCTGTTAACGCTTTAACTTCCAAAGGAGCAAATGTAGCATTATGGCATCATAGGCTCGGACACATGAGTGGAAAGGGAATGAAGATTATTCACTCAAGGAATTTGTTGCCGGGTTTGAAGAATGTTGATTTGGACTTTTGTGAGAATTGCATTTATGGAAAACAGAAGAGAGTCTGATTTCTTAGAGTTGGGAAAGAAAAGAAGAATGAAAAATTAGAGCTTGTGCATACAGATTTATGGGGACCTGCTTAGGTGTCATCTCTCGGTGGCTCTCATTATTATGTTACTTTTATTGATGATGCAACTAGAAAAACTTGGATTTATTGCATTAAGAATAAATCTGATGTATTTGATACTTTCAAGAAATGGAAAGCTTTGGTTGAGATTGAGATAGGAAAGAAATTGAAGTGTCTTAGATGAGAAAATAAAGGTGAATATTGTAGAAAAGAGTTTGATAGGTACTCTTCAGAGCATGGAATTCGCAGAGAGAAGACAGTTCCAAGAACACCACAAGAAAATGGTGTGTCAGAAAAGATGAATGGAACAATCATGGAGCGTGCAAGGTGCATGAGATTGCATGTAGGATTGCCTTTACATTTTTGGGAAGATGTTGTAGATACTGTTGTTTATCTAATAAACAGAGGGCCTTCAAGTTCCTTGGATGGTGGTGTTCCGGAGGAAGCATGGACAGGTAAAAAGGTAAACTACTCTTTTTTAAAGACTTTTGGTTGTGAGGCCTTTGTCCATATTGATAAAGAAAATAGAACAAAGCTTGAGGCAAAGTCAAAGAAATGTACCTTTATTGGATATGGTGTTAATGATTTTGGTTATCGCTTATATGATTATGAAAATCACAAAATCGTTAGCAGCAGAGATGTAATATTCGATGAAAAGGTCTTGTATAAGAATCAGTTGTAGGAAAAAGAAAACAAGGAATGCGCAGTTCTTGATGAAATCACTCAACCACAATAGCAGCAACCACCAAAACAGCAACAGGCACCCCAAACACCTGAAAGTGGTGTTAGAAGATCTACCAAGATAAGTAGACCCCTTGAACGATACTCTCCTTCATTATATTATTTATTGTTGACTGATTCTGGTGAACCCGAATGTTATGAAGAAGCATTGTAGGTTGAATGTATGAAGAAGTGGGAGGTAGCCATGGAAGAAGAGATGGACTCCTTAATGCATAACCAGACTTGGGACTTAGTCAGGTTGCGTGCAGGTAAAACTACATCGCAGAATAAATGGGTTTATAGGCTGAAGGAAGAAGATGGAGGAAAACAGAGGTACAAAGCTAGACTTGTGGTGAAGGGGTTTGCACAGAAGAAAGGTATTGATTTTGATGAAAAATTTTCTCCTGTTGTTAAAATGACTTCAATCAGAACTATTTTAAGTCTAGTCGCAGTTGAAGATTTTCATCTTGAGCAATTAGATGTAAAGACAACCTTTCTCCATGGGGATTTGGAGGAAGAGATATATATGCAGCAGCCATAAGGATATGAAGTGAAAGGGAAGAAGAAACTAGTGTGCAGGTTGAAGAAGATCTTGTATGGCTTAAAACGGGCTCCAAGGCAGTGGTATCTAAAATTTGACAAGTTTATGTTTGAACAAGGTTATACTAGATGTCACTCTAATCATTGTGTTTATCTGAAAAAGCAAAATGATGGAAGCTATATTACATTGTTATTGTATGTAGATGACATGTTTGTTGCAGGATCTAACATGCAGGAAATAAATGTGCTCAAAAGAAAATTGGCAAATTCATTTGCAATGAAGGATTTGGGAGCTGCAAAACAAATCCTTGGTATGAGAATAACTAGAGACAGGAAAAATTGCAAATTAACATTGTCTCAGAATGAGTACATACAAAAGGTGTTGAAAAGATTTAACATGCGCAATGCAAAACCAATTAGTACACCTTTTGCTAGCCATTTCAAACTTAGTAAGGAAATGTGCCCAAAGACCGAAGAAGACATGGATTATATGTCTAAAGTTCCATATGCATCAGCAGTTGGAAGCTTAATGTATGCAATGGTCTGCACAAGGCCTGATATTGCACATGCAGTGGGAGTTGTAAGCAAGTACATGAATAATCCAGGAAAGGAACATTGGATGGCAGTGAAATGGATTCTCAGATATTTGAAAGGTACCACAAATCAAGCATCATGCTTTGGTGGTTCAAACATTTCCCTACAGGGATATGTTGATGCAGATATGGCAGGTGACAGAGATAATAGGAGGAGCACTACAGGATATGTATTTACTATTGGTGGAACAACTGTCAGTTGGGTTTCAAAAATCCAAAATGTTGTTGCACTTTCAACAACAGAAGTAGAGTATGTTTCTGCTACAGAGGCTAGTAAAGAAATTATTTGGTTACTAAGGTTTATGGGTGAATTGGGTAAGGAGCATGATATGGGCACGTTATACAGTGATAGCCAAAGTGCCATTCATCTTGCAAAGAAATTAGCATTTCATTCCAGGACTAAACACATACAGCTCAAGTACCATTTCATACGATCAGTGTTGGAAGATGGAGAGTTGAAGCTGGAAAAGTTACACACTAGCCAGAATCCTGCAGATATGCTAACAAAAGTTGTAACCAGGGGGAAATTAAGGACATGCTTAGTTTCAATTGGTCTTCAAGGATGACGATGAAGATGAGAAATAGTCAGGTCCAAAGAGGAGTCATTGTCCAACAAATGAAGCAGCGGTGGAGTTGCTACAATCATTCTCCAAGTGGGAGATTGTTGTGTGTGGAGCATGATTGTTCAGAGGTCTTTGTTTCAGCCGGATGTATACCCAAGGAAGTTTTGTACACCACTCCACATGGGAGGGTGTGGGGGGGTCTTGTGCCCCCCGCGGGGGCTCGGGGGCAACGCCCTCGAAGCCAAAAGTAAATGTAAAATTGTCTTGTAAAAGTATTGTGATTTCTAATCAATCTGGGCCGTTCATTAGGCGGATGATCTGATGGTAGAACTTATGTTTAGCTTAGGGTTTTTTTCCCTAGAAGGCAACCCCTCTCTTTGTATGAGGGCATTGTATTTGAGGCTGTGTAATAGATGTGTATTTTGTGAGCGAGAAATAGAGAGGTGAGACTATGAGAGAAAACATAGGATATTACAACGGATCTTCTGTAGGTTGTGTCTCTTCATTTTGCTGAATAATAGAAAGGAAAGACTGGCTGTTTGGGGTGGACGTAGCCCAAACTGGGTGAACCACGTATATCTATGTCTTTTTTGTTTTATGCGTTTTCTGTGTTTATATTTCTACAATATTTTATGTGTTCCATTGCTCCGTAATATATATTTCTCTAACATAAGACCCACTAAACCCAAATCTCTGCTAAAAGAGTTTATAAACCTCAAGTGAACTTGAATGTCTTTGAGTACTTGACCATCCTCCCAAGTCTCAGATATCAATGTTCTAGCACTAATAGTTCCATTCACATTCAAAATGCTCCTTTCAATAATCTTGACACGCCCACCTCTCCCACCACCAAATTCGCCTTCCCTACTTGTTGTCCCACTCCTACATCCATGACTCCAGGGTTTCGTAAGACTAGACCAATCATAATCATCTACACCCCAAGTATCTTTTGGATCCTTGCCATCACTCTTAATGCAGCAAGCACCTCTACCTCCGTGACCTCCACCTGCACCATCAACACCAAGTGGTGTTCCACTCGTTTGGGGGGGTGGTGCACCGCCTAATGCAATTGTCTTCAGGAAAGAATTATTTTATAGAAACAAGTTTCCTACATGTACGATCAATGTCCTTGCCAAAATAGATGCATATTCACCCAATAATAAGTCCCCTGAGATATTAATACTGATCAGACAACCTGCAGATGGAAGGCCCATAGAAACATGTGATAAAATATCTAAATTTCCTTCTCCAGTGATCAACACATCATTATCAAACTGTAAGCTAGTATTAATCTGACAAGTCGTATTCAATGACCCAATCCCTTTCAATTCTTTTTCACATAAAACCACTTTCTTCATGTCATGAAAACCACAGGATGAATTTCCAATGTCACATTTACTTCCAATTTGCTCGTCATCAAGAATTCCAAAAAAACCATTCAAAACAACAGATTCCTTCAATTCCAAAAAAACCATTCAATACAACAGATTCCTTCAATTCCATATCCTCAAGGTTAAAGACCTTGATAAGTGGACTACCAGAAGTATGTACAAGAGGAAAGATGATAATGAGCCCTAGAAAATATTCCCCATGTAAAATGGCCATACCACCAGTCCAAACACGTCAAAAACCATGAGTATTAAAGGGGAATTATCTACACCTAGATGGAAATTTGGAATGTTTCATGAATTTACTTCATGACTTAAAGAAAACCTGTTGAATATTATCATTTTACAACAAACCTACACTGACAAATGTAGAGCTTGCCTTACCTAGTTCATCTAACTTTTTCCAAGTTCACAGAAACAGGGATGAACAGAGCATATCCTCCGTTTCTGATTTTAGTAAACATTCCAGCCCTAATCACTCCAACATTACCAAGTCTCACACGAGCCTTTTGAATCAAGAGATTGTGTCAATTGATTAGTTTAGGATACTGTTTCGGCCCAATTCTTGATATAAAATGTTATTTATTAAAATAATATCATCAAGAGATGCCTGCTCGTGTGATATTTGGATCCTTGGTTGGAATAGATCTTGCAATAAATATGGATCCAAGACGACACCATAATGGATCTTGTTTACTATGTGAGGTCTATAATGAATCCTATGATATGTCAGGACTTAAATTACAGGGTTTCATTTTTTCTTTTACTAGCATCGCTTCATGTGAAGAGAGACAGGTTCTTTTCATATGAGCACAAACTGTTTATTTTAAACAAAGAATTGTCACAACAGTTTTAGTTTACTTTTCCTCATGTTAAAAGCTTTTACGTAGACACAGAGAATTCGTTTTTCTTTTACAGTACTTATGTTCTCATTTTCTTTTGGAAAGAAGCAAGAATTAAAAGTACTGTCATTTCCTTCTTCCATACAAATTTTCATTTCTATGGAAAACAAATAAAATTCCTTTCTGTTTTTATTACATTCACACAGATATTATGTGTTACATGATAGCCACTCATGTTACCCTGTTTTTCTTTCCACAAAGAACCTATCATACATTACTACAGAACATGACACAAAGTAATTATACGCTGGATAAAACCATACGAAGCCCACCAAAAAGCACTGGAAGGGGAATATGTCATAGCAGACATAACAATTCTCTATGGAATCCACAAATACCATTAGCCATAAGAATCTTACGAGCAACATCAATACCACCACTGTATTTTGTGGTACCAGCAGTGCCTTGCACCATAAGCCTCTGACTTACCTGAGATCACATCAAGTGGAACAAAGACAGACTGTGCCACAACAGATGACATCATTCCAGCAACACAATTTGCTATTGCTATTTGTGTTGGCTCTGAAAGATTTAGTTTCTCTCTTAGAGCCCCAATTTTTGTCGTCTCTAAGGTAGTAAGAAAAAAATTACCCAACCAGGAACTGTACCAATAACAACAGCACCAAAAGCCTCTATATAAACCAGAAATTCCATCTTCTTTTAGAATGTTTCTAAATAATTGAAATGGTTGTTGGATTTTTATCATTTTTTTGAACAACCTGCAGCCTTGTCTTAAGAACAGAAATCGGGTAGAGGGCAATAGTGACACCCGTAAATAGGCCTGCCCCTATTGCTTTGTCAAGTCTGTCCCAATTAATTTCTACGACAGGAAGACAAACGCGCCCCTTCCTCCCATCCACGCATGCCAGGGGCAAAGATACGCGTGCAACATTAATGTGTTATCCGTAGCATCACCAATAATGTCCACAGAGAACTGATCCACAAAAAGAAGCCGTGGAGGAGTGCACCATGCACCCCGGTGCAATGCACTGGCAAAACTTGTACTACTCATTACTGTAGCGAAGCTTTCATGGGACATCGGAGGGCTCTGTATTCCTCCCATAGCTTGTTGTTCTCGTTCCCTCATTGCTAAAATGTAATCATAAGAGCTTTTTCATGAGCAAAACGTGGAAGAAGAATAGTTTCCCAAGAGCAGGGGTTAAATTTGACGCCCGTATGCCCGTTTTTAGGTTTTTTACAAGTAAAATACGTTCTAATTTCAAATATCCGCGTCAGAGGTAACTTGCTATTCATTTTTAATACCGTCAATATGACGGGCATGTTTGAAAATGGAAAGTTTTAAGTTTTTTTTAATAATTGTTATATATATTTAACATTGCAACTTCCGTTACCCAGAGAATACAAATGCGTCCGCCGTCCACCAACTTTTCGCTGGAGCATTTACTGTAAACTTACCAAATACAAGTACCAGACTACCGCGGCCCGCGTGTCCAAGATATGGAAAGATATGGAAACAGGAAACTTAAGTAACAAGTTACAGACTCGCAAGGAAGAGTCCTTGTCCACAGGTTGCTTCCGACTGGTCTCGATCCATTGCTTGCCGCCCTCCTCTGTCATCTTTTTGGATATTTAATCGCCTATAGAAGGAGCAATCCTGCGCGTTTCTCTGCGTTCTTAGCTCCCAAAGCGGAGAAACTGTGCATCTGAAATTCCCCTTTTCTTCCTCTTTATTTCGACCTCAAAGATTTCCGTGCTTTCGACCTCAAAGATCGACCGAGTGTGGCTGCTTTTAGCAAATAACGGAGGTTGTCTGTGGTATAGCCGGTTTAGGCTCAAGACGGCGATATCTAAAGTATATCGGACGGAATTCGGCGCTGATCCGGCTTCTTTCAGGTTAGATTTTGGCGAATCTATGACGTGTTGTTTTATTCTTTCTTCTGCGTTATTCATTTCAAAGACTAACGGCTTCCATAAAATCTCAAGATTTCTTGGACCTAGCGATGTAGCGGATTCGTAATTCATAAGATTAAAGCATTAAGTCAGCCAAAGTAGATGAGTAATTAAAGCTATCTGTATGAAGAAGCAGCAGGGGAATCGATACAGAAATCATAAAGCTGTCGTTGCGTTGTTGGTAGAGAGGCAAGCTGCCGTTGTTCGTCCAGAGGACAAAGACGGTTGCGCCTGTTCGCACAATTTCATTTAGAAATCCGCGTGCAGATCATTTTGATTGATGGAACCTGTAGTTTTCCGCACAGGTTGGAGATATAGTTGTTTTTCTCTGTATTTTTAATTTTAGAATTTGCTTTTACAAAATTAGATTCATCGTTATGTAGAGTGCCTTTTAATCTATGGGATGACAATTTATAGTCCTTAATAATAAGGTGAAATGATTGTTTTTGTTTTGGTTTGAAATTGTGGTTATTATTAATTCTTAAATAATAAGGTGAAGCCATTGTTTTTGGGTGTCAAATTTATTTTCGAGTTTCATTATACAGTTATATTTGATGTTAATTTATTTATTGATGACTGTATATATGTATTTAGTATTTTAATCAAGAAATCCCATACTTTTATAATTAAATGGTTAATGATAAAATAAAAAAATCTCCTGGAAACGAACAACCATGTTAGACTCGTTCATACAAACAATTGAAAAGATTAAAAAAGTTAAACTGTTTTTTTTAGATTTTTGACCGAAGGAAAGAATCGGACAAAATATCGCGATTCGCGGGCATGATGGTCCGGGGAAATGAGGAAATGACATGTGCCATACCAAGAATGCTAGTGCTTTTCGAAGCCGCAAGACCAAAGGCCGAGTAGTTTGAGAAATTACCTTATGCAAGCTGAGCAAATGCCAGAGTGTCTTGAAAGTATTCAATTGAAATTTGATGGTAGTGATTTAGCAGTGATTTCACTGTACGTTCACAGGGAATAACAAATTCAGTCTTTCTGTAATTTCACTTGAGTAATCTGGATTCTGTATTTAATGATTATCCATGTTAAATATGAAATATAGGGTTTTTATAAAGTTTTTCAGATTAATTATATTATAAGTTGTTGGTTAATTTGAAAGACTATTAAAATCAATGTAAATTATAAAAATCTAAAATCCAGGTTATAGAATTTGTAATTTAATAAAACAATTGGTAATGTGACTAATAATTTTTTTATTATCAAAATTTAATATAAATCACAAAAATCTTAAATCAAATGTATAAATTCTATAATTCAATTGAAACAAGCTTTGGGACCTTGCTGCAGGGTTTCTTAATGTAATGGATACTCAAGTAGAAAACGATTCCAACATTTCAGAACAAATCGGAGCAGTGGGCATGGCGAGTACAATCACTGTGACAATATACAAGAACTGCAGACTCAGAGCCACTGGTAATTTCAAGATCCTTTACTAGAGAGTAACTTTGCATTTATAAAATATCAGTTTTATTTGTTTGCTCAGAAATCATTTGAAGGTCTAAGAGATAATATAAAGAATATAGAGAAAACTTTATTCAGAATTTTGATCTCAATTATTTCAAAAGATGTTTTAAACAGCAATGTAGACATTTTTGTGGTGGTTTGTTGGTAAACTAAATGATTTAAATTTTATTTTGTTTATTTTTTATAATATTTTTATTTTTTTATATGTATTAAATTAGAAAATATTATATATATAATTGTTATTTATTTAAGGTATTCAAATTTTTCTTTGTAAGAGGTATATTTAGGCTTATCATTTTTTTAAAAATGTAAGAAGCATGGAAGTGTTGTAGATTTATTATTTTTCTATTTTTTATTAATAAGGTGAATTATATATATATATATATATATTTCCCATCTATTTTATCAGTGTTTCCATTTTAAACAAAAAAAACTCAGAATATTTGAACAATCTGGAAAATTTGCAGAAAAATTTGATCAGCAGGTCTCAAAACAAAGTGTAGCAATGAGACTTGAGCCGAATTGTACAACAAAAAATGAAAAATTTGAACAATTATGAGTCAATTTGAAATTAGATGAAACTTGTACAAATAAATTTTAAAAGTCATATGATGGGCAGTTTAAAAATAAAAACGTCATAAAAAAATTCCTTGACCGATAGGGTCACCCGTCAAATTTAACCCCTGCCCAAGAGGAATTGAAGCAATCATCGCCGGTATGGTGCAAGCTGCAACTACAACAATAAATGGCACCAATGAGGCACTGCTGCCCAATTTAGAGATGATCTCCACATCAAAGTGACTTTGATTTATGAAACAGGAGACCAACACAATAATTCCCATAACCCAATGCAGAATAAGCTGCAACCCCAAGTCCAAGATGTACAAACCACGAATACCAGGAAAAGAGCAGATACCATAAGTGTGAAAAATCCCTTGTAGTTCTTCCTACCAATGTAGTTATTAAGCCACTGACAATGATGATCAAATCCATCAACACATTTGTCTCATACTTGGTAGTGCTTGCTGTATTTGAAGATCTCCACTTCGCACAGGCTGCAATAAAGCATGGCATCATCACAAACTTGTTGCTCTCAAGGTTGCTTTTTGGAACAAGTACTCTTGCATACATGAGCAAAAGGGAACCAGGCACAAATAACAATCCAAAACGACGAAAGACTATTGAAGCCAGTTTTCGTTTCCTCCAAGTTCCTGGATTCCTTTACAGGCAATACAATCACCAGGTCGATCTCTGACTGGTCTTTTTCTCCCATAGATTCAATATTTGCCTCATCAACAGATCCGAGTAATGGATCATTGTATGAAGCCTTTCTATGATCAGAAACTTTCTTCTTTTTAGATCTGAATAGATCGAGCCTTCTCCACCTTCTTGCCTATGGTTTCACGCCCCACCAAATTCTTTTGTCAATATTTAATAATTCAAAAAAACGTTACCATATCTCATTATTTTATACTGTAATTGCATCTCTCAATGATTTCGTACCTTCTAATTGTCTTCTTTTTAAAATCTCTTTTTATTTATGCGTATTGGAAAGTTTATTTATTATATAGGCATAATATGGTTTAAATATCCAATAAGGTAAATAAAATAATCTTTATATTTGTTTTATTTTATTTTTGGAAGTAGTGGTGGTTGTACTATAAATTATGGAGAGAGTGGAGGATGGGAACTTTTACTTTTAGGTGATACCTTATTTGTAATGAATATACAATATTTCATTTACGAATTATTTATTAGTTATATATAATAATATATAATATCATTGATATTTAGTGAAGAAATATATTTAGTGTATTTATTTATCTCGAACATTTTATATATAGTGTCAATATATATTCACATTTAAATAGAAATTATTAATAATATTGGATATTATTACTTTTTTTTTTACCTCTATTTAAGGGAATGCACACATGGATGGTTAATATTAGTAGTGTAAAATTAGTATGGTATAAATTGGAATAAAATAATATATATATCAATTTATATATTATTGATTGTTTTGATGTAAAGAGTATGTTATTTATTAAACAAATGTATTATGTATTAAGTAATTTTTTATTAAATGGAGTTGAAAAAAAATAAAATATAATAATAATTTGGTGTTAATAAAGTATTTAGAGCATGACTAACAGGTACTTTTCACTAGTAACCTAGCTAGTATTAAAAGAAAATTTGTAGGAGCTCACACATAAGAGGATTTAATAAAGCCTTGTGGATCTTATCCGTATTAGTAATTGTTGTTTACCAACATAGTTAAATAAAAACTCATGACTATCGTATATACATGTGTGTGGGTCAGCTAAGAGTGGACAAGTCATAAGTTGCGCTAATAAGTCTTAAGTACCATACAGATATTGAACAATTCAAAATGGTGAGGACATGAAGAAATCAAGGTCAAGTAGAGTCATCACAAGCACATCTTACAAATAACCCATTACCTTCACCAAAGTTGACTCTCATCTTGCGTTCCCTAGAAGAAATTAATGAGACCTTAAAAGGGTGCCAAACAATTGAAGTGGAAGTTGAGCATCCTCCATCAGGGTTAGGGAATCTTGAGGGATCAAGAAACTTGTAGGTTTTAGCCCCGTATAGAAAATACCTGCATACGAATTCTAAAACACAAAAAATAAACAATGCGAGAGCATAACACATAAAACACATATACATAGATATTTTCCCCTAGATCCCAAAACTAGGACTACCAGCTTGATTTTTCATTATGTTCCTTTCAATGTTATAATACATATTTATACATGCCGAAGCATTAAATACCATGGAACGAAAACCATCATGTCCAAAACCATGGACCAAAAACCATCACATCCAAAACCATGGACCAAAAACCATCGTGTCCAGACCATGTGCAAAAATCATGCACAAAACCATAGGTAGGTCTGCCCAACCTAACATAGGGTCCAGAAAACAAAATTTTCTGGGGCGATGCCCCGGACCCCATAGAGGGGGGTTACTTACACCCCTCAAACCCCCTATGATCGCCTCGCTACGCAATTGACACAATGAAGGGGGGGCTTTGCCCCCCCTCTAACCCCTTGTTAACTACGTGGGCTAGTCGTGGAAATAATATAACACAACCCAACATTCTCTCGCTTTTTGTTTTCTTTCCATAAGGGGCCACAAGAGAGCTTAGTCATTTATCCAGCCCTGCAATGCCCATTGTTTCTCTACACCATGAGAAACTTCTCAGAGCTCACAGATTTTGTCAATGCATTTACAGTATTCTTCAAAGTGCCCACCTTTACTAGTACCACCTTTTTGCCCTCTATCATATTCCTCACAAAGTGATATTGAACATCAATGTTCTTTTCCTTTGAATGATATGTAGGGTTCTTTGCCAAGAAAATTGCACTTTGGCTGTCACAGTCTATCCTTATATCTCCCTGTACTAACCCCATACTTGAACACAATCTCTACAACCAAACTGCTTCCTTTCTTACATGAGTGGCTACCATGTATTCGCCTCTGTAGTTGATAGTGCCACTATAGATTGTTTCTTACTCATCCAAATGATTGTACCTCCAAATAGGTTAAACACATACCCACTTGTAGATCTTCTCTGATCCAGATTTCCAGCCCAGTCTGCATCAAGAAAGCTACGAATATCCAACACTCTATCCAATCCTAGTCTTCCTTGGTAGGACAAACCATAATCACTACTTCCACACAAATACCTGAAAACCCACTTCACTATTGTCCAATGCTCCTTCACTAGTTTTGACATAAGCCTGCTCAATACTCCCATTGCATGTGCAATGTCTAGTCTAGTACAGACCATTGCATACATCAGGCTACTGACTGCACTTGCATATGGAACACGGGACATGTCCTCTTCCTCTTCGTCTTTCTTGGGACACTGTTCAGTAGATAACATCACACCTACATGAATATGAATCTTCATTGGTTTACTATCTTGCATATTAAACCTCTACAGTATTGTCTCGACATACTTCCTCTAGTTTAACTAGAGCTTGTCTTTGCCTGATCTCTTTTAATTTCCATGCCCAAAATATAGTTTGCAGCACCATGATCTTTCATGTCGAATTTGAAGAACAATTGGGTCTTCAAATCCTGGATCACTTCTTTGTCATTTCCAACAAGCAACATATCATCCACATACAAGACTAGATAAATAACACAGTCACTAATTAATTTAAATTACACACAGTGATTTGCTTTGCTTCTGGTGAAGCCAAGTCCCCATATAAATGTATCAAATTTCTTATACCATATCCTTGGTGATTGTTTTAACCCATACAAAGACTTCTTTAACTTGCACACTAGTTCTTTCTTACCCTTCACTGCAAAGCCTTCAGGTTGCTTCATGTATATTTACTCTTCTAGATCCCCGTGAAGAAATTTTGTCTTCAAATCCATTTGTTCTACCTCAAAATCAAAAGAAGTAGAAATAGATAAAAGTAATCTAATAGAAGTTACCTTGGCAACAGGAGAAAAAATATCACCAAAATCAATTCCCGACACCTGAGAATAACCTTTTGCTACCAACCAAGCTTTGTATTTCTCCACCTTTCCTTCTGCATTTGTCTTCTTCTTGAACACCCATTTGTTGCCAATTGGTTTCCTTCCAGCCGACAACTCCACCAGATCCCAAAACCTCATTTTTGTGCAAAGATGCCATTTCATCAACCATGGCCTCTTTCCAGAGTTTACCATCCTCTGAATCTACTGCTTCCTTCACAGTTCTGGGATCATCATCAGTAATAAATAAATAAAAATTTGAACGGAAAGTAGATGGACTATACCTTCCTAGCTGCCTTCTTTCTCGAACTGATCTTCTCACACTCAAAGTTTCTGGCTCTTCATCTTCTGATTCCTCCTCTGTTGTAGACTCTGATTCTTCCTTCTTAAGCTCAAACTCTATCATCTCAAGTTTCTTTGCTTGGACTTCATGTTTAATAACATCTTTCACCTATTTGAACACCACATCTCAGTTGTACATAACCTTCCTTGTTACTAGGTTCCAGAGATTATAACCCTTTAAACCATCCTTATACCCAATAAAGATGCACTTTTCAGATTTACTACCCAACTTGGTTCTTTTCCCCTTTGGAACATGTACATATGCATCACACCCAAATACCTTCATATGTGAAAGAGAGGGTTTCTTACCAGTCCATACCTCCTTTGGAGTCTTATCCTCCAATGCTAATGAAGGTGATCTATTGACTAGGTAACATTCTATCTCCACTGCCTTTGCCTAGAATTCCTATCCTAACTCGGCACCACTGAGCATGCTTCTTTCCCTTTCCATCAACGTCTTGTTCATTCTTTCTGCAACTCCATTTTCCTCAGGTGTGTATGGAGTAGTCTTCTGCCATGCTATACCAGACTTCTTAAAAAATTCTCCAAATTCCTTACTGCAAAACTCTCCACCGTTATCTATCATCAACACCCTTATCTTCTTCTTTGTATGGCTTTCCACCAGAGCCTTAAATTATTTAAACCTGTCAAAGACTTCAGATTTCTTCTTAAGGAAATATGTCAATGATGGACGTTGAGAAGTCATCTATAAATGATACATAGTACACAAACTTACCCAGTGATGGAACCTTCACATGTTCAAACACATCACTGTGCACAAGTTTTGATATCTGTTTCGCCCTGTTACCACCAGAGGGGAAAATCACCCGATTCTACTTCCCATATACAGAATTTTCACAAAAATCAAAATCCAGAGAGCTATTACTCATATCTTCTACCATACCTTTACCATGAAGTATTCAAAGGCCCTTCTCTCCAATATGTCCAAGCCTTTGATGCCACAACATGGTCTTCTCTCCAAAGACCACTAGATTTCATGCTACCCTTTCAAGAACCACAAAGTTGTTGCACCCATCAACAACAGTTTTACCTTACAGCTTGTATAGAGTTCCAATCCGAACTCACTGCATCAATACTAGTGCTCCCTGAACATCTTGTAGGTATCCTTTTTGAACACTATTTTTACACCTGTATCATCCAGTTTGATTACAGAAATTAGACTTCTGGCCAATGCAAGAATATGCAGAACACCCAGAAGTATTCTAATCCTTCCACCTTGTAGCTTCAACTTTACTTTTCCATGACCAATGATTCTAGCCTTCCTATCATCCCCTAAGAAGACATCACCATCATTGTATCTATCATACTCGCAGAATCACTCTCTATGGGGAGTGAAGTGAAAGGATGCACTTGAGTCAGTCAACCATGCCTCATGATCTACATGTGTACTTGAAGAAGCCAAGTACACATCCCCACCTTCATGTGAGGTGGTTTTCGCCTCTGTAGAAGGAGCATCATCAGATCCCTTTCCTTTATCAGGAGCTTTAGATTTAGAGTCCATTTTGTAGTGCCCTTTCTTTCCGCATTTCCAGCACACCACCTTTACATGTTTTCCTAGAGATTTAGATCTCTCTCTAGATTTAAATCTCCCACTCGACGACTTATTTTTGTTTCTATTCTCGTACAGACAAGGAATCACCATTCTGGCTCTCCATATTTTTTCATCTCATATCCTCTATCAGCAAGAATGAGACTATTTCATCAAATTGCAAGGAATTTGTATTGCTACCTATTGTAATAACTGTTGGCATTATGATACAAGTGTTGTCCTTGATGGCAACTCACTCAGAGACAGGTACAAGTGATGGCAACTTGATCAGAGGACAGATCTCAGTACAGCAGGACAAGAAAGAGATATACGCAGGTTCATTAAGGAAAATCAGCGTGTACACGCAGGTTGGCTTTAGTAAAAGCGCGTACATGTGGAAAACTTATCTTTGGTCCATGGCGGTTAGTCCTTGGAAGTTGTGCCTGCGGTTAGTCCTTGGAAGTTGTGCCTATGGTTTTGGACCATAGTGTCTCGACAGACGTGTCGATCCCTAGTTTTGAAGTTGATGGTATTGTGTTACTATGGTTTTGGACCGTGGTATTGTGAAGGGCCTAAGGCTATATAAGGAGAAGATCATTAGGCAAAGTTGGAAGCAAGGGTGTGTCTGACGAAGTGATGAAGATCTGAGGAAGTGTGAGATCCAAATGCTGGTTATGGGTTGGTGATCTGAACCAAGGTTTCACTCATGTGGAGAATGATGACGAACGATGGAACGGGATCTCAAGGCTTGGAATGATTATCTTCATATGGTTTGACTGTGAATAGACTAGATCTATTGACGCATGTTTATTGTCATGATCTGGGTATGTTTTGATGTCTAATATAGCTGCGGAGTTTAAGTTTGAATTTACAGATCTGTACGCGGGTTGTCTTTGGTAAAAGAGCGTATACACGCAGGTTGGGTTCATCAAAGTAGCGTATACAATGTGAAGTTTTAAGATGGAGTTGGATCTGGTTGTTGTTATGTTGTCTGGTTGTTGTTGACAGGGTTTCAGTGATTCAGTATTGGGTGATTCAGAGATTGATGATGCAGGTTGTACTACAATGGTGATAGTTTCATGGATCCAGTATGAAAATGTATGAAACGTGGTCCCGGGAAGATCGTAGAGTTCAGTAGGCTAGCACCTACATACTGGTAAACATATCAGCCAGTACAAGAGCCAGGGGGTTGTAGCTCCCTTCCAGGAGCAGCTGGAGAACAAGTAAAGGTTGGAGCATTCTGTAGGCAGGAACCTACGTACTAGTAAATGGATCAGCTAGTACAAGAGCTAAGAGGGTTGTAGCCCTCTACAAGTTGTAGCCTGTGTGCTGGTAAATGACTGCACCAGTACATTGTAAAATAAGTTTCTTATAAAAGAAGAAAGAGATGAATTGCAGCAGGTGGTTTTCACCCACATTGGGTTTCCACCTTATATCATGGTGTTCATGTGTGTGGCTTTTGTGTGATCATCTGTTCTGTTATACTGCACCTGTTTCCTGTTAATATGGTTAATAATGTTCTGATGCATTTACTGAAGATAAGCTAACTGAATCATAAGATCTCTAGATATACGCTAGTTGCTTTAGACACAGTAGCGTGTACACGCGGGTTCACTTAACTGAAGTAGCGTATATGTTTCTGAGTATGAAATTAGTAAAGGTTTTACTGATATGATAATACTGATTCACCCCCCCCCCCTCTCAGTATTATTTCCAACAATTGGTATCGGAGCAGGTCCTTCAGAGAAACTTGATCGCTTGAAGGAGATTCGTAGAACAATGGGGAAGAAAGAGCGTCAGAAGAAGAAGACAGCTCAAAGGAACAATGACAACCTGCAGTTGAGTGGAAGCAAGTATTCACATCCTGAATCACCTCAGATTGAAGATGGAAAAGCAAATGAAGCATCAAATCAAATCGTAGATCAGCAAGATCTACCTAGCAAAAGGGAGAATGCCCTCAAAGAAGAAATCATCAGATTAGAAGATCAGTTGGAATGTACCTCCAGAATTCGACAAATGCTGCTAGCGCTGAATAAAGAGCAAGAAAACGAGATCCTTAAACTAAGGCATCAGCTGGATGAAGGAAGGAAAGCTGAAGAGACCTTGAAGAAGCAATGTCTGGAAAAAGAAGAACAACATCAAGTTGAGGTAAATATCTTGAAAAGTAAATTAGAAGAAAAAGATAAACTATTACGATTTCAAGATAGTACTAAGACCTTGGATGATATTCTTAGTAGTCAAAGGTCCCCTGCTATCAAAACTGGTCTTGGTTTTCATGAGTCTATTGAAGGTGAATCTGGTTCACAAAGTAAGACAAGAATCTCTAATGCAAAATTTGAAAGGCTCTACAAGGAGATGAAAGGACAACCCCATCAACAATCAACAAAAGAGACTCCTCAAAGAAAATCTTTTACTCCTCCCATGAATAATGTTGAATGTTATGTATGTCATAATCTTGGACATGTTTCAGCCATATGTAGAAGAAGAAGGTTTCAAGACCATCATGCAGAAAGATCATCACATTCAAGGTACTTTAATGATATTGCTTTTCCTGCAATATGTTTGGCCACAAAGCTGCTGATTGCTATCGGAGGAATATGAAACATGTAAGATGCTATCCATGTAACAAGCTTGGACATAGAGCAAAGGATTGCAGGAACAGAGCTCATGATAAGAAGAAATCATCAACATGCCTGAAGATATGGAAGAAGAAGGAAGTTCAGTCAGAAAGATGTGGCACAGCACAGGGTACTCAGCACAGCACAGACCTAACAGACTCAGGGGGAGCTGAAGGTATAGAACTTCTGTGTTATAATTCTCATACACAAGTTTCATGGAGGAAAGCCGCGTATATATGCGAGTTTCACACTGCAAAGTCGCGTATATGTCAATTTGTGAAAAAGCAGTGGGGACAGACTCAGAAAAGGGGTCTGATATGATCCAGTCCAGTATATGCTCTATTGGTTAACAGTTACAGTCTGCTGAGGATGTCTGGAAATGTCTTGATACTTATGGCACAGGCTCAGGGGCAGCATATACTTCAAATAATGCATTGTTGGCATTATGGTTAGAAGTTGTTGATAAAGTCTATGATACATCTTGTTGTTTGATCAATGGTATTGCAGGCTGATTCTTATGGTACAGATCATGATGCTGCTGGTGGCTTTCATAAGTCTTGGTCTAGATATTTCATCACTATGTCATGTATCTCTTTTGTGATATCTCTTTTATGATGTCAAGGTCATGTAACGGCCTATGTTGGTTTCCCCACTATGCCTGGGATGAATGATGTAATGTTCATGTCTTATCATGAGTAATCTCTTAATGTATCTCCACATGGTTAGGTGGATGAGTCAATATTGGTATATCCCCACTAGGTTGGGTGATGAATGTATGTATTGAGTCTTTTGGTGATAGGAAGGTCTTCTATGATGTATAAGTCTTTGTTCTTCTTGAAGAACATCTTTTGCAGATCTTACCTACAGTCAAGGGGAGCATGAACAGCACAATTCAGCAAGAGCAGGATGGATAGATTGGTACACTTTGACATACACAAATGGGGAGCACATTTGGAGATTTCAGCAGGTACTCAGGGGGAGTATGGACAGCAGAAGGTATACCAAAGAAGAGAATATCTTGGTCTGCCCTTTGCCCTTGATGTCAAACGGGGAGAGTAACTTGGTGTGGTGGTTGCCGTCAAGTCCAAAGGGGGAGATTGTTGGCATTATGATACAAGTGTTGTCCTTGATGGCAACTCACTCAGAGACAGGTACAAGTGATGGCAACTTGATCAGAGGATAGATCTCAGTACATCAGGACAAGAAAGAGATATACGCAGGTTCATTAAGGAAAATCAGCGTGTACACGCAGGTTGGCTTCAGTAAAAGCGCGTACATGTGGAAATCTTATCTTTGGTCCATGGCGGTTAGTCCTTGGAAGTTGTGCCTATGGTTTTGGACCATAGTGTCTCGACAGACGTGTCGATCCCTAGTTTTGAAGTTGATGGTATTGTGTTACTATGGTTTTGGACCGTGGTATTGTGAAGGGCCTAAGGCTATATAAGGAGAAGATCATTAGGCAAAGTTGGAAGAAAGGGTGTGTCTGACGAAGTGATGAAGATCTGAGGAAGTGTGAGATCCAAATGCTGGTTATGGGTTGGTGATCTGAACCAAGGTTTCACTCATGTGGAGAATGATGATGAACGATGGAACGGGATCTCAAGGCTTGGAATGATTATCTTCATATGGTTTGACTGTGAATAGACTAGATCTATTGACGCATGTTTATTGTCATGATCTGGGTCTGTTTTGATGTCTGATATAGCTGCGGAGTTTAAGTTTGAATTTACAGATCTGTACGCGGGTTGTCTTTGCTAAAAGAGCGTATACACGCAGGTTGGGTTCATCAAAGTAGCGTATACAATGTGAAGTTTTAAGATGGAGTTGGATCTGGTTGTTGTTATGTTGTTTGGTTGTTGTTGACAGGGTTTCAGTGATTCAGTATTGGGTGATTCAGAGATTGATGATGCAGGTTGTACTACAATGGTGATAGTTTCATGGATCCAGTATGAAAATGTATGAAACGTGGTCCCGGGAAGATCGTAGAGTTCAGTAGGCTAGCACCTACATACTGGTAAACATATCAACCAGTACAAGAGCCAGGGGGTTGTAGCTCCCTTCCAGGAGCAGCTGGAGAACGAGTAAAGGTTGGAGCATTCTGTAGGCAGGCACCTACGTACTAGTAAATGGATCGGCTAGTACAAGAGCTAAGAGGGTTGTAGCCCTCTGCAGGTTGTAGCCTGCGTGCTGGTAAATGACTTCACCAGTACATTGTAAAAGAAGTTTCTTATTAAAGAGGAAAGAGACGAATTGCAGTAGGTGGTTTTCACCCACATTGGGTTTCCACCTTATATCATGGTGTTCATGTGTGTGGCTTTTGTGTGATGATCTGTTTTGTTATACTGCACCTGTTTCCTGTTAATATGGTTAATAATGTTCTGATGCATTTACTGAAGATAAGCTAACTGAATCATAAGATCTCTAGATATACGCTAGTTGCTTTAGACACAGTAGCGTGTACACGCGAGTTCACTTAACTGAAGTAGCGTATATGTTTCTGAGTATGAAATTAGTAAAGGTTTCACTGATCTGATAATACTGATTCACGCCCCCTCTCAGTATTATTTCCAACAATAACCAGACTATCCCACAAATCTGGCAGAGAACACAACAAACTGATGCACTTATATTCATCTAAAATTTTAATATCAACAAACAATAACTAACTTACCATAGTATTAAATGCATTCAGATGCTCTGTCATCGAGTCTCCATCGTTCATCCTTGGGTTATACAACTTTTTCTGGAGGAACAATTTATTCACCGGAGAGTTAGATTGGTACAAAGTCCCTAGCTTATCCCACAAAGCCTTCGACGTAGCTTCCCCTGATACATTCAGTAATACTGAATCTGAGACACACAATTGCATTGTGCTCTTTTCCTTCCGATCCAAATTCTTCCATTCCTCATCGAACACTCCCATTGGTTTAGTACCCAGATCTACTGCGATCCACTGATCTTTATCCACCAACGAAGCCTCCATCTTTAGTTTCCTCAACTCAAAATTCTAACCATCCAATTTATCGATCTCTATCTTTCCACTGCTCATCATCTTCTTTAACCACCAGAATCGATCTCGCAGGTCTCCCACTGAACAGAGTCTACCACAGGCACAAGCGAAACCCATCAGCAACAAAGGCATCCCCTTGAAGCCAAAACAACTTTGATACCAAATGTAGGTTGTAACACCATACAGAAATTACTTGCATATGAATTCTAAAACACATAAAATAAATAATATGAGAGCATAACACATAAAACACATATATACAGAGATTTTCCCCTAGATCCCAAAACTAGGATTACCAGCTTGAATTTTCATTATGTTCCTTTCAATGTTACAATATATATTTATACATGCCGAAGCATCCAATACCACGGACCGAAAACCATTGCGTCCAAAACCATGTGCGAAAATCATGCACAAAAGCATAGGTAGGTCAGCCCAACCTAACATAGGGTCCAGAAAACAAAAATTTTCGAGGTACTACCCCGAAACCCATAAAGGGGGGTTACCTACACCCCTCAAACCCCCTGTGACCCCCCCGCTACACAACTGATGCAACGAAGGGGGGGCTCTAGCCCCCCTCTAACCCACTGGTTAACTACATGGGATAGTCATGGAAGGAATATAACACAACCCAACAAGACTCTGATAGAGGACCTCCATGTGAAGGAATTACTAGGGAGCTCTAAAATATTAAGCTCCAAAAGTTTGTTGGAGGTCATGCTAGCGAACTTGTAGAAGCCCGATTAGAAGGAATGAGAAGGTGCTTCGCACTAAGTGATCATTATTCCAATTCAAAAGCTAAAATAGCAATATTCCAACTCAGAGATAGTGCTTTGAATTGGTGGGGTAACTTAGAGCATCAACTACACCTCACTCCAGACACAGTTACTTGGGAGTTATTTGAGGAGAGAATCAAGAAAAGGTACCTACTAGCATATTATGAAGAACAATAGGTAGGAGCCTTCCATGTCTTGGTACATGGAAATCGTACGGTAGAAGAATATTAGATTAGATTGATGGAATTGGTCCAGTGTGTATCCTACATGGATATGGAACAACACCAAGTGGATCATTTCATTTATGGATTGAACCCTAAGATTAGGGCAATGATGCGGATGTGGAAACCATCCTCAATTTCCAAAGATATGGAACATGCTTATTATGTTGAAGAACACTTAGACTTAAAGGGTGGAAACAAACCCATTTTTCCACAACAACGAAGGTTTATGGGGAATTCCCCTCGCACCTTCTCCAGGGGAGGAAGTTTGAGGCCACTGCCATATGGAAAGAAGGTTGTACCCAGAACACTAATAGTGGGGTCAATGGTTACTAGTGCATCTTTACCCACATCTTCAAATGCGCGTGCAAATCAAGGTCATATGCAAGGAGCAACATGTAGGGTCAGAGGTCCCAAGGGAAGGGACTCTTTCCAAACAACTCCACAATATTTAGTTCAAGCTCTACCACACATCAGTTATTGGGGATGCGGGGGACCTCATTACCAGCGTGACTGCCCTAAGTTACAAACTGGTGACAACCGTAGAGAAGGAGAAGCACCAATGGAGGGGGGAGTTAAGTAGCCACCATCGAATCTATGTTGCAGTTGATAACTAGCAAGTTGAACACCAGTCTGTCATGGTAGAAACCTAAGGTATGATAAACAAAGTAAAAATTGAAATTTTGTTTCGTTGAGGTGCTACAAATAGTTTCATTTAACTAGTTGCATTAGAAAAATGTGGGTTGGCAGCGTATGATCACGATGACTTTAAGTAATTTGAGATGGATTCTGGGATAAAACAAGCAATAGGACCTAGTGTTGACCAATGTCAAGTAAACCTTGGGGTGTGTATGACTAAGTCGAAGGCATATGTCACAATATTGGGGATGTATGATGTAATTATTGGAATGGACTGGCCAGAAGCTCATCAAGCTTTAGTAGACTATTTCAAGAAGAAGGCGATTTGTTTAGATGATGAAGGTAGGGCAATTGAGAGTTTTGGAATCAAGAGAGGAGTGTTGCTATGATTCATATCGATGATGAAGGTAAAATGTTGTCTCCGACAAGGTTGCAAGCTATATGTGGTTGAGGCTGTAAGTGACCAGAAAGGACCCTCCCTAGATCAACACCCAATTTTGTCAGAATTCAAGGATTTTTTTCCTAAGTAATTGCCTGGATTACCTCCTATAAGGGAGATTTATTTCAAAATCTACCTAAAACCTGGTGTAGAACCAATATATAAGACACCCTATAGGATGACAACTCTGGAACTTTTTGAGTTGCATATGCAGTTAAAAAGAGCTCTTAGAATTGGGATTTATCAAACCTAGTATTTCACCTTCGAGTGCACAGTGATTTTTGTCAAGAATAAGGATGGTTCCTTACGGCTAAGCATAGATTATAGGGACTTCAATAGAGCCACAATAAAGAATAGGTACCCGATACCTCGAATAGAGCACCTATTTGATCAAATGAAGGGAACAACGGTTTTCTCAAAGATAGGTCTACGATATGGATACCACCAATTGAGGATTAAGGAAGAGGACATCTCAAAATCTACATTTTGAACTCGTTTTGGGCACTATGAGTTCATAGTTGTTCTATTTGGTTTGACTAATGCACCAGCATTATTCATGAGCCTCATGAATGGTGTGTTCAGGAAGTGTTTGGACCAATTTGTGCAAGTTTTTCTAGATGACATTCTTGTGTATTCCAAGAATGAAAAGGAGCATGAAAAGCACCTAAGGGTCGTATTGAATTGCTTAAGGGAAAATCAATTGTATGGAAAATTGTCAAAATTTTGCTTCTTTCAAAAGAAAGTTCATTACCTTGGGCACATCATTTTAGGAGTAGGGATTTTAGTTCACTCAGAAAAGGTGAAGGCCATAATGGATTGGCTAGTACTGAAAAATGCTCATGAGTTATGTAGTTTTATGGGGCTAGCAGGGTATTATCACAGGTTTGTGGAAGGGTTTTCGAGGATTGCAAAACCCATCACCACATTACAGCGAAAGGGGGTCAAGTATGAATGGGCATACGAATGTGACATTGCATTCACAGAACTAAAGAGGTTATTAACTAGTGCATCGATCCTTCGAGTATTGGACATCAAAAAACACTTCACTGTCTGCATCGATGCTTGGAGGCAAGGATTGGGTGTAGTATTGATACAATAAGGCGGAGTAATAGCTTATGCATTTAGAAAATTAAAGAAACATGAAGAGTTGTATGCTACCCATGACTTAGAATTAGTAGCAGTGATGTTAGGTTTGAATATTTGGAGACACTACCTCATTGGGAGAATATTTGAGTTAAGAACAAATCATCAAAGCCTAAACCACCTCTTCACTCACAGGGATTTGAATTCTAGACAAAGGCGGTGGAGTGAATTCATGAGTGAGTATGATTTTTAGATCTCACACATCAAGGGAAAGGATAATGTGGTGGCTGATGCACTAAGCAGGAGACCATGAACCTTCTCCCTAGTAGCCTTAAAGGTAAATTTGAGGGAATGTGTGTTGGAGAAACTCTTTGAAGATAGTTTGTATATAAAGGTTATCTCAGCACTCCAGAGTGGGAAGTAGATAGAACCAGAGTTTCAAGGATAGGTCCTTGAACCAAATGGACTGTTGAGATTTCAAGGGAGAATGTACATACCTAAGGAAGGGGGTATAAGAAGGACCATCCTCGAAGAGTCACATAGAGCACTCTATTGTGCACATCCTGGAGTGAAGAAGATGTAGGCAGACACAAAGAAACTCTTCTTTTGGGCAACTATGAAGCACGACATAGTCCATTTTGTCACCTAATGTCTTGAATGTCAACAAGTGAAGGCTGATCATCGCTATCCAGCAGGACTCCTACAACCACATGACATCCCTATGTCTAAATGGGAGGTAATTTCTATGGATTTTTTTGTGGGTTTGATGCTCACGTCCCAGAGGCATAATGATATATTGGTTATCGTTGATAAATTGACCAAAGGTGCCAATTTCATTCTAGTAAGAGACACTTACGATGTTACTGATGTGGCACGAGTATTTATAAGTGAAAGTATTCGACTACATTGGTTACCCACAAAGATCATTTTTGATAGAGGCTCTCGATTTACATCTAGGTTTTGGACAAGTTCGCAGTCATCACTGGGGACTCAGTTGAACTTGAGCATTGCGTATCATCCAGAAATATATGAGTATGTTAAAAGAGTAAATCAGGTTATGGAAGACATGCTTAGGATGTGCGTCGTGGATAACCAAAATTAGTGGGAAATTTTGGTTATCCAGGACGTACATCCTAAGCATGTCTTCCTGGTACTTACAACTAGTAGAGTTTTCCTATAATAAAAATTACCATAGTTCAATCGAGATGCCTCCTTATCAAACCATGTATCTATTTTACAACATTATGTTTCTGATGAATCTCACAAACTTGATTGGAGGGAATTGCAGGTCTCGAACATGGGAACTGTAGTTGTTGAACCATTACACATATTGGACCGTAGGGTTTGACATCTCAGATATTGCATGATAGACCAGGTTAAGATCTAGTGGGACAAGTATAGCCCAGGATCTACTACCTGGGAGGATGCAAAGACTATACATCATGACTACCCCTCACGTTTCGAGCATCTGTGATGCCCATTTTGACTTAGAAAGCTACCTATGTTGAGGCTCTATTTTACAATTCCATGTTATTTATTTATGAACGCTATGTATTATTGATGTATTTAGTTGGACATGTGAAACTACTTATATGAATCATTACATATATTTGGTATTGATGATGGAAATGTTTGATGTATGGCCTAATGTATGACTTACTTGGTGATGAATTATCTATTGCATGACTTATTAGAATTATTATTGTTTCATATATCGCTCAAGTGGATATGATTTATTTAATGAATGAGTTAGTGAAATTATGATTTATTTCCAGTATGAACTGTAAGATTGACACTTGGGTACTAGACTTAATAGCATGAGTTTAGGATCACTTATCTATATATATCTTGTTGTTATATAAATGCATGAATGAGAGCTAACCCACAGATTGGGAAGAATTATATGATATCCAATATCTACTCTTCCATTGGGGGAAGGTCGAGACATTTCATGAGGAAAGTATAATGTACTTTGTTCTATTACATTTTGTATATATTGGATATGCACTCTTATGACATGGGTAAAATGTGAATGAAAGGTGACAAGACTGCATGACTGTATTATTCAATGAGAAGTATTCACCAGTGCTGTAGTGTGGTCCATATTAGGGCGTTGACCATAGTTGTGAGGAGGGGTGGAGGCATTTCCCACATCGTGGGATGGTAGTGGTGTACACACTCCCTTAGATGTGTGGTGTACAGGTTTGTGGAAGGGTTTTCGAGGATTGCAAAACCCATCACCACATTACAGCGAAAGGGGGTCAAGTATGAATGGGCATACGAATGTGACATTGCATTCACAGAACTAAAGAGGTTATTAACTAGTGCATCGATCCTTCGAGTATTGGACATCGAAAAATACTTCACTGTCTGCATCGATGCTTGGAGGCAAGGATTGGGTGTAGTATTGATACAATAAGGCGGAGTAATAGCTTATGCATTTAGAAAATTAAAGAAACATGAAGAGTTGTATGCTACCCATGACTTAGAATTAGTAGCAGTGATGTTAGGTTTGAATATTTGGAGACACTACCTCATTGGGAGAATATTTGAGTTAAGAACAAATCATCAAAGCCTAAACCACCTCTTCACTCAAAGGGATTTGAATTCTAGACAAAGGCGATGGAGTGAATTCATGAGTGAGTATGATTTTGAGATCTCACACATCAAGGGAAAGGATAATGTGGTGGCTGATGCACTAAGCAGGAGACCATGAACCTTCTCCCTAGTAGCCTTAAAGGTAAATTCGAGGGAATGTGTGTTGGAGAAACTCTTTGAAGATAGTTTGGATATAAAGGTTATCTCAGCACTCCAGAGTGGGAAGTAGATAGAACCAGAGTTTCAAGGATAGGTCCTTGAACCAAATGGACTGTTGAGATTTCAAGGGAGAATGTACATACCTAAGGAAGGGGGTATAAGAAGGACCATCCTCGAAGGGTCACATAGAGCACTCTATTGTGCACATCCTGGAGTGAAGAAGATGTAGGCAGACACAAAGAAACTCTTCTTTTGGGCAAGTATGAAGCACGACATAGTCCATTTTGTCACCTAATGTCTTGAATGTCAACAAGTAAAGGCTGATCATCGCTATCCAGCAGGACTCCTACAACCACATGACATCCCTATGTCTAAATGGGAGGTAATTTCTATGGATTTTTTTGTGGGTTTGATGCTCACGTCCCAGAGGCATAATGATATATTGGTTATCGTTGATAAATTGACCAAAGGTGGCAATTTCATTCTAGTAAGAGACACTTACGATGTTACTGATGTGGCACGAGTCTTTATAAGTGAAAGTATTTGACTACATTGGTTACCCACAAAGATCATTTTTGATAGAGGCTCTCGATTTACATCTAGGTTTTGGACAAGTTCGCAGTCATCACTGGGGACTCAGTTGAACTTGAGAATTGCGTATCATCCAGAAATATATGAGTATGTTAAAAGAGTAAATCAGGTTATGGAAGACATGCTTAGGATGTGCGTCGTGGATAACCAAAATTAGTGGGAAATTCTGGTTATCCAGGACGTACATCCTAAGCATGTCTTCCTGGTACTTACAACTAGTAGAGTTTTCCTATAATAACAATTACCATAGTTCAATCGAGATGCCTCCTTATCAAACCATGTATCTATTTTACAACATTATGTTTCTGATGAATCTCACAAACTTGATTGGAGGGAATTGCAGGTCTCGGACATGGGAACTGTAGTTGTTGAACCATTACACATATTGGACCGTAGGGTTTGACATCTCAGATATTGCATGATAGACCAGGTTAAGATCTAGTGGGACAAGTATAGCCCAGGATCTACTACCTGGGAGGATGCAAAGACTATACATCATGACTACCCCTCACGTTTCGAGCATCTGTGATGCCCATTTTGACTTAGAAAGCTACCTATGTTGAGGCTCTATTTTACAATTCCATGTTATTTATTTATGAACACTATGTATTATTGATGTATTTAGTTGGACATGTGAAACTACTTATATGAATCATTACATAGATTTGGTATTGATGATGGAAATGTTTGATGTATGGCCTAATGTATGACTTACTTGGTGATGAATTATCTATTGCATGACTTATTAGAATTATTATTGTTTCATATATCGCTCAAGTGGATATGATTTATTTAATGAATGAGTTAGTGAAATTATGATTTATTTCCAGTATGAACTGCAAGACTGACACTTGGGTACTAGACTTAATAGCATGAGTTTAGGATCACTTATCTATATATATCTTGTTGTTATATAAATGCATGAATGAGAGCTAACCCACAGATTGGGAAGAATTATATGATATCCAATATCTACTCTTCCATTGGGGGAAGGTCGAGACATTTCATGAGGAAAGTATAATGTACTTTGTTCTATTACATTTTGTATATATTGGATATGCACTCTTATGACATGGGTAAAATGTGAATGAAAGGTGACAAGACTGCATGACTATATTATTCAATGAGAAGTATCCACCAGTGCTGTAGTGTGGTCCAAATTAGGGCGTTGACCATAGTTGTGAGGAGGGGTGGAGGCATTTCCCACATCGTGGGATGGTAGTGGTGTACACACTCCCTTAGATGTGTGATGATGATTTCTAGTTTCCTATTAGGGAAGTTAGGTCGATATAGTCGACGCTTCCATGATATTGGTTTTATCAGTGGTTATATTGGTATAGTTGATGCCACCATATATAGCAGCAGAGGATGGATAGGGTGGGAAAGGAAGTAGGTCAGGAAGGATAAGAGGATATAGATCAGTTGGAGACTCTTGATGGAATGTGATGTCATTTTCTGACTTATCAAATTTTACTACTATAACTCTCTCTCTATTTTGTTATGCCTTATTGCCAAACTACTTTGAACTCCTTGTATCTTTTACACTCTAACTTTGTGACAAAGTTTTCAGAAGGAGGAGTGTATATAATTCCCTACTTAATCTTATCATGCAAATTTTACTATTGCTTAAATTACCTTAAAATATTGACTTATAATTATCAAGAAATATTGGTACATACCTACATTGGGGAAACTGTAAATTTGGTTTTGAAATAAAGTTTTTTATTATTCAATTCCAAACTTACCTCCTCAAATTTAAATTTTGGTAGGATATGGTCTACTTCAATTTATTCCAATTTAAATATTCATATCTCATCCCTAAAATTTCCTCTTAAATTTACTTGGGAGACATGGTCCTTTCCAATTAATTACCAAATTATATATTCATATCTCATCCCCAAAAGGTCCTCTCAAATTTACTTGGGAGAAGACATGGTCCTCTCCAATTAATTACCAAATTATATATTCATATCTCATCCCTAAAATGTCCTCTCAAATTTACTTGGGAGAAGACATGGTCCTCTCCAATTAATTACCAAATTATATATTCATATCTTATCCCCAAATGCCTTCTCGAATTTACTTGGGATAAGACATGGTCCTCTCCAATTAATTACCAAATTATATATTCATATCTCATCTCGAAAATGTCCTCTCAAATTTACTTGGGAGAATATAAGTCAAATATAAGGATGAGGGGGTAGTTATGACATTAATGATAGGTGGTTGAGGTGGAGAAGAGAAGGAGGCATAAAAGGGGAAGGATGAGGGGATGAAAGGGGATCCTTGGTCTTGCTTTTGGTTTTGGTTTGGTTGTGGTTTTGGAGGATTTGTTTTGAGAGGAAGATGGAGAAAAGAGAAGGGAGAGAAGGAGAGTATTATTTCTCTTGGACACACTACATATGGTTGGACTTTGGCTCGGAGGGTTAGGGAACCTGTGGAGGTTTCCTAGGCTAGGAAATACTTCCTATTTGGTTGGGAGGTAAATCCAATCGATAGTCAAGAGGAGCATCCCATCAGGATCAGGAGCTTAGGGTCATCTCAACCAGGCTATCAGAACAAGTATTCCTCTATTCATAGATTACTCATGTAAGTGATTGAAATAAAATGCTTACTATTTAATTGTGGGAAATAAATTTTAATGGTAAATTATCATCGATTAAATGTTTAGTTAGAAATATGTTATTTCCCATTTTATTATATTTAAAATTAGAGAAAATTAGTTTTGTTAGAGGACCCTACCTAGGATGGAGCCTCATAGAGAGGACCTCAATCAAATCTAGTAGAAGACTTCACCTTTTCCTAAAGAATCCTCCACATGTGGAAGAGAATGAGACAAAAGTAGAGGAGGATTTGAAAAATGAGTCCTTATCGTTCACTCTTGATAAAAGACATGGAGTATGAAGTAGTAGGTCAGGGCCATCTCACGACTACCTACTAAATTCCCCTGCACCAACCTCAGTAAATGTCACTTAACTAAAATAATGATGATTTTATCTTTCATGCAATATTGTTTAATAAACCCAACAAGAACTCGACATCAATACAAAATATTGACATAACTATTAGTCTGCCAAATTGTTCTGCTACAAGAACTTGCAAGCATTTCCATAGGAAACAAACTATCTACTACATGAGATTGATAATCTACTATAGGGGATAGAAAAATCGCTACAAGACATTAATTATTTTCCTAGAACAACCATGAAATATCAAACGATTTAAAATGGAAAAGGTATCTTAAAAAGAAGCGGAAGTAAAAGTTCTCCCCCACTCACACTTTGTAAAAGTACTCAAATTACCTCCGTTCTTAAGAAGAATTCTACGTATTACACAATTTGAATTAAACAAGTGAGGTGGTTGGATAGTCCGACTATTTTCAAGAGCATAATTTGACAAATGGTGATGAATTTTCATCAAGTGATTAGCTGATAATATTTTCCTTTGCTATAATTTCAAAATTGTACATCTCTCCTCTGTAATATCCCTTACTACCATTGGAAACTCTAATTAGTAACATAGGACCAATGCTCCCTTGTACAAAATTTCCTTGCTCAATTTTGTGAAAACTTGTGTCAAATAATAAGAGGAGGTTATACTATAAGGGAACCAACATACACCTCTAGGATTCATTAAAACCCTAAAGTCAGGGAAATCTTAGAAAATTGCATTTGGATAGGCATCTTTGAGAGGTTGAGAGGTTCTAAAGATGAGATTGCTTTGAACTTCACCCTGAACGTCCAACATCTTGAAGGACATGAAACTATGGCTATAGTTAAAGGTTTAACTATATATCTTGGTGAAAATCGCATTAGTAGAATCACAACCCTTGCCAATGGTACTATATGGAGCAAGGAAGAAAGGCATGAAGTAATTATTGCTAAGAGAGCATTTTCCTCCCTAATGAATAGATTGAAGAAGATAATAATGGGATAATGAGAGAAATATTACCACATCCATGGGATGAAGTGCTATATCACATCCTAAAATACATTTCTTGTGAAGGGAGATTGAACATTATCTATGCATATCAGTTCAGACTCATATACTAGCTTAGATTCCAAACTAATTCACATATCCATGAACAACTTAGCATCCCACATTTCCTCGTTTAGTACATGAAGAAAATGAGAACAATGGTAAAGGAGGGAAAGCATAATTATTGCGACTCATCATGGCCTAATTAGCCTAATAGTCATGAATACTCTGGAGCACTTGCAAAGCCTTATCTCCTGGGTGGATTTCATTGATATGGACAACGAAGCTTTCTTGGTGACCCAAAAAAAGTTGGAAGAAGCAAAAATTGAGGCAAGAACAAAGGAAGAAACTAAGGAAAATATAAAAGAAGAAATAAAGGGAGAAGAAGAAGCAAAAACGAAGTTATTAGATCCACCAACAAAGACATAAATAGTTGAAAATTTTTTGGATAAGTTATAGCTAGCAAAATAAGGTCTAGGCTAAAGTACCAACACCACAGATAGAGTCAATAGAGCCACCAAAGGACATTGATCATAGAGAAAGCTACCTAAAAGGAGGAAGGAGGAGACAGAAGAAATCACTACAACTCAAGGGGATGAAAATCTAGAAGACGATGGTGCTACTACTTTAGCAGCCCTATGCACTCCAACAAAACACAAGTAAACCAAGAGAACCTCTTGTCTCTTTTGGAAGAATTAAGATTAATAAAATATGGTTTACTGGAAAATGTAATCCTCCATATTCCACTCCAATAAATAGTGAGGAAACTCCTAGTCCTAAGCAATAAGAACCTAAAGAAAAAAGAGTACAAAATCCATTACTACAATTAGCTAAGGGGAAGAAATTGCAATTATAGATAGAAGGGCCAAGTATTGGGCCTGCAATGTTACATAAGAAAACTATAGTGCCACGGGAATGCACAATAGTGCTACAAGAGAAAACAACCAAACTATAAGAACATACATTAGAGCCACATGAAGCTACAAAAGGATCCTCTTCCTACTACTCTTGGATTGAGGGAGGGAAGTACTTCATATTCACTTAGTACCAGCCTTATTTTATTAGCTTGACGAAGAAAAGGATATAACCCATATATGGAAGATGATTGCAGAGCCTAAGGTAGTTGCTATTATTGGAAGAATGGAAGAAAAGATGATGTGGTGCACCTAAAATTTGATGAGGCAAATAGAAGAGACAACCTGGGAAAGGAAAATAAAAATTTAAGGGAGAAATTATAGAAAATAAAGAAGTTGCTACAAAAAAAACCCATCTTGCCACCTTATAAATAAATTTGAGCACCACAGCCAATTTTTATTTAGAAGTTTTGAATTTCATGCAACCCTCAAAGACTTATTACCTATTTTTAAAAGATAAATATTGACGATTCTGAATTAGAATGATGGCATAAAAGGGTTCTCTCACTCTACAAAATATTAGAGAATTTATTGACATATTCTTTCAATGCAACATAGAGGACAAGGTCAATATTGTAGAATTTTACATTCATAACTTGGTGTTGCCTAACATGAACATATGGAAACCAATTATGTATTTAAGTGATGAACAATTGATTGCTTTAGCATCATGGCTAACGAATGAAGAAATAAGGGAAGAAGTCAAGAGATAATTAGACATGGAGATGAAGGAACCACTCTTGATTAATCTAGAACATCCTTCCCCACATGTCCTCACTGCCAACCATGCACTTCTAACAGAAGATCCTCAGTGAGTAGTAGTTTACAACAAAAGGTAGGAAGAATTCATCCTCCAAGCCTACCAAAGGATCTCGAAATACCTTCCCTACAACATGAAAATCACAAAATATCACTCCCCTGATAGATTATAGGTTTCACTAGAAATAACCCCCTTTTATAATAGAATCATCCATAAACTTGAAATACAGTGGATACAGTTCAGATTTAAACCCCTTTTGCTGATGGGACATCAAAAATATAAAAGAAAAGAGGAATAGTCAAAAGAATGGTGGGAAATTGAGGCAACTGTAAGTTTTTATCCAACATGTAAAACCACATTCAACATTGCATGGGATATTATGCATATCCTCATAGAGATTAACGAAAAAAAGTAGAGAAAACAAGATGAATAGGTTGCTTAGAGGATAAGCAAAAGTTTTTATAAGGGAGTATGATGGGCATCCCAAAGAGATACAATATAAGGCCCTTATCACCTTTCCTAGTCACATTAAATGTCTCCTTCTTAGCCTAAAAATGTATTTCTTAGCTTTAATCAGATCTTAGGAAGGTTAGACACACTTAAAAACCTTTATATACCTAATGTGTTTATTATGTAGGATATTGAGAATATGTGGTGTAGATAACAAGGAAATCTAGTCAAAAGAGAAGTATGGAAACTATTCATGTTGCAGGATAATTGCTTGATCCACCATTACTCCTCTCTATATCTGCAACGTCACTCAATAAGCAAGATCCTACATTATAGGGATTTTGGAGGGAAAACAACCCTCTCTTAAAGGAATTGTTTGTCGGGTCCCTATAATACTAGTGATTACCCCATTACTATTGTAGTTATACCCCTTATTTATATTGTTGTGCCCCTATTACCCCCATATTGTTATTTCTGTGCCCCATAGAATCCCTCTATTGTTATTTTTGTGGCTTTATATTATTATCGTTAGGTCGGCTGGATTAGATTGTGACTCCTTAGACTCCTATATATAGAAAGGAGGTTTTTTCATTTGTATCGTCCAAGAATTGTTCATTTATGTAATGTGAAGGAGGTTACCCCCTCTAAGAGGTTGCATTCTAAGGCTTGGATCTCTCTTTTCTATCTTTTTGTGAGCTAGTTTCATAACATTTGGTATCAGAGCTTTGGATTCTAGGGTTTCGCTGCTCCAAACAGGTCATCGTGGCATTTTCAATATAACTTTTTTTTCTGTAACGTTTCAGAAGTCGCAAAAAAAACTCATTTGAGAAGAAATCATGCTGAACCTTGGGTCTCAATTTCAGAGCTTTTTGCGTGATATTTGCGGAGATATGATCTGAGGAAGTTGGTCTTTTTGCAGACTCCTGAATTACATTCAAAACAGGTGACCTGGGGAAATTTGTCATAACTTTCTCTCTGGGGATCGGATTGAAATTTTGTAAGAAGGTACAGAAATAGGACGGACTGCAGTTTCTTGTATGCGTGTTTCAGATTCAAAGGTTGAAACAGTGACTCGTGGCACATCGTACAAGTTCGCTCTACTGAACTAGTCTAAAAGCAAGTCACTGTGGGAGATTTCACAGAACTCTTCCTTGGAGAATCCAATTTGGGTCAGACTTGTGGCATTGGAAAGAGGACACAGAAGGCTACTACAGGTCATAATTTTAGAACTGGATGATCCGAAATTACAGAGATACATCAGATTCAATATCAGGCTTCTATAAAGTGAAAAAAAGGTGTGTAGTTTTTTTTTTTTTAATTTTTGTGTAAGCTTGGTTTAATGGAATTCAAAGGGCATAGTAAAGCATTATTATCGGTAGCTGATGCCCCAAGAAAAGAAAATGCAAACACCTAGTAAGGAACCTGAAAGCTCTAGCATGACTCATGAAGAAGAGGAAGAAATGCTACATGATATATCAAAATTACAAGAACAAGTGCAACACATGTCACGCTCTCAAAAGCTAACAGAAGCTAAGATAAGTGGCGTGGAATCTAAGATAAATGGCGTGGAATCTAAGATAAATGGCGTGGAAGCTAAGATGGATGATTTGAAGATATATTTGAAGACAGACATGGAAGAATTGAAGAAGTTGCTACAAGAAAGGGTCACTAATGGTGAAAAGGTAGTAAAGGAAACTCATGATGAGAACAAAAGAAATGTTAATCATGATTCCACAGACGCTAATGTTGGATCGAAGAATCACCATATTCCAAAAATCGATATGAGGAAGTTTGATGGCAAGGATCCCGCCACATGGATATTACAGATGGAGCATTTCTTCGATCTCAATAATGTGCAAAACGCACAAAAGGTACGTATGGAAACTGTATATTTGGAACCAAATCAATTTGTATGGTATCAATGGCTTTGCTCTCGTAAACAATTTATCACTTGGGAAATTTTTACGGAAGAATTGATAGCACATTATGAAGATACAAAAAGCAACGCTTTTTTTAGCCAATTGATAAGTCTTAAACAAAAGGGTTCAGTAATGGAGCACATTGAGGAGTTCCAAAAATTGAACATAAGGGTAAAAGATATTCCAGAGGAGCATAGGATTGATGTGTTCATAGGGTCTTTAAAGGATAATATCCAACATGATGTTCACCTTTGGGAACCTGATTCATTAGAGAAGGCATTCAGGTTCGCAAGAAAAATGGAAAGCAAAATTATGGCAACCAGGAAGCATACCACTCACAACTATAAAGACGGAAGTGTTGTTGCCCCTAGTCTTCCAGAACCTATAAGGTTGACACCACAACAATTGGAAGAAAAAAGAGCAAAAGGGCTTTGTTACAGTTGTGATAGCAAATACACTAAAGGTCATAAGTGTGCTGAGAAGAAATTATTCTACATATATTGTGAAGAGGAAGAAGAAAAGGAGCAAGAAAGGTTAAAAGAAGAAGATATACTCCAGGAACAAAGCCTAGATGAAGAACAAATAAATCTGAGCATATCTTGTAATGCATTGGCAGGAATTACCACTCCTCAAACCATCAAGATAGAAGGACACATCAAGAAAAAAAAGGTAATAGTGTTGATTGATTCAGGAGGCACCCACAATTTTATTCATTATAGGGTAGCAAAAGAATTGAATTGCTTCCTATATCCAGCACCAGAGTGTGAAGTGATGATTGCAAATCGAGGAACAATAAATTGCTCTGGAAAGTGCCATAATATCAAGCTATCCATGGGAGAATATGTATTGACTAGCCCAATGCTTTCCATTCCAATGGGAGGTGCTGATGTTGTACTAGGAGTCCAATGGCTACAATCCTTGGGTACAATAGCTTTTAACTTTCAAGAACTTTTCATCAAATTTTCTACGGAAGGAAAGGAAGTTGAAATAAGGGGTATTGCAGGGAAACCAGGAAAGATAATCAGCTCTAATGGCATGACAAAGCTTCTAAAAAAGGAGCAAAGAGGTGTAATTGCACAATTATGTTCGCTAGATGTTTCCACATTGCAATCATCTATTTCTCTAGATCTCCAAAAAGACCTGGACAATCATTCCAAGGTATTTGAGACTCCAAAAGGTCTCCCACTTATGCATGATCATGATCATGCTATTCATCTGATTCCAGGAAGTGTTCCTCCAAACATCAGGCCGTACAGATATCCCTATGTCCAAAAAAGTGAAATTGAATGTATGGTTGCAGAAATGCTAGAGGCTGGTATAATTCAACTGAGTCAAAGTTCTTTCTTAGCTCCAGTAGTATTGGTGCACAAGAAGGATGGATCATGGCGCATGTGTCTGGATTATAGGGAGCTCAACAAGCTCACTATTGAAGATAAGTTCCCCATTCCTGTTATTGATGAATTACTGGATGAATTGCATGGATCAATTTACTTCACCAAGTTGGATCTTCGTTCGGGATATCATCAAATCAGAATGAAGATTGAAGACATTCTGAAAACGGCATTTAGAACTCATGAGGGTCATTATGAATTTTTGGTCATGCCTTTTGGCCTTACCAATGCACCTTCAACATTTCAAGGTTTGATGAATTCAATTTTCAAACCATTCCTTAGAAAATTTGTGTTAGTATTTTTTGATGATATACTAATCTACAACAAGTCTTGGAAGGATCATGTTGAACATGTTGACAGGGTGCTACAACTATTGGAAGAGAAACAATTATATGCAAAAAGATCCAAATGTTTCTTTGGAGTCCAGGAGGTGGAATATTTGGGTCATATTGTATCTCATGAAGGAGTTAAGGTAGACCCTAGCAAAATTAAAGCCATTAAGGAATGGAAAATCCCCACATCCATAAAGCATCTGCGAGGATTTCTTGGGTTGACAGGGTATTATTGCAAGTTTGTTAAGAATTATGGGAGAATAGCAGCACCTCTAACAACATTATTGAAGAAAGATTCATTTTCATGGACTTCGGAAGCAACAAAGGCCTTTGAACATCTTAAAGAGGCAATGTGCCAAGCACCGGCCTTAGCTACACCGGACTTCACAAAAACCTTTATTGTGGAATGTGATGCTTCAGGAAATGGAATTGGTGTTGTTCTAATGCAAGATGAAAGACCCATTGCTTTTGAAAGTCGTCCAATCAAGGGAAAGTTTTTAAGCAAAGCTATTTATGAGAAGGAAATGTTGGCAATACTCCATGCACTTAAGAAATGGCGACCCTACCTAATGGGAAGACACTTCAAGGTAAAAACGGATCATGATAGCCTTAAATACTTTTTAGAACAAATATTATCCTCTGAAGAGCAACAAAAGTGGGTCACAAAGATGTTGGGTTATGACTTTGAAATCATCTACAAAAAAGGGAAGCAAAATGTGGTGGCAGATGCACTCTCAAGAAAGGATGAGGATGTGGAAGCATTGTTGTGTTCCATTTCTATTATCCAACCAGATTGGATAAAAGAAGCAAGGGAGAAATGGAAGAATGACGAAGAAGTGTGGGCACTTATTCCAAAGCTACAACAAGATTCCAGTACTTCTGATACATTTAGCTGGCAAAATGATTCGTTATGGTACAAAGATCGCTTATACCTCTGTAAGAATTCCCAGCTAAAACAAAATATTCTTATGGAATTGCACACTTCTCCCTTAGGAGGGCACTTAGGATTTTTAAAAACTTACCACAGGGTTAAGAAGGAATTTTTTTGGGATGGCCTTAAATCAGATATTCAAAAGTTTGTGGCAGAATGTTTGGTTTGCCAGCAAAACAAAGTTGAAACAATTAAGACACCGGGTCTATTACAACCTTTATCCATTCCAAGCCAACGTTGGGAGGAGGTTTCAATGGATTTTATCACAGGTTTACCCAAGTCTAAGGGAAAGAGTGTCATTATGGTGGTAGTTGACAGACTTACCAAGTATGCACACTTTTGTGCATTATCACATCCATTTAAAGCCAGTACAGTTTCTACTGCATTTATGGAAACAGTTCAAAAGCTACATGGAAACCCAAAGATTATTGTAAGTGACAAAGATCGCATTTTCACTGGAAATTTTTGGACAGAATTATTTTCTTGTCTTGGTACTCAGTTAGCTCATAGCTCATCTTATCATCCTCAATCTGATGGGCAAACTGAGATAGTAAATAAATGTTTGGAAGGATATCTTCGTTGCTTTGTATCTGATAAACAGACACAATGGGTCAAATGGTTGCCTCTGGCTGAATGGTGGTATAACACTTCCTTCCATACAGTAACAAAAATGACCCCATTTATGGAACTTTATGGGTATCAACCACCATCCATCACATCATATTTAAGAGAAAATTCTAAGGTTCAGGCAGTGGAACATCACATCGAACATCAACAACAAGTCCTCCAACTCTTAAAGGATAACCTCGTGCCGGCACAAAATATAATGAAACAACAGGCAGATCAACATCGCAGTGAAAGAAGTTTTGATGTAGGTGATTGGGTATTCCTACGGCTACAACCGTATAAGCAAATGTCCCTAAAGCAAGCTAAGAAGGATAATAAATTATCACCAAAGTATTATGGTCCGTACAAGGTGTTGCAAAAGATTGGTACTATGGCATACAAATTGGAGCTTCCTGCAGCTTCTCGATTGCACCCAGTTTTCCATGTTTCATGTTTAAAGAAGGTTATAGGTGACAAGCTCACAATTCAAACAATATTGCCAGAACTTGATGAGGAAGGAAAAATTATATTGGAACCGGAAGCAGTCACAGAAACAAGAACTCGACAACTACGAAATCGATCAATTTCAGAGTATCTTATCAAGTGGAAGAACTTATCCGCTGAAGATTCCACATGGGAGGATGAGAATTTTATGCAGAAGTATCCAGAACTACTCAAGCGTTGAGGACAACACTTTTTTGAAGGAGAGGGGCATGTTGGGTCCCTATAATACTAGTGATTACCCCATTACTATTGTAGTTATACCCCTTATTTATATTGTTGTGCCCCTATTACCCCCATATTGTTATTTCTGTGCCCCATAGAATCCCTCTATTGTTATTTTTGTGGCTTTATATTATTATTGTTAGGTCGGCTGGATTATATTGTGACTCCTTAGACTCCTATATATAGAAAGGAGGTTTTGTCATTTGTATCATCCAAGAATTGTTCATTTATGTAATGTGAAGGAGGTTGCCCCCTCGAAGAGGCTGAATTCTAAGGCGTGGATCTCTCTTTTCTATCTTTCTGTGAGCTGGTTTCATAACATTGTCCCTCAACTATTTCTATATATTGTCTATTCTATATTCAAGAGAATAGATATGGAGAGAAATATGAGTTGTCAAAAAAAAATCTCATAAATACATGTCGATTATTTGCAAGCACTGTAGTATTCTATTTCTAAATTTCTAAAGAAGCTTAAAGCTAATGACCAAGGGTCTAGCCCCACAGGGGTAGGCGAGTTGGTAATCACAATACGGTGAAGTTCATTAGAAAGGTGGGCTCTATACTGAAGGTCACGAGTTCAAATCCCCTAGACTAGCTCGGAAGTTGTGGAGAGGGGCGGGCATAGTTTCCCAGGGGTTATAGTGGTAGCAGTCAGAATTGACCCCATGTAACGCGAGTTGCGAGGCTGCTCCAGTTGCCAATTCCTCTGTAATCAAAAAAATAATGAGAAAGGGTCCAATTAGAGGTAAAGAGTTTCCCTCCTATCCTTGTTTTTAATATTTTATTTGGACCATTAGATTTAACTATAAATATGTTGATATGTTCATGGTATTTCATTTGTTAACCTGAACTGTACAAAAGCATAGAGTTCTAAACAATTAGATGGTAGATTTTTTCTGAAGATTTTGTTGGAGAAGCTATTAGCTATACATGTATTATGAGACATAAATTTGTGTTTTTTATTCAATATATCCAAAGATTCTTTAGAAATATCTATTGGGGATGTAATTGGAAAGAAATAAAAACAAAAACACTACCCCATTACATTAATAATCATATACTATATCGTAATTGAGAAAATATTACAATTTTCTTCATTTTATTAATAAATTTTGTCATTATATCTCTCATTACCTTATATATATATATATATATATGTATATGTATATGTATATGTATATGTATATGTATATGTATATATGTATATGTATATGTATATGTATATATATGTATGTATATATATATATATGTATATGTATATGTATATGTATATATATGTATGTATATATATATATATGTATATATATGTATATATATATATATCTATGTATATATATATATATATATATATATATATATATATATATATATATATATATATATATATATATATATATATATATATATATATATATATATATATATATATATATATATATTACTAATGGAAGAGTGACCTTGTTACAAGAGTTTAATATCACAATCCTTAATAAAGTTGAGAAAAAAAATGTTGGTGTTGTATTTCCGGGAGATGTATTATTCCTACAAAGGCTTCCTAGATGAATAATTATTTTCTTTATCTATTAATACTCCCTTTCTTATAGATATTTCTAATTGAGCATACAAGATATTGAATTTGTTAATGACTTTTTCTATTTATAGTTAATTTTAATCATTCTTTATTGTTGACGTTAAAACAATTATATATATATATATATATATATATATATAATTTAGGCTATTAAATATAGTATCAAATGTATACTAAAATTGTAGATACATTTGGAGATTTATGTTCAAAAAAAATTTGAAATCTATTGTTAAACTTTTGGACATGTTATTATTATTCTAGATCTACAATTATTAGCATCAGTTATAAAAAAAATTATCAAAAAAAAATTAAGAGTCTTAGATTTTCTTCACATTTTAAGTTAACCTGGAAAAACATTCCAACAATAGACTGTAATCTAATACTAACTCATTTTGATCAAACTCAGAGAATGGAACACATAGAATGGTTTTATTTTCCTACTTCCGCAATAATTGTGCAAGGGTTATGCTCTCTATCAGATAATGCAGAAAAACATTGAACACAAAACACACAGCATGTCCATACCATTACCAATCAGGGGTTTTTATACATGGTGGAGAAGTTTCTCGATTCTCGTTGTCAGTGGCTTCTTTAGGACGCTACCTGAAGTCTCCAAAAGACTCGAGACCATCTCCTGAACTCTTGAGACAGATGAGAATTTAATGAGCAAGGTGGTTGGAATTAATGTCTCCAACACTCCCCCTTAATTCCAACAATAAGATAAACATACAAAATACGCTATAGCACAATACATAAGACACTTTTGACATGCATGTTGTTCTAAGTCTCAGCTAGGCTTACAACATAATTTGGATTTCCTATAACACATAACTTACTTTACAAAATTCCAATTTTTCCTTCCCAAGAGGCTTATTGAATATGTGAGCTACATTCTCATTTTTATCACAACATATTAAGGCAATTTCTTGTGATTGGACCTTTTCTCTTACAAAATTATATTGTGTGTCTATATGCTTTTACCTTGCATGACACACAGTATTGTTCCCAAATTTAATGGTGCTTTAATTATCACATATGATCACTGTAGGTTCTTGTTGACATTCACCAACATCTTCAAGTATTATTCTGAGCCATATAGATTAACAGGTGGCACTACGTAATTCTTTATACTCTACTTCAATTGATGACAAGGAAATTGTTTCCTATTTCTTACTACTCAATGATACAACTCTTGATCCTATATTGAAGACGTATCCAATGGTGGATCTCCTGTCATCTTGATTTCTGGCCCAGTCAAAATCAGAATGACCTATCAATTCAACATTACAATCATTAGTATATTCAATACCAAAATTGATAGTTCCCTTTAAATATTAAAGGACCCTTTCTATAGTTATCCAATGGCTTTCATGAGGCTTAGCCATAAATTGACTAAGCATGCTTACTGCATAAGAAATGTCTGGTCTAGTGGTAGTGAGATAATTCAGGATTCCCACTAATTGTCAATATGATGTTCCATTCACCTCTTTTGTTCCATCATCACTTCTCAATTTGATATTTTTTTCAAATGGAGTACTCACTTCTTTACATCCATTCATATGAAATCTCTTTAGTACCTCATTTGTATATTTTATTTGTGTGATTAAAGTCCTTCCAACATCTCTCCATACTTCTAGACCTAGATAATAGTGCAACTCACCAAGATCCTTCATCTCAAATTCTTGTGATAACTTCCTTTTTATATCCTTAATCAATTTATCAGCACTCCCTGCTATTATTAGATCATCAACATATATAAATAATAATACTATATCCCCATTTCTATCTGTCTTGACATACAAATTAGGATCATTTTTTCCTTTTTTACATCCTTGTTGAAAGAAGAATTTATTACTTTTCTCATACCAAGATCTAGGTGCCTATTTTAGTCCATATAAAACCTTTTTTAACTTGCATACAAGATGTTCTTGTCCCTTCTTTACAAATCCTTCTACTTGAACAAGATAAATCTCTTCTTTAATGTAACCATTTAGAAAAATTGAGTTCACATCTAATTGATGTAGCTTCCAATCATATTTAGTTGTTAATTATCTCATTATTCTGATTGTATTCATCTTTGCAACCAAAGAAAATGTGTCTTCATAATCTATACCTTCTTTTTGTGAATAACCTTTTGCAACCAATCTTGTCTTATACTTGTCTATGCTACCATTTGCATTAAATTTTGTCTTGTACAACCATTTTGATCCTATAGGAACTTTATTTTCAAGTAATTATGTTAATTCCCAAGTTTCATTTTTAATTATAGAGCCATATTCTTCTTTCATGGCTTCCATCCATTCTTCATGATTTTTAGCTTGTTCATAATTTAAAGGGTCTAAAGTAGTCATTACTTGCGACATTAAAGCATAATATTTATACCTGGGAGGGGTTTGAATTGTGGTGTTGACCTTCTTAGGGTTTCATTACACTATGGAGTACCTTCTCCTCTTATTCTTCTCTATGGATTGCCTTCATCACTTCCTTGTGGACTTTAACTCATTGACATGTCTTTTGGAATATCCATGTGTTCTTGAGCCGATTCCACAACTTCTTCCTCTTCCCTAAAGTTGTCATAAGGAGGCTGCCATACATTATGTTCATCTCCTTTTATTTATTTATGTGCATTCTCATGAAATATAACATCTCTACTTGCAAATACCTTGTGAGTACTTGGATCATACATTTTACATGTTTTCTGAACAATACAATATCCAATAAAAAAACATTTGATGGCTTTGGCATCTAACTTTCTCCTATCGTCTTTAGGAATATGAGCAAAGGCCTTGCATCAAAATATACTTAAAAGACTAACTTTAGGTTTAAAACCATAAAATACTTCAAATGGTGTTTTCTGCTCAAGATACTTAGTAGGGCTTCTATTTTTAAGATATACAATTGTATTAATGGATTCAGCCCAAAAACTATTAGAAAGACCTTTACCTTTTAACATACTATGAGCACATTGAACTAATATTCCATTCTTTCTCTCAACTACTCTATTTTCCTGAGGTGTATGTGGTACTATAAATTGTTGCTTAATTCCATTTTGTTTGCAATATTTGATAAAATCTCCTGAAGTTTACTCACCACCTTTATCTAATCGAAGAATTTTAATGCTCTTTCTTGTTTGATTTTCAACCATACTCTTGAATTCTTTGAAGTATTCAAACACATCACTTTCGTTTCTTATAAATTACACCTAGGTGTATCTAGTGTTATCATCAATAAATATAAGAAAGTAATATGCTCCACCAAGTGACTTAGTTTGCATTGGACCACAAAAACCAATATGCACTAGTTCAAGTATTTCTCATTTTCTTCTATTTTCATGCACATCAAATTCTTCCCTATGTTGTTTTCCTAGTGGACAACCTTCACATTCAAAGTGTTCAACCTTAATATTTGGAAGACCTTCTACCATCCATTTATTTTGTAGTAACATTAGGTCATTATGATTTAAGTGTCTATACCTTTGATGCCAAAGCTCTATATTTGACATGCCTGTTGATGCCAAAGCTTGATGCCCATTCTTCATTAAGTCCAACTTGTATAATCCTCCAACTCTCATTCATTTTGCAACAATCTTGTAGTTTTCGTGCACATATTTTACCAAACAATGTGATTTCACAAATTCAACTTTTAAATTTTGATCTGTAATGGTAGAGACTGAAATTAAGTTCTTCTTTAATCCTAGAACATACACCACATTTTGAATTTTGTTTTCTTGTACGTTAGGCATCATAACACTTATATCACCATATCCTTTAATTTAATGTGATCTATTATCTCCTAAATAAATGTGTGCACCATTATTAACTTCATGATAAGTATCAAACCAATCTCTTTTGTACGACATATGGATTGATGCCAAATAATCTATAAACCAAGCATTATCATCATCAGTTTGTACTGATACAGCAACATTGAACACAAACAATTTAAGATTGCTAAAGTCATGACTAATTACTTCATCTCTATCAACATAATTTCCTGAATTCCTTCTTTGTTTAAATCGATGAGACCTTATTTTCATGCAATTCTTAGAAAAATGACTAGGTTTTCCACAGTAATAACACACATCATCTCTACTTGATTTGGCATTTTTCCTTGGTAAAGGTGTACCTTGAAATGGTCTTACCTGTGGAATTTTGCCTTTATTTTTCCCCATTTTTTTCATTTGAAGGATTGCTTCCCTTTAGCCATCAATGGTAAATCTGAACTGGGAGATTTTTGTTTAAGACTTCTTCTCTGCTCTTCTTTTTCAATAAGTATACCTCCCAACTCATCAAAAGTAGGAGCCTTCTATCTAGCAGAAAGACTAGTGATAAACATTTGATATTCATTAAGCATTGCATTTAATGTCATAGTAACCAAGTATGTGCTAGATATTGCTTCACCAATGTCACCTAAGTTATCCTTTAGATCCTTAATTCTAGAAATAAAATCACTGACACTTTAATTTTCTTCCATGTTAATTGAAGGAAACTTACTCTTTAAATACAATATTCAATTTGTAGTCTTCATCAAATACAAAATTTTGAAAGTGTCCCATGTCTCCTTGGATGTCTTGCACTCTCTAATGTGAAGAATAATGTTGTCCTTAACGAAAATCCACAAAAACACCTTCACATTGTTTTCCCGTCGCTCCCAATATTGAATTGTAGCATCTGTGGCTTGAGGGGACAGTAGCTTGACTTCAGCTCTAGACACAATCGTCCATATATTGTAGCCTACCCTAAAAGTTTGCAACTTAAACTTTCAATTTGCATAATTTTCACCATCTAACATGTTAGAGTCATATAAATAAGATTCTTCCAATACATTAGCCATTGTCAATAAGCTTATGAATCCTTATGTACTAACCACCAAGATACAATTTTTCTTTCACAACTGCAATAATTAATTTCCTTAATCAATAAAAAATAATAACACCCCTTTTTTAACTCTTTTTTTTTCATATATATCATTTTGTTCCTTAATGACAAAAAGCAAAAAGCACAAAGCATGATATACACATGCATTACTTCAATCTTTGAAAAGAGTCTTCTAAAAACAATAAATCATTCCTTCCAAAATAGTCATAGAGAAGTAGTCCAAAAAGAAAATGTTTATAAACAGAACAAGGTTCTCATAAAATGTTCTCTTTTTCGAACTGTAGGCTATGATTTTCTTTAAAAAAAATATATACTGCAATTTTTTTGTTATCCTCACAAAATATATGCCACCCTAAAAAAAAATATATTGCAATTTTATATGCGATCTTCACAAAATATATGCCACGAATTTTGATAAAAGTAGAAATGAAGGCCTCCTTTTCTCAATCGAATACAAGCTTCACCCTCTAGGTAGCACACCCTCTCTTACTAGCACTTTGCAACTCCTCCTAGGAAATCCCCAACTCCTTGGGCTAGTGGCTATCTTAGGCTCACTCTACCTGTCCTTGCAGATCTTTTACCAATATATCTTTCAAACTTTCGGTCACTTCCCTACACCCAAACTTCAATCTCACTCTACTCCACTTGCAGAAAAAACTCACAAGGAATTTTCTCACACATTGTTGCACACAACACGCTCAAACACCCTTAGCGATCTAAGACTCACACTCTCAAATGACTTCTCCACACGGACTGCAAGTTCACGATAACTTCTAATCAATACACCCTCCACTAGAAGTGTAATGTATTGCACACATAGTCTATCCAACACTTCTCAACAGCACACTCTCAATGCTTAACACAACGCTCATAACAACCTCAAGCTCTTAACGTTGAACGAGGCTCTGATACCATATCATAGAATGTAGAAAAACATTGAACACAAAACACACAACATGTCCATTCCATTACCAAACAAGCTTTTCTATACACATTGGAGAATTTTCTCGATTCTGGTTGTTGGTGGCTTCTTCGGGACACTACCTGAAGTCTCCAGAACGCTTGAGACCATCTCCTGAACTCTTGAGACGATTGAGCATTTAATGAGTCGGGTGGTTGGAATTAATGTTTCCAACACTTCCCATTAACACCAATCATTATATAAACATACAAAATACCCTATAGCACAAGACATAAGACACTTTTGACATGCCTGCTGGTCTAAGTCTCAGTTAGGCTTACAACATAATCTGGATTTTCTACAACACATAACTTACATCTACAAAACTCAAATTTTTCCTTCCCAATAGGCTTAGTGAATATGTCAGCTACATTCTCATTTGTATTACAATATACTAAGGTAACTTCTTGTGATTGGACCTTTTCTCTTACAAAATGATATTTTGTGTCTATATGCTTTGACCTTGCGTGACATACCTCATTATTCCCCAATTTGATGGTGCTTTGATTATCACATCTGATCACTATAGGTTCTTGTTGACATTCACCAACATCTTCAAGTATTCTTCTCAGCCATATAGCTTCACAGATGGCACTACATAATGCTTTATACTCTGCTTCAGTTGATGACAAGGAAATTATTGCATGTTTCTTACTGGTCCATGATACAAATCTTGATCCTATATTGAAGACGTATCTAGTGGTAGATTTCTTGTCAAATGGATCTCCATTTAAGTGTAGTGTGTATAGAGGGTGGGGTTGATTATAGTACTTTATTCTTCTAATGCGATAGAAAGTATCAAATACATTGCAAATAAATAACTAAAGTTGTTTCTAATCATATATATATAGATGCCAAATAAAAAGAAAACATTGGATTATTTTAGATTATTTTTAATTAATTTACATCATATATAAAAATACATTTTTTATTTTTAATATGTTAGAGAATATTCCAAATAACAATATATGTAAATCATATCCATGGTTTATTCCATCTACATATATAGTCATGCACAAACTTTTCGTTCCCATATAAAATTTATAAATACATAAACATTTTGTATACATGTTATAATGGAATATTGGTTATTGTGTTTTTAATTTAATTATTAAAATGGACTATCGCAAAAGAAATTGTTGTTTTTATATTTCTCATCTTTATGTTAATAAATATATTCATTTTAGAATAATGTATGTATTATAATTATCAATAATTATTAGTGAGATAGTAGAGATTTTTATATTTCAATTTTGTGCATTTTATTAATAAAATGTGTCATTATATTATTGGTTAATGTAATGTAAGCTATAGATATAGTATTAAATGTATATTGAAATTGTAAATAGTTTTAGAGATATACCAAGAAAGAAAAAAAATTGAAATTTATGGTTAAACTTTTGGACATGTTATTGTTGTTCTAGATCTACAATTATTAAGATTAGATATATAATTTCCAACATGAAATAAATAAAAAGTTTTCTTCACATTTGAGATTAACCTCAAAACATATTCTAACTCTAGAATGGTTTTGTTCTCCCACCTCAATCAAAATTTTCGAGGGCTATGCTCTCTCAATTTGTGTAGTGTGTATGTAGACTCTCTATTTGTGTAGTGTGTATGGGGAGTGGGGCTGATTATGGTAGTTTTATTCCTCTAGCTTGGTAAATGGTATCAAATACATTGTATGTAAATAAATATTTAGAGTTGTTTGTTATGTGTGTGTATGCGTTTGTTTATAATTTGATAGTTAAAAGTGGACTATTGCAAATATTTTTTGTTATTTTTATTTTTGTCTTTTATGTTAATGGGTATATTTATTTTGGAATAATGGTAGAGATTTGATTTCCATGGAATATTTTAGAATATTCATAGTAGAATATAGAAATCAAGGGTTGAGATCTATTTCCAAAGTAGTGATTAAATTGATTTTCACTTAAATTTTCTTTTTTTCACCATTGTTTTTTTTTCACAATTTTCACCTAAATAGAACTCTAGAGATTTTAACTCGCCACTATTAAAAACACGACATGTGCCTCTACAAATTGAACTAAACTCTTTCAACATTTTTAAAAAACATTAATGAAAAAAATGAAATTAAAAAATATAAATTTTAGATTTCAAGATGTTTCAATTAAAATGTATTTAAAATAAAGTAGGAAAACTATTTTAATTTAGAAATTAAATATAAATCAAAATGTACTTAAATGGATATTAAATATCTATATCATAACCTAGAGGAGTTGTGTAAAGTATAAAACGCTATCAAACACTCCACAGGATGACTGCCCTAATCTCCTGCTGATTTTCATATTGAGTTTGATTTGAGGAGCCAGGACGGCTGCCTTTCTTCCGTAAATTCAATTAACAATGATTGAGGAGAAATCAGACTGGCCTGGACTCCATGTGTATAGCCATAAACTTCAACTGGATAACCCACAAATTCCAAAACGCCGTACTAGTAAATATTAAAGGCCACTGGATTTGAGTTACCATAATTATGAATAGCCTAATCTAGATATGGTGTTAACGGAAATGGATTCCAACCTTGATTAACATGGAAGGCAGGATTATCAAACCCTTGACCATGAATAAAGCCCAACTAATGGATGTCAAACCCATTGGCATTAGCGGTATCAGTAGAGGAGTTGACACGGTTGGGCATGGGCATTCGACTGTCATTGCTTAATTTGCAATACAGTTGATGACCATCATCTGTCAATTTAATGGGCTCATCTAGGGCATGATTGGCCGCCTCCACCCTCTTGAAAATAAAGAGGGCATATCCACTGGACTTGCCCGTATTCTTATTAAACCCTTTGGGCCCCTCTTCAACTGGATAACCCACAAATTCCAAAACGCCGTACTAGTAAATATTAAAGGCCACTGGATTTGAGTTACCATAATTATGAATAGCCTAATCTAGATATGGTGTTAACGGAAATGGATTCCAACCTTGATTAACATGGAAGGCAGGATTACCAAACCCTTGACCATGAATAAAGCCCAACTAATGGATGTCAAACCCATTGGCATTAGCCGTATCAGTAGAGGAGTTGACACGGTTGGGCATGGGCATCCGACTGTCATTGCTTAATTTGCGATACAATTGATGACCATCATCTGTCAATTTAATGGGCTCCTCTAGGGCATGATTGGCCGCCTCTACCATCTTGAAAATAAAGAGGGCATATCCACTGGACTTGCCCGTATTCTTATTAAACCCTTTGGGCCCCTCTTCGATCTCGCCATATTGTGAAAACAAACGTACAAGAGCACCAGCCTCCATGTCGACCGGAACGTTTCCCACGTAAATCTTCCATTGATGTAACTCTTCCTATGGCTCAGAAAGGTAGAAGTCGGCGGGGAAAAAATTGGCACACTGCAATTCGACCGTCGATCATTTTTCTAGACTCCTTCAACGCATTGATTGCACCATTAACGTGCTTGAACATGACAAAACCGTATCCCTTACTCCTCTCACTTCTCTTGTCCGTGATCACGTGCCTTTCATCCAATTCACCGAAAGAAGTGAACACGGCAGCAAGGGATTGGTCTTTTTTCTCCCGGCCGAGACCACGCACAAATATATTTTTGAGGGCAGTGTTCCTTACATCGATGGATCACACTTGATCCCAAACGTACCTATGTTCAGTCGCTGCCACTTGCACAAGCTCGACCAATTTCTCACGGCCTAAGGAGAAATCGGACTCGCCTAGACTCCATGTGTATAGCCATAAACTTCAGCTGGATAACCCACAAATTCCGAAACGCCATACAAATAAATATTAAAGGCCACTGGACTTGAGTTACCATAATTATGAATAGCGTAATCTAGATATGGTGTTAACGGAAATGGATTCCAACCTTGATTAACATGGAAGGCAGGATTACCAAACCCTTGACCATGAATAAAGCCCAACTAATGGATGTCAAACCCATTGGCATTAGCCGTATCAGTAGAGGAGTTGACACGGTTGGGCATGGGCATCCGACCAGGGGTTAAATTTGACGCCCGTATGCCCGTTTTTAGGTTTTTTACAAGTAAAATACGTTCTAATTTCAAATATCCGCGAGTTACCTATTCATTTTTAATACCGTCAATATGACGGGCATGTTTGAAAATGGAAAGTTTTAAGTTTTTTTTAATAATTGTTATATATATTTAACATTGCAACTTCCGTTACCCAGAGAATACAAATGCGTCCGCCATCCACCAACTTTTCGCTGGAGCATTTACTGTAAACTTACCAAATACAAGTACCGACTACCGCGGCCCGTGTGTCCAAGATATGGAAAGATATGGAAACAGGAAACTTAAGTAACAAGTTACAGACTCGCAAGGAAGAGTCCTTGTCCACAGGTTGCTTCCGACTGGTCTCGATTCATTGCTTGCCGCCCTCCTCTGTGATCTTTTTGGATATTTAATCGCCTATAGAAGGAGCAATCCTGCGCGTTTCTCTGCGTTCTTAGCTCCCAAAGCGGAGAAACTGTGCATCTGAAATTCCCCTTTTCTTCCTCTTTATTTCGACCTCAAAGATTTCCGTGCTTTCGACCTCAAAGATCGACCGAGTGTGGCTGCTTTTAGCAAATAACGGAGGTTGTCTGTGGTATAGCCGGTTTAGGCTCAAGACGGCGATATCTAAAGTATATCGGACGGAATTCGGCGCTGATCCGGCTTCTTTCAGGTTAGATTTTGGCGAATCTATGACGTGTTGTTTTATTCTTTCTTCTGCGTTATTCATTTCAAAGACTAACGGCTTCCATAAAATCTCAAGATTTCTTGGACCTAGCGATGTAGCGGATTCGTAATTCATAAGATTAAAGCATTAAGTCAGCCAAAGTAGATGAGTAATTAAAGCTATCTGTATGAAGAAGCAGCGGGGGAATCGATACAGAAATCATAAAGCTGTCGTTGCGTTGTTGGTAGAGAGGCAAGCTGCCGTTGTTCGTCCAGAGGACAAAGACGGTTGCGCCTGTTCGCACAATTTCATTTAGAAATCCGCGTGCAGATCATTTTGATTGATGGAACCTGTAGTTTTCCGCACAGGTTGGAGATATAGTTGTTTTTCTCTGTATTTTTAATTTTAGAATTTGCTTTTACAAAATTAGATTCATCGTTATGTAGAGTGCCTTTTAATCTATGGGATGACTATTTATAGTCCTTAATAATAAGGTGAAATGATTGTTTTTGTTTTGGTTTGAAATTGTGGTTATTATTAATTCTTAAATAATAAGGTGAAGCCATTGTTTTTGGGTGTCAAATTTATTTTCGAGTTTCATTATACAGTTATATTTGATGTTAATTTATTTATTAATGACTGTATATATGTATTCAGTATTTTAATCAAGAAATCCCATACTTTTATAATTAAATGGTTAATGATAAAATAAAAAAATCTCCTGGAAATGAACAACCATGTTAGACTCGTTCATACAAACAATTGAAAAGATTAAAAAAGTTAAACTGTTTTTTTTAGATTTTTGACCGAAGGAAAGAATCGGACAAAATATCGCGATTCGCGGGCATGATGGTCCGGGGAAATGAGGAAATGACATGTGCCATACCAAGAACGCTAGTGCTTTTCGAAGCCGCAAGACCAAAGGCCGAGTAGTTTGAGAAATTACCTTATGCAAGCTGAGCAAATGCCAGAGTGTCTTGAAAGTATTCAATTGAAATGATTTTGTATTTAATGATTATCCATGTTAAATATGAAATATAGGGTTTTTATAAAGTTTTTCAGATTAATTATATTATAAGTTGTTGGTTAATTTGAAAGACTATTAAAATCAATGTAAATTATAAAAATCTAAAATCCAGGTTATAGAATTTGTAATTTAATAAAACAATTGGTAATGTGACTAATAATTTTTTTATTATCAAAATTTAATATAAATCACAAAAATCTTAAATCAAATGTATAAATTCTATAATTCAATTGAAACAAGCTTTGGGACCTTGCTGCAGGGTTTCTTAATGTAATGGATACTCAAGTAGAAAACGATTCCAACATTTCAGAACAAATCGGAGCAGTGGGCATGGCGAGTACAATCACTGTGACAATATACAAGAACTGCAGACTCAGAGCCACTGGTAATTTCAAGATCCTTTACTAGAGAGTAACTTTGCATTTATAAAATATCAGTTTTATTTGTTTGCTCAGAAATCATTTGAAGGTCTAAGAGATAATATAAAGAATATAGAGAAAACTTTATTCAGAATTTTGATCTCAATTATTTCAAAAGATGTTTTAAACAGCAATGTAGACATTTTTGTGGTGGTTTGTTGGTAAACTAAATGATTTAAATTTTATTTTGTTTATTTTTTATAATATTTTTATTTTTTTATATGTATTAAATTAGAAAATATTATATATATGCCGTTCTTAAATAATTGTTATTTATTTAAGGTATTCAAATTTTTCTTTGTAAGAGGTATATTTAGGCTTATCATTTTTTTAAAAATGTAAGAAGCATGGAAGTGTTGTAGATTTATTATTTTTCTATTTTTTATTAATAAGGTGAATTATATATATATATATATATTTCCCATCTATTTTATCAGTGTTTCCATTTTAAACAAAAAAAACTCAGAATATTTGAACAATCTGGAAAATTTACAGAAAAATTTGATCAGCAGGTCTCAAAACAAAGTGTAGCAATGAGACTTGAGCCGAATTGTACAACAAAAAATGAAAAATTTGAACAATTATGAGTACAATTTGAAATTAGATGAAACTTGTACAAATAAATTTTAAAAGTCATATGATGGGCAGTTTAAAAATAAAAACGTCATAAAAAAATTCCTTGACGGATAGGGTCACCCGTCAAATTTAACCCCTGCATCCGACTGTCATTGCTTAATTTGCAATACAATTGATGACTGTCGTCTGTGGGCACGATTGGCCACCTCTACTCTCTTGAAAATAAAGAGGGCGTATCCACTGGACTTGCCCGTATTCTTATTAAACACTTTGGCACACTACAATTCGACTGTCGATCATTTTTCTAGGCTCCTTCAACGCATTGATTGCACCATTAACGTGCTTGAACATGACAAAACCGTATCCCTTACTGCTCTCACTTCTCTTGTCCGTGATCTCGCGCCTTTCATCCAATTCACCGAAAGAAGTGAATACGGCAGCAAGGGATTGGTCATTTTTCTCCCGGCCGTAACGATGCACAAATATATTTTTCAGGGCACTGTTCCTTACATCAATTGATCACACTTGATCCCGAACGTACCTATGTTCAGTCGTTGCCACCTGCGCAAGCTCGACCAATTTCTCACGTCTTAAGGCATTTAGAATGTTCAATGTGTCTTGCACTGTCAAATCCACCTCTCGCCTGTTCTCTTCCTCCTTTGATCCATCCCTTGAACACAAGGGCTCCATTTCTTCTTATTTTGATTCCATGATTTTTGTATGTTTCTACCCTATTTTCTTGTATGCCAAAAAACAGTTACAACTATATAACCCACTAGTAATCTTGTCTAGAATTCTACCCTATTTTCTTGTATGCCAAACAAACAGTTACAACTATATAACCCACTAGTAATCTTGTCTAGAAAATACCTTTACTAGCAAAGCCAAAGTTGGTGATGAGATTTGCTTTCATATTGCTTGTATCCTCCTACACGATAGGTGTATGGGTGAAGCCTCCAGAGATTTGAACATGAGTGGGACTACGGAATTCCAAACACCAAAACTCCAAAGGCTGGAGTTGGTGATGGGACTTTCTTTCATATTGCTTGGATCCTCCTACACTAAAGGCATATGGGTGATGCCTCTAGATATTTGAACATGGATGGGACTACTGCAAATCGATTCCAAACACCAAAACTTCGAAGGCCAAAGTTGGTGATGGGACTTGTTTTCATATTACTTATATCCTCCTACACTAAGTGTATGGGTGATGCCTCCAGAGATTTGAACATGGGTGGGACTACTGGAAATCGATTCCAAACACCAAAACTCCAAAGGCCAGAGTTGGTGATGGGACTTGCTTTCATATTGCTTGTATCCTCCTGCACTACGGGTGTATGGGTGACGCCTCCAAAGATTTGAACATGGGGGTGTATGGGTGACGCCTCTAAAGATATGAACATGGGTGAGACTACTGCAAATCGATTCCAAACACCAAAAATATGAAGACTAGAGTTGGTGACCACACTTGCTTTCATATTTCTTGTATCCTCCTACACTACGGGTCTATGGGTGATGGCTCCAAATATTTGAACACGGGTGGGACTACTGCAAATCGATTCCAAATACCAAAAATCCAAAGCCCTGAGTTGGTGATCGGACTTGCTTTCATATTGCTTGTTTCCTTCTACACCACCGGCCTATGGGTGATGCCTCTAGAGATTTGAACACGGGTGGGACTACTGCAAATTGATTCCAAACACCAAAAATCCAAAGGTCGAAGTTGGTGATGGGACTTGCTTTCATATTGCTTGTATCCTCCTACACCATAGGCATATGGGTGATGTCTCTAGAGATTTGAACATGGGTGGGACTACTACAAATCAATTCCAAACTCAAAAACTCCAAAGGTCAAAGTTGGTGATGGGACTTTCTTTCATATTTCTTGTATCCTCCTACACTACGGGCGTATGGGTGACGCCTCCAGAGATGTGAACACGGATTGGACTACCGCAAATCGATTCCAGAAACCAAAACTCCAAAGGCCGGATTTAGTGATGGTACTTGCTTTCATATTGCTTGTATCCTCTTACACTACGGCGTATGGGTGATGCCTCTAGAGATTTGAATGGGGGTGGAACTACTACAAGTCGATTCCAAACACCAAAACTCCAAAGGATGGAGTTGGTGATGGGACTTGCTTTCATATTGCTTGTATCCTCCTACACTACGGTCATATGGGTGACACCTTCAGAGATTTGAACACAGATGGGACTACTGCAAATTGATTCCAAACACCAAAACTCCAATGGCCAGAGTTGGTGATGGGACTTGCTTTCATATTTCTTGTATCCTCCTATACTACAAGAGTATGGGTGATGCCTCTAGAGATTTGAACATGGATTGGACTACTGCAAATTGATGCCAAACATCGAAACTCCAAAGGCCGAAGTGTTGATGGGATTGTATTTAATGCTACTTGTATCCTCCTACACTATGGGCGTATGGGTGATGCCTCCAAAGATTTGAACACGAGTGGGACTACTACAAATCGGTTCCAAACACCAAAAATCCAAAGGCCGGAGTTGGTGATGGGACTTGCTTTCATATTTCTTGTATCCTCCTACACTACGGGCATATATGTAGAATAATTTACCGAGAAAATCCACTAGAAACACTAAGTATGATTTGATTGGTATAATAAACACAAACATGGTTCACTTATATATATATATATATATATATATATATATATGCTAAAAGGAATGGTATGAAACATTTAGCTGATTATCTCATTTAAATCACATTTTAATTAGTTTGTACTTGTTATAGCGCAGAAGCCAACTTCTTTTTTTTAGTCCCTACCATTTGGCAATGGCCAGGGACTATAGTAATCGAAATGCACTGCTATAGCATTAGTTTAAGGTGCTATGTTATTAATTTAAGCTGATTATTGCGGGGGTAACCAAAGTTTTTAAACGCAAAGTTGTTTGCCATTGCGGGAGTAACCAAACTTTTTAAATGCAACCTTGTTTGCCATCTTATTTGGCCTCTTCCCGAGGCGGAAGAGGCTAGACCATAGGTTTGTTCTGTTTTACCCGGTTCATTATTAATGGCTGTCAAACCGTTGATATTAATGCTAACATTAGTTTGCCTATTTTGCCTACCATTTTAGTTGGAGCATAGTTTGAGCGTTTATTTGCAGGTTGGCATTTTAGTTTGAGCATAGTTTGAGCATATTAGTTTGAGCATTTGTTTGCAGGCTGGCAGGTGTAGGTGTGCATGCAGGTGGTGCAAGTGTCCATGCATAGTGTAGGTGTGCATGCATGGTGTAGGTGTTCCTTTCCTCTTTTGCTGCCCTCACTTCTTGGTTTTCTCACTTCCTGCTTTCCTCGCTCTGCTGCTTTGCTTTCTAGTTTCCTCTTTCTGCGGCCCTGCTGGATATGCAAAAATCCGAAGAATCAGAAGGCTGGATATGCGAAAGAAGGGGAGAACTGAAGGGTAGGGAGGAGACATGAGATTGCTGGTTGAATACCAGGAATAAAAACAGATACATGAGATTGCTAGTTGAATACGAGGAATGAAAACAAAGACAAAAGATTGCTAGTTGAATACCTGGAACCATGATGTCTTCTTCAGCAATTCAGTGCCTGCATCCTTTTCCCATCCACTGCTACCAATCTCCACTTATCAAGTAGGTGAGGAAGCAACGAACAATATCAGCCGACTAAGCAGAGCAGGATGCTTCTTCTGCTGTTGCTAGGTCAATGGAATTCACTGCTTAATAAACAGCCTAATCGGCTGCTTAACCACCTGAATACACTTCTGTTGCTGAAGAATCAACTGGATCAATAAAAGAAACTACTCAGTCAACTACATTCCGTTATGCCTATGCTGTATGCTTTGCTCTATCTATCATCTATATATAGATGCATACTAGCCCTGGTGGGTAACTAGCTTTGGTTGGCTGTGGTATGTAGTAGCTGGCTGGATGGCTTTGTATCTGGGACTGGCTTTGCTGCTGCTTGCTCTATGGCTGGTGGTGGTTCTGGTCCTCTTTGAAAGACCCGGTAGGTTTGGGTAGGACCAGAGAGAGACATAGAGACACCTAGCAAAAGCTACCAATACTTGCAGACCAGACAACTGCTACCATTATACTTATACTTATATTGATACCGAGAACAAAGGGCAGGCACATACCAGGAATAAGGGAAGGGCACATACACTTATACTTACCAGAACAAGGGCAGGGCAGGCGGCAGAGCCCTTTTCGCCTGGGTGTAGAATGATGCTTTGCAGCACCACCGGTGAAGATCCGACCGAGGACCAGGTTCATCTACTGGGAACTAGCCTTATGGCAGGGGCTTGGAAATTTCTTGCCTACGACCATGGCGAGATCGTCTAGGAACTTCAGAGCAGTGGGGAAGACATCCAACCAAATCAACTTCAGATTGTTGCACTAAGATTGCACTTACTAGGGCCGCGGAAAAGTTCAATGTATGGATGCAAGTATCATATGTGAAATCATATATATTGAAAATAGACTTGCTCATAGTCTGCTAGTATAGCAGCACGTTCAAACCTTCTCCATGCAATTTCTACCTGCCATAGGGGAATTGAGAATAGACTTGCAGATGCACATTCTTACGCATTATCAGAGGCAGACTCGAAGCGGATCAAATCCACCCAACGATAGATAAATTTCTAAGCATTGAAATAGAACGATAGTCCGCCTTCCCCCAGAGCATCCTTCTGGGATTTTCATGTTTTTTGATGATAGTGGGGGTTCTGTAACTATATGCAAGCATATCTTGAATCACGCTATATCCATATTATATCTCCATTTTAACCCTTCTCGGATTTCAATCTTCTTACTCGGGTTTCAATCTGCCTTCTCACAGATGTTAGCTTTGGCAACCTTAGGTGGTCTACTTTAAAGCTTGCATCCTATGTTATGGAGACAGAGGTGTAAGCTTGCATGTTATGCTATGGAGAGAGAGGTGTTAGGCACATGGCCCTCATGTAGGGCCCACAAGGTGGATAAATATTATGATTTTCATTTTTATTCTTATTGAAATCGTTTGATTTTCTTATCTTCATTTTAAATTTGAAATTTCAGGGTGCATTGTCATCTCTGAGTTGATCGAGTTTAAAATCTGCAAGGGATTTAATCATTCGCCATAGTTCCCTCTCTGGTGTGTCTTGCAGCCCTTCTGCTTTTGTTTATTTCTTCGTTTGAGGTAAAATAAAGGTACCTTTTAATATTTTAATTATGTGCAGCTTGTGGGATTCGAAACCTTGATGTTTTTTTGCATCTGATCAAGTATTTTTGTGAAACTAATCGATTTGCGTTTGCCCATTTCATTGAATTTTAGCCCATTTTTATGAAATTTCATATCATTTCTCCACTCGTGAGTACTAGTTTTATGTCAATTAAAGCATTCTGTAGTGAATTTGGAAGAACCCAATTCATAATTTTGAATATAGAGGGTTGAATCTCTGAAGGAATTTGTTGGGATATGATGCAATTTCAGAAAAATGATTACTGCTTTGGCTGAGAATTTGGTCAGATTATTCCATGCAAGATTACTTGGTATGTTTAGTCCTCTTTTATTTCAAAATTCTGATTCTTTGTAGTCCATTAGGTGGAGAGAAACCCAATTACAAAGATGGGTGGTGGTCGAGACCACAAGGATTGCATTTTTGATTCGCCTTGAGTATTGCCTGGTTCACCGTCATACACCAAGATATTTATTAAATGCACCGCACTAGGTTCGATGATGCCCCTGTCGATGAAGCCCATTTTCTCGGACCTCTCAGACCTCTCGGTCCACTTAGACTCTTCTTCTTCAGTGTGAAAATCTGAGGAGCCGAGCATTTCATTGAAAGATTTTATTTTCTTGCCTATAATGTTCCTGCAGTTTTTGTTGCTCTAATTGTTACTGCCACTGCATTTGTATTCTTCGTCTCGGTCTATAAATCTGCATTTCTATTAGCGCAATAACCTATGAAACGGAGTGGAACCACATAAGCTCTTCCGATGAAACGCTGGCTTTCTGAACTGAGTCACATATGTTAGCTTGATGCAACATTTAAGTGGCGTGGTTTGGGATTGCATGCTATCTGATGGTGATAGAGGATGGGCTGGTAAGGCATGTGGCTTTCATGCTAAGGCCCACATAGTCCACTAACTTCGTTTTTATTTTTATTTTATTCCACCCATTATATTTATTTAAGTTATCAGGTTGATACTCCTCCTTTACAACTATGCCTTTTTAAGTTTCTATTTTTGCACACTTTCATTTCAATTTCTAAGCATTCTCTCATTCTTGTTCTTCGTTTTGATTTTTTGGTTTTTTCATTGTCAAGTCATGAAAGGTAAAGCTCAATGAACAATGTTGATGGCATATTTTGGCTTCCCTAAATCCAGCAAGACTGAGCAGGTAAGTTGATGATCTTAGGCCTTCTTTCACTGTGCTTTTCATGCATTTTTACCCTCCTATTTTGCTATGTTTAAGGTCCAAAGTGATATTGACTTAAGGCATCAGAGGTCGTTGTGCATTCAATGGCAAAATATGGTTTCCCAAAAAAATTTGTAAGATTGTTAAGGCAATGTCTCTATTTCTGTTTTCGACTGTGGCTACCCTTTGCTTGTTGCAGGAGCTCTAGTATATTTCTAGCGTTCATAGCAATGCTCTTTTTATATCTCGTCGTTGGGCTAGGGTCGGGTATTGGACATATTTCCACCAATGGTATTCATTGAAAAATACAATAATAACTTTGTGTTTAGTTTTCAGTGGTGTCCTGTATAAAATGTTTTGAACCATCAATGAATAATTTAATGGGGGAATTCAAAAATACAAGCAAATGAAAACTAATGTAGGCTTAGCTTAATGATCATCACACGTAGCTTCTTTTATACAACCTTGAAAGCTAAAATTCATTTTGTGCTAGCATGAGTTGGGTTCTCTTATGGATGTGGTTAAACCAATGGTCTTCATTCATAGAGCATATAACATTGATGCAAGTAGGAAACTAGAGAATGCCATTTTCTGGTGGCTATTCTTTGCTGGATTTCAATTTTCTTGGAAGTTTGAAATTTTTGAATAGCACGTACCCAGATCCTTATCCTTTAACAGATATATCCTCAAGTCTCACAACCTCGAAGGTGAATATCAGACACAGGTTTGGGTTGGATTGTGCAAATTCAATGCACCATTTCACTTTTAAAAAAACAAACATGAAGAGTTGATGCATCACACCTTGATCCCCACCCAAGCTGTAACATGCTCTTCACTTCTGTCTGTGGATTAATTTTCCTTATTAGTTGATCGGTACATAGATTACCTTTTTTTTGTACATAATGCGATGTTATAATTTATATATGCATGCCTGAAAAGCATAAAAGGTCACCTTGTAAGTTTTTGAATTCACTTTCACGGTTGTACTGTGAACAAATGGTATTGTCTTTTAGATTCTACGGAAATATTTATTTGCTGAAAAGTTTAATCGGAGTCAGCCTAAGTAGGCCTATCTGCTCTAATCATATCATATTCTTTTCATGTTTTTTCCCTTTTTGAATGTGCATTAGTGAATTATTGATCTAAATATGTATCTAGCCCTATTTGAATAAAATTTTAATTTGATCCGCAACTATTTCAACCTCAAGTTGGTCCTGCTGCTAGTAGTCCTGCAGGATGGTTGGAAAATCCTGGCACTCCTGTACAACATGCTGCAGTAGCTTCTGGTGCAGCTTCTCTCTTTCCACCTCTAAATGCAGGTTAGATAGTTGATATTCTGTATGTCTAATGATTTATATTATTCCTTGTAAAACAAGGCCTTGTATGCTTGCAGGTTTAAAATTGAAGTATAGATGTAAGAACAACCCTACATCTTAATAATTGAATCTGAATAGTATATTTCTTTCCTCTCGTTGGTCTAAAAAAGTGAACAATAAAGATGTTTGATTTTAATGGTTTTTTCTTAATGACCTTAGGTGCTTTGCTACAACTACCTCAAACTCCCCCAGCATGCAATGGTGGATTTCTTTTTTCAGTTAACTAATTCCAAACATGTGATAGAAAGACTTGGGTATCCTCAGGTTGATGAGGCATGTAACCCCATTTCTATTAGATTTTGTGCTCATGAATTTTACTCTAAATTTCCTAGTGTTCAAAATTCTTCAAGTGTTTTGGAAATTTTAGCCTCTTAAAAATTTTGATTGTATTTTGGTCCCATTCTATACTTAACTGTTCTTTCCTATGATGTGATTATTAGTTGTATAGAGTTTTGTATGACTCATACTTATTTCATGTTATATTCAGGTTGCCCTTTGAAAAGAATCAGTGTCAGTGACCTTAATTCAGAAGTGCATTCATAATAACATTTTTTTCCTCTCTCACCAACAGTGCTTACAATGCTAATACTAATTTTTCTCGTAATACCAACTCAATGCTCCTTGCAAAATCAACTCAACATTGCCTGTAATACTTCTACCAAAAAGTTGCAACCATTGTAATTTCCTTATATTGCTTGGAAAATCGAAGAGATATTTTCCTTTGTACATCTTTTAATAGGGCTGGTAGGCATTTGTGCATATTGTTCTCACATGTGGCCTTTTGATAACATCACTCGATGCTTGGATTAATAATTTTAAATTTTTGTTTTCACTATCAAGGATAATTGATCCAAATATCAAAATAGAACATTCCTCCCAGCAAAGGTATTCTATTTTGAATAATAATATGCCAGAGTTGTTTAGTAGTTATCTGTCGGCACTTAAGGCATTTACGTTTTCCTGGAAATATTGTTTTTTTTTTTTTGCATTCATCATGTCTGGCTCATGTCCATTCTCCCCAATGACTGTTGTTGCATATTAGATGAATCTCCATTGTCTTCCATGGTTTTTGATTAGGGTCTCTTGTTCCTTGTAGCCTTCGTTTCTCTCACTTCTCATTTGGCTATTTATGGGAGCACTTCTTGCCCATTGTGATCGGTTTATGTCTCTTCATTCTAATGGAGCTAAGTCATCCCATCGAGCTATGTCATCCCATCATGTTGCTCAGTTAGTAAACTGAAATTTCATGCAGGGTTATTTAGTAAAAATTTTTTAGCCTTTGTTCATAAGCACTATTAGGAGCTCTTATATGAAACTTGGGTATTGTCAAACACTCATGGAATTGTAGGCACAATCATCGTTAATTTTTTCTGCAACTCTAAACCTGCAGATGATTACAAACAATAAGCCTTTGTTTCAAATGACATTCTCTGTTTCAGAATTAATTTGTTCTGCAACTCTAAACCTCCAGATGATTATAAACAATAAGCCTTTGTTTCAAATGACATTCTCTGTTTCAATATTTGATTTATATATGATCACATTCTAACTATGACTTCATAATACGATTTATAGAAATCTCCTTGGATCCTCAAATGATAAGAATACCTGGAAACAATACTTCCTCATTGAGGAAATACAAAGAAAAATTATATGCCTGAGAAAATTGTTGAAACATTATCCCGTTCAATCAACCTTCAATTGATTGGGGATAATCATAAAGGCGTTCTCTGCAAAAGTGTTTCCAATAAAAAAAATTCTGCAATCCCAATGCATTGATAGCTTATAAACTTAGATGCAACCATATTCTCCCTTTGAATAATACTTTATTAATAATAGAAGGCCTATTCCATTAGACCTGTAGATTATATTTTAATCTTTTCAAAAGTAAAATTTAAAATTCACTTTGGAAAGAAATTCTATTTTTTAAACCTGAAAATGTTAAGATGTTAAATCTTAACTAATACCATGAGTAAAAATATAAATTGAATTGTAATGTAATGACAACTGGCATTAGAAAGTGAAGTTTTGAAACTTGAAAAGAAAGATTCTATTTCTACTTGCAATTTTGACATTGATTTAACAATGGAATGCATACATAGAGTCAATGCCAACAATTCGTTTAGATATCCTCTTGAATTGCTCTGGTTGTGTGTTGATGCAATTAATTCTCCTCAATGATTGTTGTTGCATATTAGATGAATCTCCATTGTCTACCATAGTTTCTGATTAGGGTCTCTTGTTCCTTGTAGCCTTCGCTTCTCTCACTTGTCATTTTTCTATTTATGGGAGCACTCCTTGTCCATTGTGATCAGTTTATGTCTCTTCATTCTAATGTAGCTAAGTCATCCCATCATGATAGTATATGCATCTTCAACTTGTCCTAATTAATGCATATTCAAAACTACCCTCCATATACTTGAGCATTCATCATGTTCGTTTAGATATCCTCTTGAATTTCTCTAGTAGTCCAATTTCTCTAAGTACATGCGGGTCTGCCTTCATTCTAATGGAGCTAAGTCATCCCATCATGTTGCGTCTTCAACTTGTCCTAATAAATGCATATTCAAAAATATCCTCCATATCCTTGAGCATTCATCATGTTAAGATATCCTCTTGAATTGTTGTGGTAGTCCAATTTCTCTAAGTACATGTAGGTCTGACTTCATTCTAATGTAGCTAAGTCATCCCATCATGTTTCTCGGTTAGTAAATCGAAATTTCATGCAAGACTATTTAGTAAACGTTTTCTTGATGTGTGCACTTGCACAATTTTTTCTTGCTATTTTTTAAATCTAAAAGTGCTAAGATGTTAAATCTTAACTAATACCATGAGTAAAAATATAAATTTAATTGTAATGTAATGAAAATTGGCATTAGAAAGCCAAGCTTTGAAACTTGAAAAGAAAGCTTCTGTTTCTACTTGCAATTTGCAATTTTGACGAGAATGTCTCTATTTCTTCTTGCAAGATGCTCGCAAGTTACGATTACGTTGAGGGCTAAATCAATACTGTTAGATTCTAACCAGCACTTAGGAGCCTAAAGGAGAATATGTATTGTATAAATTTGATCCTTATGATGGAAAATGCACTGCTAGCACTATCTGTTGAGGGCTAAATCAGTACTGTTAGATTCTATCCGACAGTTCTCTTCTCCTACCTCCTCATCCTTGTCAAAGACAAGCTAGGTGAATGTATACACACTCTCCTCAATCATTGTCTCTTATTATGACCTGTGTCGTCTGAGTCCACAGTTCTCCCCACTACTCAAAGTATAGCTATGGATAATATGGGCTATTGTGGTAAGTCCAATTTCTCTAAGTACATGCAGGTCTGCCAATATATTATATGTTGTGACTCATTAGTAACTCTCATCTCTTAAAGGTTTAGATGTATGAACTTCAAAATAACTTTCCAGCATTTTTTGCATCACCAAAATAAAAAAAACAAAATAATATTACAATAACTATAACATTCGATGAGTAATATATGTTAGATAATACATTTTTGATAGGATAACTCTATTTTTAAAATACTATTTGAACCCTTGATTACACCATGATGAAATTTCTTATCAGTGTATCTTGTAATAGTGCATCCTAACTGAATGCATCAAGGTTGCATTTCCTTTCATGATAGTATATGCATCTTCAACTTTTGCTAATAAATGCATATTCAAAAATAGCCTCCATATCCTTGAGCATTCATCATGTTTGACAAATGCTTCATCCTCAAATATCGTAGAATCAACCAAAATTCCTTTGATAAAAATCCAAGCATCATAAATTGATTTGATTTAAACTAAAATTTGTGAATTTCCATGGCCTTCCTACAATAATTTAGAATAGTGACAAGATATTTGTCCTCCTTTCCATTCTCCCCAATGACTTTTGTTGCATATTAGATGAATCTCCATTGTATGCCATGGTTTCTGATTAGGGTCTCTTGTTCCTTGTAGCCTTCGTTTCTCTCACTTGTCGTTTGGCTATTTATGGGCACTTCTTGTCCATTGTGATAGGTTTATGTCTCTTCATTCTAATGGAGTTAAGTCATCCCATCGAGTCATCGTTAATTCATTTTGAAACTCTAAACCTGCAGATGATTACAAACAATAAGCCTTTGTTTCAAATGACATTCTCTATTTCAGAATTAATTTGTTCTACAACTCTAAACCTTCAGATGATTACAAACAATAAGCTTCTGTTTCAAATGACATTCTCTATTTCAATATATGATTCATATGATCACATTCTAACTATGACTTCATAATACGATTTATAGAAATCTCTTTGGATCCTAAAATGATAAGAAGACCTGTAGATTATATTTTAATCTTTTAAAAAGTAAAATTTGAAATTTACTTTAGAAAGAAATTCTATTTTTTAAATCTAAAAATGTTAAGATGTTAAATCTTAACTAATACCATGTTTAAAATATAAACTGAATTGTAATGTAATGAAAACTGGCATTAGAAAGCGAAGCTTTGAAACTTGAAAAGAAAGCTTCTATTTCCACTTGCAATTTGCAATTTTGACATTGATTTAACAATGGAATGCATAGATAGAGTCATTGCCAACAATTCGTTTAGATATCCTCTTGAATTGCTCTGGTAGTGTGTTGATGTAGTTAATTCTCCCCAATGATTGTTGTTGCATATTAGATGAATCTCCATTGTCTGCCATGGTTTCTGATTAGGATCTCTTGTTCCTTGTGGCCTTCACTTCTCTCTTGTCATTTGGATATTTATAGGAGCACTCCCTAGCCATTGTGATCAGTTTATGTCTCTTCATTCTAATGGAGCTCAGTCATCCCATCGAGCTAAGTCATCCCATCATGTTGCTCCGTTAGTAAATCAAAATTTTTACACCAAATTTCTTATCAATGTATCTTGTAATAGTGCATCCTTGCTGAATGCATCAAGATTGCATTTCCTTTCATGATAGTATATGCATCTTCAACTTCTCCTAATAAGTGCATATTCAAAAATATCCTCCATATGCATGAGCATTCATCATGTTCGTTTAGATATCCTCTTGAATTGCTCTCGTAGTCCAATTTCTCTAAGTACATGCAGGCTGCCTTCATTCTAATGGAGCTAAGTCATCCCATCATGTTGCATCTTCAACTTGTCCTAATAAATGTAGATTAAAAAATATCCTCATATCCTTGAGCATCTGTCATGTTCGTTTAGATATCCTCTTGAATTGCTGTGGTATTCCAATTTCTCTAAGTACATGCAGGTGCACAGAGAGCTTTCCTTCCATCAGTGTGAACCAAGTACAGTTTTGAACAGTCTTCCATCAATGTGAACCAAGTACAGTTTTGAACAGTTTTGCTGAGGAGGATCTTAGTCTTGTTTTGTTTATTCATAGTGGAAAGACCAAGTTTTCTTCTGCGCCTTACAAAGAAAGAACTGGAAAAATCTTTGTGATCAAATCCTGAAAATACTTCTCTGTAATCATTCACATGAGTAGAAAGTTAGTGATTACAAGCGGTTCAGAGAAGTATCCTTCCAATATATACCTTTTCTCATGTTGGTGGGTCAACAATGATCTAAATCTGGCTTTCGCTGATTACCTTTGTCGTTTATTATATGGCTGAGTTGTCTGACACTTAAGGCTCTCCCAGCAAAAGGTGGGGACTAGCTGCGATGCAGCCTCCCTTGTTTCCTATTAAAATTGGATCTTCCTCTCCAAATATGAAGAGTAAACATTTAATGAAGTTGTCATTAAATGTTATTTTTCCATTTCACCATAAAGGTGGATGTGGTGGCATTTTTGTATATGAATTAAATTTTCTTTAATATTTATATTAATATTAATTTTATATGTGAAATAATTGAAAGTTAAAAGGAAGGTTATTCCACTGATAGATGTTTTTATATATAAAAGAGATATAAAAAGTAAGAGAAAGAGCTTTAAAAAATAATAGTATATATATAAAATCAAAATGAAGTATTTAAAATTGTAATAAAAAAAAATTAAGAGCATTGGTATATATAAAACAATGAAAAAATAAAATAAAAATTTAAAACTATTTATAAATAAAATATTTCAATTTTTACCTAAGTAAAGAATATCAACATAAATTATAAATATATAAAATAGTTTCTTAGTATTAAAACAACATAATAGTCTATTACTTAGTTCTAGCGATATGTGTAATTTTTTAAATGTTTAACAAATTGAGATTTCCAATAAATTTATTTTAATTTCAAATCTATCATCAATATATATTACAAATGAGATTAATAGTCATGATTAAGTGTAGTACTTGCCTCTACTGCTAAATTGCTAATTAATTGATTCTTCCGACATAACTTTCTGTACAGTGTAAGGTCTCTGCACAAGCATTTGTTCTCCACACAACCACCTCCAAACAATTTCTTTCAGGCACACTTCCATTGTACAAATGAAAAAGCACCATTGGATTTCAAATGCTTGTGATTGCTACTGTTTCTGTAAAGAAGAGTGTGTAGGCTTTTGATGTACTGTACATGAATCCACCCAAATCCACAACCACCGGTTTCAACTGCCCATTGAATGAATTCAGGATTTCAAAATGCTTTCAACCATAAACAATGCATATTGCCGACTTTGTAGCTTCCTCTGCACATGAGCTTAATCTTATATGTAATAAAACATAGTTCCTTTTTTATTCTAACTTGGCAAGAGAAATTCTGGGCTAGTTACACAACACTGAATTTTGATCCTCCATTTTTAAATATAATTTACCATCTCCTTTCATCTTAATCCTCCACAAATCCATTACACAAAGAACTAATAAAAAATTCTCATCAACTTCTAATTATTGACATTACTTGATCTATTTTGCCATTGTTTACCAACAATATATTCCATCGTTGTTTCTTAGGAAATTTTGAGTTGTGATATGATTCACTCTAACTATATGTACAATATCAATTCTTATTTTCCAAAGCATATATACATATATATAAAAGCTAATACATGGAAAGAATATTGAGATGTAAATATAGAACTTTAAGACAAATAAATAACAGAAAAAGAAAATAGTTCTCAATACAAAACAGTGATAAAGGAAATGTTGAATTTAATTAAGGAATGAAGAGGGCACCTAAACTGATGCGACCAATACTAAAAATATTTAAAATTTATTTAAGTAATTATTATTTTCAACTTTAGTGTGAGTAAGTGCTACATCTAGTGATGCAACTTGTATTCACATTATTTTCTTAAATATCACATTTAATGATGCTTAAATATTCTTCTAATCTATCAATAGTCCGCTTCATCGATCACCATACACTCTAACATAATAATCACCATTGACAGTTGTTGTCACTCCTAGGGACAATATCTGGGTTGATAAGAGACCGGTGCCTAGGACATATTAATTTGTGTTGTCAAATTTGTCTTAAGGACTTGTAGCACCATAATTTTTACATATAAGTCAAATAAAATTGATTCAAAACCATTCATAAAAATACAATGTACAAACCAACACACACAGAGGAATACATAAGAAAATATCCTCAATCAGTGGTGGCCAAATCAGATTGAGAATTTGCAGCAAATTAGTTGTTCAGACATATATAATAGTAGAAGACAACAAAGGAAAAATCCATCATACAAATCTTAAACTTTAAGAATTTTTTGTATCAAGATTTAGAGAGAAACGAAAGTAAGGGAATGCATATGGAATGCTAAGATACATGGAGCACTTTTTAAAGACTTTATTCCCACATCAATAAAAACATTTTCCATCAATAACTTGATCTAAATGAATCTTCATCTAATGAGAAATATGTCTAGCATCTACGTGACATAAAATATGAGAAGAATATTTAACATATGTGAAAATACAAGGGGAGATGAACATATTGCAATCCAATAAGTTAGAATCACTACAAATCTCGCATTAATTTTCTGAGAAATATGCATACATCAAGATTCATCACACCGCCTTCATGAAAATAGCAAAAGGCCCTTTCCAAGAGTTCTTTCCAAAAATTATGAACATTCTCTAAGTGTTATGAAGATGTTGTAGCTTTCTCTATATCCTATCACACAATTGCTTCAGAAGATATAGAGGCCTCCTAAATACAACCTCTAGGTTGATAGGAGACCAGTGCCTAGGGCATCCGAGAGGAGTGATTTTGAAAAAGAGATAATTGGAAAAGAGATAATTCAGGGCTTGCTTCAATAACCCTTCGACAAGGTAAACTCAAGCGAATACACACTAGGATATGGCTAATCTCAAAGATAAATGTCTTGGTTCTGGTGGCCGACACATAACAATATGAAGCTTAACATTGTTGTTGTATTATAGTTGAACAAGAGGAAGGAAATGAAGGAAACTGATGCAGAGGGTTGGACATAGCTCAACTTCCTAAGCAACAATATCCAACAGAAATATGAAAGAGTGAGGAGGTCAAAACACAGAAAGAGTGGAGCGCCGATTAAGGTCTCAAGCTCTATACCTCATGAATAAATTTTTCACCAATTAGCATACATAAATATGTGTTTACATACAGGTAGTGTGGGCTATCAATTAACACAAGTAAATTTGTTGTTACACGGGTACCTTTACTACTTAGCAGCAAACATAAAACCATAAATGAGAGTCGAACCCGTAGAGCTATAAAAAGAGTCTCTTTCACCTCTAATTACCTCACATTAATATTTCAAACCGGGAACGTTTTGTTGTTTCAAAGAGTGTCTCAGTCTGAGGGTATCATTTGTCAGAGTAATGCTAGTAGTACAATGTTCAGAAATACAAGAATAAATGCTTGTCTACAGCTTAACTTCTTCAAAAGATTAAATCACACATTCAAAAGACTAAGCAACTTATCAGTCAAGGGTTCGGTAGCAATAACCCATCCCTTTGGAAACTGATGTAAAAGGAAATAAGAGAACAGGTCGTGGATCTGGGAGCCAGACAGTGAATGTCAATGCTCACTACAGCCTTAGATCATTCTTCACACCAAAATAACAAATGATAGGAAATGGAATGACAGATAAGAAATGGAACAACAATTAAGAAATCGAACAGCAAGTCTGCAATGGAACAACAAATCTAAAATGGAACAACGGCTAAGAAATAGAACAGTAACTAAGTCTCACAAGCAGTAACAATCTTAATCTATTAGATCAAATGCATTAATCGTAATCAAACAACAATCTTTCACTATTAAGGGCGAATCGAATAGTGCACACCAATGGAACAACACTGATTACTAATAAATTATGGAACAGCGCTTGAAAACCATATACACACATAGCACACTTAAATAGTAATCTGATCCAAGTATCAATCTCAGTTAGAAGAATACGACTGCATTTCAAAATAGAACAACATTGTTCATAAATCCAACAATCTTAAATAACATAACTCCCAAGATGAATTCCGTAACATTAATGAACAGATGCACAACACAAAATCTCTGTAATGGAATAGTAATAGTATTCTGTCAAGACTAGCAATATTAGATCAACTCTTAAAAGAATAGTAATATGATGTAGAGTCAATGCAACAGTTCTGTCTGTAGAAACCTTAATGAATTAAACATAACAGAGCATGTGATGTAAACTTATAAAACACATCAGATTACCAAATAACATCGATAGGCAAACCACGCATAAACCAAACGTAATAATACAGGAGCAAGTGTCCTCCAGGGCCGGGCCCTTAGCCTCTAGGGGTACACCGCTTGAAGTTAATCCAGACTCAGAGATGAAGTAGTAACCAAGTTTGTATTAATGCATAAAGCAGAATTACAATAAACCAGTTCTTAGCGAGACTCGATGATCAAAGTTTTGATCTTAAAAGAAATTACATAAAAGCATAACCGTGTCCAACTCTTTCTCAAGCTAACAATGTTGCCCCTTTTATAAGGGTGATGGCGGAGATGTCTAAGTGCAAAAATAGATAAAACAGCGATCCCTCAGGATCAAGGATCCTGAGGGCTTCACCGAACCGTTAGTCATCAATCATTTCTTTTCTCTCCTGCACCGAGCTGATATCTCAACCTCCTTTTCCGGGCTGATTCGCTTTCATTTGCTTTGCCTTGTTTGCATTCGGTCTCCCATCAAAGGGACAATGGTTAACCCGTCCTTGTCCTTTCCTTTGGAATGGAAACTTCTCATTTTCCCTCCTCCCTGCATAAGGAAATGAAAATTGTCAGCGTTTTAGTCTTGCGTATTAATTTCACATGTTTTATTATAATTCTTTATCATTTTCCGAGTTCATGATGCAAAAGGTGTGCAAGTTCTAATGAAAAGATACTGAAATAATCATCAAAAACATACCTTCTTTAGTACTCCACACACCCCCCTGCTTACCCTGTTTAATGCCCTCATGAAAACATTGTAGTTGACATGCAAGGCAGTGAGAGAATAGGCTGGAGATGGAATCTCATGTGGAGGCCTACAACCATGATGAATAACTAGGTAGTCAAATAAATGGCCTGTCTGATCCTCCAGCATCTCATACAGGGCTTGGTATCCGGGTGCAGGGTGCCAAATAACTGGACTCAGGAACCTATATCGTAACCAGGATGGCCCTTCCCTCAAAAAGATTTCGCCATAGAGGTGCAAGCGGTTGGCAGCTAATTTAAAATTCTCATACTTAAACGGTTCCCTGAGATGGATATTCGGATTAGAGATTTGATACAGAAATTTAGCTGCATCAATGGCAAGGTCTTTGATAGAAAGAAAGTATTCTAATCCCTATTGAATGAGTGCCTCATGCATGGATCCTAATGTTTCAATTACACCCAGAGTCTTCATGAGGTTTCTATGTGCTTTCCACAACTGTACTGGGTTCCTAGGCTCAGCCCCTACCCACAAATCTAAGCCGTTTTCTTGCCTCTGGAAAGTATTATAGGCTTTAAGCCATTTAATTTGATTAACCCCAAATGAGATGAACGCCTACAATTGGATGTCTCCAACAAAAGGGTCAGGGTTCAGCTCAGTCTCCTGGTCTAATACAAGGTTATGTAAATAGAACTCACACAGTAGACTCTGGACTTTTAACCCGTAGTGCTTATAGTAGTCTATAAAATCATTGACAGTGTTAATTTGTATGGGAGCACCTGCTTTAACAGCCTTTATTTTTAATTGCAAATACCATTCCAGTAGAAACAGGGCATAATTCTTGGTAGGGGCTCTACATGATAAGACGCCATTGTATAAAGAACATAAGGTATCCATCTACTTGATAACGATATCTAGCCTACGAGTTACCTTTGCGGCTTTCTCTTGTTCCCTCCGCCAACCTTCAAAAGCCTGGCTTTCGGATTGATTGACGTTCCTAAGCTGCTACTGTAGCTCTTCATACTTTTCATGAGGGACTGTTTGATCTCTAAGATTTTCTGCTTCTTGCTGAGCTTGCTTCAACCCCTTCCGTAGGGTTACTGTTTTTGGATCTCTTCTCCATGCAGTAGTGGAGGCTAGGCGTTTTACCTGAACTTTTGTATTGCGTTGCTTTGAGTTCATAACCCTTATCACTCCTGAAAGTGGTGCCCCCAATTGAATTTCCTTATCACAGGTCATCATTTCATCCATTTGTATTTTCACGTGAATATCAGTCTGTTGCTGTTCCTTTTCAATTGGAACAACAGTCTGTTCCTCAGCATCATTTGCAATAGCAGCTGGTTCTCAACAGGGTTTTGAATAACAGTATGAATTCTGGTCCTCCGCCCCTTTGGCTTGCGGGGTTTTGCTGGAGTGGTCACCTTCTTCCTTCCTGAAGTCCTTTTTACCTTTTGCCTTGCTTTCAGGATCCTAATCTGCTGGTGGAGCTGGACTATTATATTCAATAATCTCTAATGTTCCTTTCACAATTCTTTAATTTCCAAAATTTCCTTCGAAGGAACAGCAGGCTGTTCACTGCGGCTTGGACTATGACTAGTTCCCGAATTTTCCTTCTGGGGTGTTTCTTCACTGTTCTGCTCTGGCTGTTTTGGGGTAGGAACCCTAACTGGTTCTGTCATTTCTTGGGCAACTTCTCTTTCTGCCCCTGCTTCCTTCGGAATTTCTTCCGGTGTCTTCTGGTTAGGAATGGATTGTTCCTGTTCAGTATCTCCTATCATCTCTTCATCATGAACAAGCACATTCTCTTCTTCTGCCTCCTTTGCATGTGATTCTTCAGGTGCAATTTCCTCCTGGGGTTTCTTTTCGACATGGAGGTCTAATGGACTGGAAGGTTGGCCATATTCGCTCATATTAGCCAAGACTTCGGCCAATTCATCTTCTCCCACTGGGTCCTACAATGGGCTACCTTCCTGTTGTTCCATTTCCTCCTCCTGCTCGGATTTCTCGGCTTCTTCTTCAAATTGCTCGGCTCCTTCTTCATTTTCTTCTCCTTCTTCAGATTGCTCAGACTCTTCTTCTTCTTCTTCAGATTGCTCGGCCCCTTCTTCTTTTTCTTCTTCTTCAGATTGCTCGCCCTCCCCTTCTGACCGTGAGGGTTGCTCATCTTCAATTTCTACCGGCCGGCTGGTGTTTTCCTGGGGCTTCTCTAGCTTCCCTCGTAGCTGTGCTAGCCGGATCGATTTCCTACGTTTTTCTGGCCGTTTGGGTGTATCGGTAGTATGTTTACGCTTTTCCAATTCCTTGCGTTTTTCTGGACGCTTGGATGTACTGGCGGCATGTTTCCGTTTTGCTAATTCCCTGCGTTTTGTCTGGACACTCTGATGTACTAGTGGCATGTTTACGTTTTGGGGATGGTGCGGTCAATCCCCATTTATCATGGCAATTAGCTCTTCCCAGCTACTCTGCTGCTGGGTGAGGCTATGGCTGACAATTAACTGAATCAACCCATGATGACTAACAATTGACTCTACATGCTGTGCCTTTTTTTTATGCTCCGAGCAATGTCATGAAGTAACGAATTTAAAAATGAAGGTAAATTTACAGAGCATTTTTGCTTTAGTATAGCTAAGAGTTTAAGATATCGTGGTCTTACCTCATCTTTTCTGCCTTCATAGGTGATGTAGCTTTGAACAGTCCTTACCAATTCTGCCCAGGGCTCTCCTAGCATTGCCGACAGCACTCCCTTTCCTCTAATTGCCAGGCTCTGGCCTTCGTCCCATAAGATTTCTATAATCTTCTGCAATCTCTCCTTTTTTAACGTCCATACAGGTCTGGTGGCTGGTAGTCCCGAGATTTCTATGATTATGTCATCAGTGACTACTATGTGGCTCCCCCTCATTGTGGAGTAATCCTCTTGCAAATTCTGCAAGAATTCAATTGCCACCGTCTTGTTAGACTCCTGCAAGCAGTTGAGATAAGTCAGCCACCCTGCTGTTGCCAGGATTTCCCGAGCAGCAGCGGAGACTGTCAACACCTGCGGTTCCCTCCGAATCAATCTTCCTCCCATGGTTTCACTATAAACACTCAATGGAACGACAGTTGTTCGTGCTGTTGAAACACAGAGAGGCTAATAGACGCAAAACTTGTTCAAAAACAGAGTATACAATAGAAATGGCTTGTGAACAACAATTCATGCAGAAAAAATAAAAATAGTATGTCGTTGAGTCGTGCCATACCCTAGTACACAACTTTCCCGAATAGTGAGTTGACACGTAATCCAGAGAATAATGAATTTAGCCTCCCCCCCCACAATGTGATAGGTTGTCCCAGCCGTCAAATAAAGGAGCAGCACCTGCTTTGAAACAGAGTCATAAAGGAACAGCGTATGGAAATATGCCATGTTTACAAAAACAGCAAATTACCGAAATCAAGGCGTAGAGTTAGATCACTTATTACATAAGAGGCTGCTGTGATATGATGCGAGGCTAGGAGGATAGGACATCTGTCGTACATTCCAAATCTCATGCGGTCATTGTCAATTACTCTGCCATGATTGGTGATAATAAATTTACATGCATTATATAATTTGGGAAGTGATAGATGATTAATTACTAAGGTATAAGAAATAGAAGGGTGTTAGTAACTCACCTATTGGTGTAAATAATGTGACTTCAATACCATTAACAATGCTCTGATCCCGACAGGTTTCCATAACCTTGGCAGAGTTGTTTATTTCACCCATGGAACCATGATCCTTTGTGTATACTTAGGTAATGTTGTGTGATGTCAAAATGCAGGCCATTATGCTGGCTTGGTGACCAGTTGACCATAATTCCACTCACGAGGAAGAAGCGAAAAGTGGGCAGGGCGGCTCGTGATGAGACCTCCTGTTCCAAGGGTTGTTTATTTGATATACCTTTTGGACCATATCCCTGGTGTGGTGGCCATATTATAAATGCCACTTCGCTTTCATCCTCATGATCATGGTAGGCTGGCTCTTGATGAGACCCCCTATCCTGCATTTGACAACTTATAAGTCATGTTTACTTTTTTCTCTTTCTTTTCCATAAAGTACTTTCCCTTATTTATACATAAGGGGTGGTTCAACACTCCTTAAGAGTAGAAATGGTGGAAGAAGTCTTAACATCTCAATAGGAAGGTATAAACCCTTTGCTCTTATTCCTAAATAATAATCAAAGAGGATTAAAAAGGGGTCATCATGATAAAGATGACCAATCATAGCAGAATTAGTAGAACAATGACAACAAAAGATGATAAATAAGTGTGTCCTTCCTTATGACCTTTTACCAATGCAGAGCCTTAAAAAAAATAGCGATTTATGATTGGCTGATTTCAATATGTTGTGACTGTGTATCCATTGCATAAGTGCATAGCTATATTCTAAAAGACTTGAAAGAACAGGAGCAATAAGCATCTCTAATTTAGAACAGCAAAAGGAATAAGCTGTTTCACAGGGGGAGCAAAAGCATGCAAGTGGTGTTCCTTTTGAAAAAAGGAACAATAAAAGACCACAAATAGTAGAAAATACAAATGTCGTTCCTTTGAAAACGAACAACAAAGATGGAAAACATTGTTCCTTTGAAAAAAGGAACAACATCACACACAGATGTCGTTCCTTTGGAAAAGGAACATCAGAAATAAAAAATGTTGTTCCTTTGGAAAAGGAACAGCAAAAGATGCACAAAAATGCCGTTCCTTTGGAAAAGGAACAACAGAAATAAAAAATATTGTTCCTTTGGAAAAGGAACAACAAAAACATGCAAAAATTCCGTTCCTTTGGAAAAGGAACAACGGAAATTGAAAATGTTGTTCCTTTGGAAAAGGAACAACAAAACAAGCAGATATGTCGTTCCTTTGAAAAAGGAACAACAGAAATCGAAATGTTGTTCCTTTAGAAAAGGAACAACAAAACAGGCAAATGCCATTCCTTTGGAAAAGGAAGAGCAACAATCAAGAATGTTGTTCCTTTGGAAAAGGAACAACAAAAAAACACAAAAATGACATTCCTTTGGAAAAGGAACGACGGAGATCGAAAATGTTGTTCCTTTGGAAAAGGAGCAACAAAACACGCAGATATGTCGTTCCTTTGATAAAGGAACAACAGAAATCGAAATGTTGTTCCTTTAGAAAAGGAACAACAAAACAGGAAAATGTCGTTCCTTTGGAAAATGAACAACAACAATTAAGAATGTTGTTCCTTTGGAAAAGGAACAACAAAAAACACACAAAATGGCGGAGATCAAAAATGTTGTTCCTTTGAAAAAGGAACAGCAAAAGACGCAAAAATAAAGAAAAAGAACCAAATTGTAACATGACAACGACTGATCCAAAAAGGGGTTGCTCTTTTGAAAAAGGAACAACGAGAAGAAAATGCTGTTCTTTTGAAAAAAAGAAAGGAACAACAAAAATAATAACAGAAAAAATATGTACAAAAATGATTCAAGAAAAGAACTTATGTACAAACTGTAAAAAGAAATGAATTCCTTAATGAATTACAGGTGAGGAAGACTTCTCTTCCTCCCCCAAAATCTCCATATTAGCGTCTCGGCGTAACTGCTGGCAGAAGGACTCCCGGGTGAGTGGTTTGCGATAGAGACGAACTCGGTGGCCGTTTGCCTTGAAGGCAGATCCAGAACCATCAATAGTGATTAGAGTAAGGGTCCCATTGTCATGTACCTTTTGTATTTCATATGGTCCCAACCAACGAGTCTGGAGTTTCCCAGGGAAATCCTGAAATCTGCAATCGTACGACAGAGCCCAGTCTCCCTTGTGGAAGACTTATTTTTAATTAGAGCATCATGCCATTTAGCTCGTTGCTGTTGGATCAAGGTAGTGTTTTGAAGTGCAGAGAGCCTAATTTCGTCCAGCTCATTGATCTGCTGCAATCGATTAATCTGTGCCTCGGTCAGATCTAAGTCAACTTCCCGTGTTGTTCGTAATGTCTGGATTTCAAATTCTATGGGGAAAATGGGTTGTTTTCAAAACACTAATTGATAAGGTGAGTAACCAGTGGTGCTTCTCCATGTTGTTCTGTAAGCCCACAGTGCTTCAGGTAGTCTGGGAGCCCAATCATGTCTATGTGACGCAATGGTTTTTGTTAGGATTGCTTCTATTATTTTATTGCTACTTTCTACCTATCCATTTGCTGTGGGTGGTATGGAGTAGTGATTTTATGCTGGACATGATAGTTGTTGAGTGTTGCAGCTATTTTGTTCCCAGCAAACTGTGGTCCACCGTCTGTAATTATTTCTCTTGGAAGGCCATAATGTACAAATAGATTGAACAGGAACTGTATGACAGAGTCCTTTGTAGCTTTAGGCAATGCCTCTGTTTCAACCCACTTGGTGAAATATTCTGTTGCCACCAAAATATATGTTTTCTGGTTTGATGATAGGTTAATTGGTCCAATTAAATCAAGAGCCCATCGCTCGAATGGTTCGATGACTAGCTGTGGTTTTAGAGGCATCTCATCAGACCGACCAGGGCATCCTGCTCGTTCGCAACTGTCACACGCTTGGACAAATTTCTTTGTGTATTTGAAAATCATGGGCCAATAATACCATGTCTGCAACAATTTATGTCCAGTTATACGATCGGCGAAATGTCCACCACATGGTCCATCATGGCAGGCTTTTAAAATGTCAAAGATTTCATCTTCTCAAACGCATCTCCTGATGTGCATGTCTGCCCCTGTGTGAAACAAATAGCCCCCAATCCATGAAAATCGAGCACTCCGCTGAACAATTTGTTTCCGCTCATTATGGGCTAGATGCTTTGGTAATTTACCTACTACTATGTAATTGGCAACATCAGCATACGAAGGTGCTTAGACAGCCACAACGAACAGATGCTCGTCAAGAAATTGGTCTTCAACTGCTGCTACATCGATTGGTTTTGGCATTCTTGAGAGAAAATCGGCTACAAGATTTCTTTGCCCGGTCGATCCTTGATTGTAATATCAAATTCCTATAATAAAATCAGCCATCTAGTTATTCTGCCGTTTGTGATAGGCTTGTTTGCTAAATATTTTATGGCAGAATGATCTGTTTACAAGATAAGGATATCCAATAATGTAATGTCTAAACTTATTAATAGCATGTATTACAGCTAGAAACTCTTTTTCAGTAACATTGTAGTTTAATTCAGCAGGGGATAAATTTTTGCTAATGTAATAAATTGCATATGGTTTTTTATCCTCTTCATGCCCAAGGACCGCTCCAATGGCTCTATCTGAGGCATCAAATGATATCTGGAATGACAAATCCCAATTCGGTCCTCGAAGGACTGGGGCTGTGGATACGAGCTTCTTCAGATCCTTCAAAGCACGTTCACATTTTTTTGTCCAAAGGAAATCAACATTACCAGTTAGTGCATATAGAGATGCAGCGATGTGCGGTTAATGTTCTATAAATCTCCTGTAATAACCAGAAAATCCAAGAAAAATGCGTACCTCTGTTTCAGTGGTAGGAGTGGGAATAAGCAAAAGTATTTGGATTTTGGCTGGGTCTACCTGAATGCCAGCTGCTGAAATATAGTGTCCTAGGATAAGTCCTTCAGTCATCATCATATAACAATTTTTGTGGCTTAAACAAAGCATAGTAGCAATGCAGCGTTGTAGGACTTTTTCTAGGGTATCCAATGCTAGATCGAAATCATCTCCATATGGTGTAAACTCATCCATGTATACTTCAAGTCCATCATTTATTAAATCTGCAAAAATACTAAGGATAGCCCTTTGGAATGTTCTAGGAGCATTGCATAAGCCAAAAGGTAGAACTCGGTAGGAAAATGTTCCCCAAGGACAAGTAAAAGTAGTTTTGTCTTGGTCTTCAGGGGCAATCTAAATCTGATTGTATCCACTGAAGTCATCCAGGAAAGAAAAGAATTTCTTTCCTGCTAAAGTGTCTAATACTTGGTCGATGAATGGGAGAGGAAAGTGGTCTTTTTGCGTTGCTTTATTTAGCTCCCTGTAGTCCACACAGATTCTCCATTTCCCATTCTTTTTTGGTACCACCACAAGCAGAGAGACCCATTTACTATCAGAGATAGGATAGATAAAAATTGACATCTAAAAGTTTTTGAAGTTTAGCTTTTACCACATCTTTTAGATGAGGATTAAGTCTCCTTTGAGATTGACGAATAGGTCTCGCATCCTTTTCTATATAAATGTGGTGTGTAAATAATTGGGGGTCAATTCCTTTCATATGAGGGTAGTCCAATGCAAATGATTCTTTATATTTCCTTAACAAATGGATGAGCTTCATTTCTTGTTCAGGTGTGAGGTTAGCATTAATATTTAAGGTTTTTCCTGGTTCAATTTCCATAATTTTACTATTTGCAATAGAAGTAATAGGTATTGTTTGGTCATGTGTATATTTCAGAGGATCTTCTTCTAATTCATTATCAAATGCTGCTAATATCATGTGACACTGTGTGCAGGATCTGGATTCAGTTTGACTAATGAAATTATTAATGGCATCATCTTCTGTTTGGTCTTTGAAATCAAGTGCCTCTTGTATAGTTAATGGAGATCTAATGTTATCAGTAAGCTATGATATAGGGTGCTTATTAGTTTTGATTATTGTGACACTTGGTTGCGCTGGAGGATATAGAACTAGATTATTGATATTTGGTCCTTTGGTTATGGTCATATTTCCCTGTCGACAGCCAATATAAGCATCAACAGTGGCAAGCCAAGGTCTACCTAAAATCAATGGATGTCCATCAAGTTGGGTTTTGGGATTTATTATCAAAAAATCGGTTAGATACTCCTAGGAATCAATAGAGACCATGACATCATGTAGAGTACCCTCCAGCCTAACCACAGATCGGTTAGCCAATTCTAGCAAGGTAGAGGTGGGTTCTACAGATGTAATGCCTAGCTTTTGGCAAGTAGTGGTTGTTAAGATATTAATTGCAGCTCCTAGATCAACTAAGGCATTGGACAGGGTCTGACCATAAATTTGGACAGTTACAATTGGATTTCCTGGGTCTTCATATTTAATGGTTGTTTCTTTCCCTGATAGCAAGTCAGATAAAGTACCAACTACTTGGACTCTTGGATTATTTGTTATATTCCTCCTTGGTTTCTTTATGCACAATTCTTTGATATTTTTTGCGTATATCGGGATGTCTTGAATGGCTTGGAGGAATGGAATTTTTATGTACAGATTTTGTAATTCTCTCAGAATGTAAAAATCAGGATATTGTATAGGTCGAGGTATGACTAATCGTTCTTGGAATGGAGGAGAGGATTTGGTTGCTTGATTATGAGTTTGTTATTTATTCACATCCTCTTGTTGTGACAGATGTTCTCTGGGTAACTGATCTTCAATCTGAACTGTCTTATCTCCCTCGGTTTCAATAATACGCCCAGATCTTAACTGAAGATCATTACACTCCCTCAGATCGGCTCCTCTCTCAGGTGTTTCTATGATTTGGACAGATTGAACCAGTCTATTATTTGGATTGGGGTTGGGTTGGGCTGGGAGTTGCGGTCTCAGATTAGACTGGGGATTTTTTTGTAAGGCTGGCAGTGTAGGTTGAGGGAGCGGAATGGTTCCTACTGGCTGATGCATCGATCTCTGCCAGTCTGTCTGCCAGGCTGAACTTTGTGATGTAGGGGGAGTCCATTGTGGTGGATATGAGTTACTTTGCCAATATGGTGGGGTATAAGGAAGATTCGGCCAACCAGATTGGCTTGCCTGATTCAGCCACGGGTTTGAAGAAGGAAACGACTCTGGTGACAAGTTTAGAAATGGGGATTGACTTTGCCACATATTATATTGTTCAGCATTATACTCGGAGGCTGAAAAGAAGAAGTTGGGTCTGGAAACATACCAGATTGTCTCGGCTGCCACTGACGGCGCTGGTTGAGCAAATACACTGATTCTGAGTCTTCTTTCGCTTCCTTATATACTGCTTTCAATCCAGGAAGTGAGGGACAACTCTCCCTAAGGTGATCTTTTGTACAGATGGTGCATGTTTGGACTGTATCCAGTGGACACTCCTTGTGGCTATGCTTTTCCCTGCATCAGGGACAGAAGATCGCCAAATTATGTTCTGCCTCCATTTGCTTCTGTTTGGCCTGCATAATATCAAGTTGTGTAGTCAGTGTCCCTAGTATATCAGTTTTAAAATTTTCCAATAAATTTCCAATTTCTACACGTGTTACTCCTTCTGTCAAATTTTTATTATCTCTTACAAATCAATCATGTTCTTCCAATTTTACTCTTGTGCCGCCTCTCGAGCTCCTGATACATAAATCGATAATGTCAGCAAAATTTTCTTGATAAATATCCCCTTTTCCCATAATGTTTAATGTTTCAATCCATTGTTCCTTCATGCCCCTTATTAATGTTGTTTTTAACACATTATCAGGTAAAGGTAGTGATGCATCAGGAGATCTTTGTAGATTATATTCGAAACATTCCACATACTCCTCTAATGTTTCATTCGGTCTAGATGTCATTTTGAATATTTTGTCCTTCAGTTCTCTAGACCTGCAATAATCCTGATATTTTTTCAGGAAAGATTCTTTCATTTGATCCCAGTTATTTATAACCCCACCACCTAATCCCATAAACCATCTTAAAGCAGCCCCTTTTAATGTAGAGGGAAATAGTTTCAGTTTCTGGGGGTCGGTGGTGTAATCATATCCCCTGCACAGCACATCAAATTCAATTAAAAATGCATCCGGATCTTCTGATGTAAGACCGTGGAATGTAGGGATATGTTGAAGAGGGATTGCTTTCATAGGCGCATTTGCTGTAGAATCCACTATAGGGTATTGTAATGTAGAGGTTTGGGTGTTTGACTGATTTTGAGCCATTGGGTCGAATATATGCCAATAACCTTCTGGGATATCTAGGAGGGTATTCCTAGGTTGAGAGGGAATGGCTTTGACAGGAATAGTTTTAATAGCACTCCCTCTATCTGAGATAATGAGAATTATAGAGTTCAGGCTTCTGTGATCCATATCAAGATTGTGAAAGATTTTTCAGTGAAAATCACATGGAGTATCATTTGTCGATGCGTTTCGAACCAACTAGTGTGGTTCATCGTCAGGACAAGTTGAAGAAACAGATCCAGATTAGCATGATAAATAGCCTAAGAAGAGTCTCCAATAGCTAGATTGATTAACGACTAATTTTGACCTTAGAAGCCAGGTCAAATTATAATTTATTAATTTAATATTATTATTTTTTTTCTATGGAAATAAGTTAAATTAGGTAAAATGGTTGGTTTTAAAAAGGAATTTATTTATAAAAATTAATATAGATATAGATATAGATATAGATATAGATATAGATATATACATATACATATACATATATATATATATATATATATATATATATATAAATTATATATATTAGGTTATTAAAAGTTAGGATTAATCATTTCAATGGTTGATTTGAAAAGAAAATTTATTTATTTATTTAAATTATCTAATAATTAATATTGGTATTATACATATATATAAATATTTTTTTATACTTAAAATCAAATAATAGGTTGACGAGTATTTTTATTCAATCATAATTTAATGGTTAGTTTATTTATACGGAAATTAATAAAGAATATCAAAAGATGTTAAGCTAGTTAGAAAATTAGTTAAAAATAATTAAATGAGAATTTAAATGGAAAATTAATTATATAAAGGACCTTAAGGTAATATATAAAATATATATAAAATTAATTGAAATGGGAGCTGATTTCTAAGTATTATCAAAGTTAAAAGCTAATTGGAAAAAGGTAATGTTAAAATTAATAAATAAACAAAATTAAAATAAAAATAGAAGGGAAAATTAATTAAATAAAATAAAATAAATAATATTAAATAAATAAAAATCAGTTAAAAATAATGTCAGTTAAAAAAAATAAAAAAATAAAATAAAATAATAATAATAATAAATAAATAAGTAAATAAGTAAATAAATAAAAATAAAAATAAAAATAAAATAACATAAAATAATAAAAATAAAGAAATATAAATAATAAATAACTAAGTAAATAAATAAATAAGTAAAAATGAAATAAAATAATAATAAATAAAAATAAAGATAAAAAAAAAACCTAAAGAGGAGGGCGGAAAAATGACTAGGACGAGAGTGCAGGGACTCAACACCTACTGACTTTCCAGCCATCCTCTCTATTGAGATTGTTTGGTCTCTTTTCAATCTCAAGCGCTTCCCTAAATTTTCGATGATGGAAATGCGAGACCTTAGCAATAACACTAGCCTCCTCAATACAAACATGATGATTGGTTTTCTCAGCATGTTCAGCTAAAGCGGAAGACTTAGCTCTCCTATGCCTAAGATCCGCTGCGTGCTCGCTAATCCTTTGATTAATGGAGCGACCAGTCTCCCCAATATAGGGGGTCCCACAGGAACAAGGGATCAGATAAACGCCCTTCATATCCTTAGGGTCGATAGATTTTCGATGATGGAAATGCGAGACCTTAGCAATAACACTAGCCTCCTCAATACAAACATGATCTCAGCATGTTCAGCTAAAGCGGAAGACTTAGCTCTCCTATGCCTAAGATCCGCTGCGTGCTCGCTAATCCTTTGATTAATGGAGCGACCAGTCTCCCCAATATAGGGGGTCCCACAGGAACAAGGGATCAGATAAACGCCCTTCATATCCTTAGGGTCGATCGGATCATCCGATCGACCCTAAGGATATGAAGGGCGTTTATCTGATCCCTTGTTCCTGTGGGACCCCCTATATTGGGGAGACTGGTCGCTCCATTAATCAAAGGATTAGCGAGCACGCAGCGGATCTTAGGCATAGGAGAGCTAAGTCTTCCGCTTTAGCTGAACATGCTGAGAAAACCAATCATCATGTTTGTATTGAGGAGGCTAGTGTTATTGCTAAGGTCTCGCATTTCCATCATCGAAAATCTATCGACCCTAAGGATATGAAGGGCGTTTATCTGATCCCTTGTTCCTGTGGGACCCCCTATATTGGGGAGACTGGTCGCTCCATTAATCAAAGGATTAGCGAGCACGCAGCGGATCTTAGGCATAGGAGAGCTAAGTCTTCCGCTTTAGCTGAACATGCTGAGAAAACCAATCATCATGTTTGTATTGAGGAGGCTAGTGTTATTGCTAAGGTCTCGCATTTCCATCATCGAAAATTTAGCGGAGCGCTTGAGATTGAAAAGAGACCAAGCAATCTCAATAGAGAGGATGGCTGGAAAGTCAGTAGGTGTTGGGTGCCTGCACTCTCGTCCTAGTCATTTTTCCGCCCTCCTCTTTAGGTTTTTCTTTTATCTTTATTTTTATTTATTATTATTTTATTTCATTTTTACTTATTTATTTATTTACTTATTTATTTATTATTTATATTTCTTTATTTTTATTATTTTATGTTATTTTATTTTTATTTTTATTATTATTTATTTATTTATTTATTATTATTTTTTTTAACTGACATTATTTTTAATTGATTTTTATTTATTTAATATTATTTATTTTATTTTATTTAATTAATTTTCCCTTTTATTTTTATTTTTATTTTTATTTCGTTTATTTATTAATTTTAACATTACGTTTTTCCAATTAGCTTTTAACTTTGATAATACTTAGAAATCAGCTCCCATTTCAATTAATTTTATATATATTTTATATATTACCTTAAGGTCCTTTATATAATTAATTTTCCATTTAAATTCTCATCTAATTATTTTTAACTAATTTTCTAACTAACTTAACATCTTTTGATATTCTTTATTAATTTCCATACAAATAAACTAACCATTAAATTATGATTGAATAAAAATACTCGTCAACCTATTATTATGATTTTAAGTATAAAAAAATATTTATATATATGTATAATACCAATATTAATTATTAAATAATTTAAATAAATAAATAAATTTTCTTTTCAAATCAACCATTGAAATGATTAATCCTAAATTTTAATAACCTAATATTATAATTTTATTTTATATATATATATATATATATATATATATATTTTTTATAAATAAATTCCTTTTTAAAACCAACCATTTTACCTAATTTAACTTATTTCCATAGAAAAATAATAATAAAAATAATAATAATATTAAATTAATAAATTATAATTTGACCTGGCTGCTAAGGACAAATTAGTCGTTAATCAATCTAGCCATTGGAGACTCTGCTCAGGCTATTTATCATGCTAATCTGGATCTGTTTCTTCAACTTGTCCTGACGATGAACCACACTAGTTGGTTCGAAACGTGTCGACAAATGATACTCCATGTGATTTTCGCTGAAAAATCTTTCAAAATCTTGATAATGAGAATGCCTGATGTCTGAGGAGATTGAGTTTCTTCAACAATGATTTTTGTGGCACTTCCCTTGTCTGGGCCATTTAATGGCTGAGTTGTTCCAATAGGAGACCTTGGTTCCTCAGTTTCCCCTGTCTCTCCTTCTCCTTCACAAAGATTGCTGAAATTCCCTTCCTACAATAGTTCTGGAGTAGAATTTTCAATTTCTTGAAAGTCCTACTCTTTAGTTTGACTATGCACCTCAGCAAAGGCTACAGATGGTGATCCTGTGGCATGAAGGGAACTAGTAGGCTGCTTAGAAATGACTTTCCTGGGTCCTACTGAGTGCTAAGATTCTGCTCTCTTATAGATTTCGTCTATAAAGGTTGGTCGACAATGGGTCACCAGCCCCTTAGATTTTTCTGGCTTGGGTAGAGGTTTGGTAGTTTTTTCTGGTTTTTTTTTCTTAGTCATGCACTCAAATTAACTACTAAATTCTATTCAAACAAAACAACAACAAATTTGTAGGAAAGCGGACAGAGCAGCAGGGCTTTTACATGCTCCACACATAGGTTCTTACCTTTGGTTTTTAAAATCCAACTCTTCCCTAGTAGGTTCGTACACTACTCTAAAAAAAGAACAAATGGCTACACTCTTTCCCCAACAACGATGCCAAAATCTAGAGCTATAAAAAGGCTCTCTTTCACCTCTAATTACCTCACATTAATATGTCAATCCGGGAATGTTTTGTTGTTTCAAAGAGTGTCTCAGTCTGAGGCTATCATTTGTCAGAGTAATGTTAGTAGTACAGTGTTGAGGAATACAAGAGTAAATGCTTGTCTACAGCTTAACCTCTTCAAAAGATTAAATCACACATTCAAAAGACTAAGAAACTTATCAGTCAAGGGTTCGGTAGCAGTAGCCCATCCCTTTGGAAACTGATGGAAAAGGAAATCAGAGAACAGATCATGGATATGAGAGCCAGACAGTAAATGTCAATGCTCACTACAGCCTTAGATCGTTCTTCACAGCAAAATAAAAAATGATAGGAAATGGAACGACAGATAAGAAATGGAACAACCATTAAGAAATCGAACAGCAAGTCTACAATGGAGCAACAAATCTGAAATGGAACAACGGCTAAGAAATAGAACAACAACTAAGTCTCACAAGCAGTAACAATCTTAATCTATCAGATCAAATGCATTAATCGTAATCAAACGACAATCTTTCACTCTTAAGGGCGAATCGAATAACACACACCAATGGAATAACACTGATTACTGATAAATTATGGAACAACGCTTGAAAACTTTATACGCACACAACACACTTAAATAGTAATCTAATATAAGTATCAATCTCAGTTAGAAGAATACGACTGCGTTTCAAAATAGAATAGCATTGTTCATAAATCCAACATTCGTAAAGAAAATAACTCCCAAGATGAATTCCATAACGTCAATGAACAGATGCACAACACAAAAGCTTTGTAATGGAATAGTAACAGTATTCTGTCAAGACTAGCAATATTAGATCAACTCTTAAAAGAACAGTAATATGATGCAGAGTCAATACAACAGTTCTGTCTGTAGAAACCTTAATGAATTAAACATAACAGAGCATGTGATGTAAACTTATAAAACACATCATATTACCAAATAACGTCGATAGGCAAACCACGCATAAACCAAACATAATAATACAGGAGAAACTGTCCTCCAGGGCTGGGCCCTTAGCCTCCAGGGGTACACCGCTTGAAGTTAATCCAGACTCAAAGATGAAGTAATAACCAAGTTTGTATTAATGCATAAAGAAAAATTACAATAAACCAGTTCTTAGCGAGACTCGATGATCAAAGTTTTGATCTTAAAAGAAATTACATAAAAGCATAACCGTGTCCAACTCTCTCCTGAGCTAACAATGTTGCCCCTTTTATAAGGGTGACGGTGGAGATGTCTAAGTGTAAAAATAGATAAAACAGTGATCCCTCAGGATCAAGGATCCTGAGGGATTCGCCGAACTGTTATTCCTCAGTCATTTCTTTTCTCTCCTGCGCCGAGATGATATCTCCACCTCCTTTTCTGGGCTGATTCACTTTGATTTGCTTTGCCTTGTTTGCATTCGGTCTCTTGTCAAAGGGACAGTGGTTAACCCATCCTTGTCCTTTCCTTTGGAACAGAAACTTCTCGTTTTCCCTCCTCCCTGCATAAGGAAATGACAATTGTCAATGTTTTAGTCTTGTGTATTAATCTCACATGTTTTATTATAATTCTTTATCATTTTCTGAGTTCATGATGCAAAAGGTTTGCAAGTTCTAATGAAAAGATACTGAAATAATCATCAAAAACATACCTTCTTTAGTACTCCACAGAACCAACATCTTCATTACATGTTTCCAGAGGAGGAAAGACATGCATGAAGTGATATACAAAGGACAATACATACTACACGTTTCTATGAATGTATTCAATAAAATTGTTTCATTATTCTTTGAAGATAAAATCCAAATCACCAGTCCATTACATTTAAGAAATGTATATGCCTGAGCACCACATGAATAAGAAAATTGGACCAAAGTGGGACCGATTTCTCTGCAAATAGAGTTCAAAACTTGTAACAATAGAATTCATGCCTATAGAGTGAAGAATTGGGAACCTTTTTTAAGTGTTTCTTCCCTCTATTTATAAGGAGAGGGGGAGATTTGAACAAAGTTTGAAAAACATCTCAGTCGAGCTCTAATTGTATGATCGACTAGCTATCTTGTCGTGCGATGGTTCTGCTACCCATAATGATTACAATCAGATTTGATTTGTTCTTTAAAATGCAACAAATTATAAAATATCAAAACATGGGAAAACTAAATGATGGTTGAGTAAAATATGTCCCTTCCATTCCTACGATGGCCACTGATCCACCCACATATTTTCCATGAAGTTATTCTTTAGCTACCCAACCACCCAAAAAAATGGAACATATTTGATTCCTTTCTTTAAAGTACACAGAGTCACAAAAATATCAAAACAGATAAACTGAATGATTGCCAAGGGAATATCTCCATGCCATGCCTGTTATTGCCTCCGATTAGGCCATGTCCTTGCCATGATTCTCTTCTTCAACTACTCAGCCGATTCTCCTGTCACTTTCCTCTTAACCACTTGAACGTCCCACTTTCTAGAGCTAAGAGCGGTCAACTGTGGTGGCCTTGGCGGCATTCATAGTTGTCAACTCATCCATCTCTTACCACTCAACATCACACTATCGGAGCCCAATATGTCCTCTAATATTATCATAATTCAATATTGGAGCTTTACCATTTGGGAAATTTATTCTTAAAATACATTATGAAAACAACGAGTTCTGATGCCCTTGGCCCTTTTCCATTGATCCTTGAAATGTGTATCCCATAAGACCGAGGATCGTGATCTGTCACTTAGCCTTAACTTACTAAGCCTTCAGACTCTTGTCCGGGGCCCTTCTCCCTTTGTTAATTGCTATACGCCCTTGTTTTGTTGAGCTATTACGACCATGTGCCAGCCCTAACATGGGAGCCCCCTTATAAGAAACTTTTCAAGTGCCAATTGTTATAAAAATTTTATGTACTCAACCTCATATATGCGATCTCCAATATGACATCATCACTCATCACGGCACCTCACGAGTGGTGACATGTGTCACCCAGATTTGTCCCCTCAGGAACCCTCAAAGTGCCAAATTTTTTTGTCACGTTTCCATTCGTACCACCATGTCATGTTTATGTTAGATGCGACTGTAGCTTTATTGAAACAAGCATATGCTACCATGTGTTATTATTGAAGCCAATCATATGTTTCCATGAGTCCTACTAGAGGAGAGAGAAAAGGGCCCACCCACCTTTGGTTTTGCGATGAAATCCTTTGTTAATCCTTTATTAGCATTCCCAACCACTTTTAACACTGTCGGTAGTTCACCCATATCGCAAATTTTTAAAAGGTTCATAGGTTCAGAAGTTCTGATTCTCGGATCGCTGACCTTCTGATGTGTCATTTCTCCTACATTGTGATAAGCTGCTACGTGACCTCCGATATGCAATCGTTGATATGCATGATGCTCTGTTGTTGAAATTTCCAATATAACTGATGTTCCGATGTGTGATCATAATTCTCTCTGGACCTCTGATATGCGATCGTCGATATCTCTGGACCTCCGATATGCTATCTACGATATTCCTTCCTAAGGCTTCAATCCTTCAACTTTAGTAGACCCCATATTTTGATCCAGGAGTCCATTGTTGGACTTCCACATATCATTGGAAAGCTTTCTCAGAGCACTTTCTAATGGGGAGGGTCTAATTTAGGCTTTTATTCCTTCTACTACTTGGTAAATGACTGCAAAATTCTCAGGTGATTTACTCTTTGGACGAATGAAAACACATTTTACAGTAAGGGACAACAACATTCATGGAGTAAATAAAAAGAAAATTTCTCTTCTTGTAAGGACAAAAGAGAAGAAAAAAGGCCACAAAGATTGTAAGAAGCAGAGTTAAAATATATAGACCAAGAAGCAGCAGTGACTCCTCCATTTTTCCTACAACAATTAGATATCTCATTAATCCAAAAGGGCAATGATACAGGTGATAACGAATAATAGATTAGTGAATAATGTAGATATGATGACGAAGTATAGTCAATCCTTGTTTTGACGTGTTTCCTAGGTAGATGGTAATGAATCTATGAATCAATCTCATTTATGAACTTGATCTTCACTTATTGTGTTATAACAACATGGATGTTGACTAAGTTTATTAAATATTCATTGTAGTTAGGTTTAAATAAATATTCTATTATTTACTTGGTATTGTTTTCTGAAACAACATTGTGGTTCTGTTGGACATTAGGGAGCCAAGATGCATATCAAAACTGCCTGTAAAGCGGTCAGGAGGCTTGCTCTTGTCTTTTGATATGGACAACCAACCTGTAAAAAGAGTTGATTGAACCTCTAATGTGGGCTATGTTCTTGGCTTCATGATATCATGCCTGGATTAGTGACGATGTTGTATGTTTGTTGGATTTAATGGCATATGGGTAAGAGAGCGCATTAAGCATTAAGTATTGGAGCATGATCATTGTATTGGAAGAAGTCATGATCACAACCTGTACATGTGGCTCCATGTAGGTTGGTTGTTTTACAATGCGTGGAGTTTTCCTTGTGCATAAAGCTACGCATAAGAAAAGCTCCACACAAGTGTAGTAGTTCAACTATAACAAAACAATAAACATGTGGACTTGATGGACTGGTGTAGATATATGTGTGTATAGGTCCCACAATTAGGTGAAAGAATTTGTTTGTTGAAGTCTCTTTATTCTTATTTCTTTGGCACTTATAATCATAAGTAATCAATTAATTTATAATTTTGGACAACCTTTAATTTTTTCACTTTGTGTGGAGCTAAGTTCATTGTGGGTAGCTCCACACAATTAAAGAACACATAATGATCTTAACAACAATGTTGTAAGGCCAAAGCACTCCCGCATTATCGTTGTGGATACATCCTTCTATCTTTAAATGAACCAACTTGGTATGCATTCGTCTCGATTTTAATATGCTTGTGATTTCTACTGTTTCTGGAGAGAAGAGTATGTAGGATTTTGATGTATAAATGCGTGAATCCACACAGACCGACGACCACCAATTTCAACTACCCGCTAAATGAATTCGTGACTTCAAATTGTTATGAACAATAAAAAATGCAGACCACCCACTTTGTAGCTTCTCCACACATGTGTTGAATCCTATATGTAATAAAATTGATGGAGCACCTTTTGATGTTATATTGGAAAGAGCACATTGGTTATAGAAATAAAAAAATTCAAAACAATAATTCAATTTTTACGTCCAATATATAATGGATAAAAATGAATTAACAAGGGACTTTTAGACATTTTTTTTAGTTTTATATTCATTTTATAAATTACATGATGTTGAAATATGGCCAAATGTATAGGAATAAATCAAATCCATTCAATTTCCATAATGTCTACAATCATTTCATTTTTGAAATTCAAAAATGTTTCTTGTGCTTCCTTTGTATGTTTTATATAATCCCTAATTAAAATTAATTTCGAAATGATCTTAGCCTCTGCATACATATAATCCCAAATTAAAATGAAGTTGGAAATGAACTTAGGCTCTACATACATCTTCAAAAATTGTGTCTAAACATACATGATATTGTTTTGGACAATAACTGCTCCAAACCTCTATTTTTCAAATGTTAAAATACTATGAGCGTAGTATTTTTATTTTTAGAGAATTGTACAAAATGATATGCAGTAAGATAACCTTTAATTTTTTGGGTAGAATGCATATTTTAATTGAGAGTTTACGAGAACCGTGATATGGCTCTCTGGTCAACAAAAGTTTAAGATGTTTGTTCTATTGTCATGCACATCGTATGCCCTCACTATCCAAATTCCATCTTGAGAACTACCAGTCACAAGCCCACCGCTAGTCCATGTTGAATTCCTTATTGGAAACAAAGCATGTGTTGTGAAAAGTCATCGCATATGTCGTAAGAAGTTGATTTCTACTCCAGCAGCTAGGACGTTGGAGGAATATCTCAAGAAATGGTAAACAGAAAGTAAGTGGAAAAAAAATTCCCCTTATGTGGATCTTTGCTTGTGCGGCGCTTTCCGTGTGCGAAAATATCCACATTGCTTACTCTACGCCCCATGGTTTTTCTCGCCACAAGTTGTCTCATTTATGGGACGATGTGTTGAATGTGAAAAAAATGTTTGATTTCTTTCCGTTTGAGTTGGCCTGGGACATTGGTGCTAATGTAGAGTTACTTGTTCCTTTTTTCATAAAATGGATATTGCATTCGCGCACACAATATAACATAAATTAGGGTTACGTGAGACCCTACTATGGCAACGTATTTTAAAAAGTACTTTTTGCTTAAATTAGAGTTACCTCAGGCTGCAATTTTCCTCGGTCATATCGAGATCTGCCCCCCTTTTTTAAAGGAAAGAACTTGACCATTGAAATTTGCATTTTCATGTATTTTATCACTGCTTGAACCCTTCTTTGGTACTTGTCATTAAGTTAATATTTTTTCAGTTTTTTATTGGTTGGGCAAGACACTTAACATCCCTAAGTTACTTATTTGGTGGAGCAGTCGTTTCAAACTACGAGTGACTCCATCTACCCTTACATATTAGTTGAAGTAAGTGGTGATGCTTGACTAATGAACCAGAGGTAATGCTATCAGAGTATATAGAAGTATGTACTCGTTTTATTATGCTATGAGCTTACAATATAATTTGCATATTTTACCACTAGTTTCATCATTAGGTTTTATTTTGATGGCGTCAGCTGACAGAAGGGAGCTCAACTATCATGGTGGTCATGATGACTAGATGAAAATGAGTGAAGGCACACTTGGCAGTGGACTAGATAATCCAAATTGCGCATATTTTGACTCTAAAACCATCACAATTGTTGTATAACCAACATGCATAGAGGAGTACAGGAGGGAATTACAACAATACCACAACCATTTTTGAATGTAGGGAAAGCAATGTAAAAGGGAAAAAAACATCAACCAAAAAAAGTAATTGCATAAATAATGTGTGGACGAAGCTCATTGTGCAAGACTGCAGAAGCACCACACTCCCATAGAATGTGCTTCCTCTGCACTACATTGAAAACTTATATATAGACTTCCAGATTCGAAGTGCAGGGGACCCATTTAAAATGAAAAATAAAAACTAAGTGGGAAAAGGTAAAAACAATGAAGGAAACAACAAAGCCAAAGGTAGTTTAACTCTTGAAGAAAAACACCTTTTACATGTTTGGTTCCCCAATTGAATTGGCGACAAGCTAAGGCTCCCAATTCACTTCCAATCTAATATAGGAGATCATGAGGCTACATCATATCCAACACGTAAAATATAACTCATATCATCCTCAAGCTAATGGGAAATTGGAGGTGACTAATAGAGCATTGGACAACACTCTAAGATAGTCAATAGAAGTAGAAAAGATTGGGCAGAAAGGCTTGTTGAGGTAACCTAGACCGACAACACCATCTTGAAGACCACTACTGTTTTTACCCCTTATGAACTTCCATATGGAAATAAGGCCTTGTTATCTATTGAATTTGAATATAACACATTGAAAACGATAGAATAACTCAACATGGATCTTGCAAAGCACAAGAAGAAACGTTGCAAAAATAAAATGCACTTGATGAGTAGAAAATGAAATCCATATTTCACACTAAGAAGATTCATCTGTAGTGAAATGTATGGAATAATAAGCATGTCAATACTAGATACTTCCAAAGAGGAGATTGGGCAATCCTGTATGACTATAGGTTCAGGGATTTTAAAGGGAAACTCATGATTAGATGGTTGGGACCTTATCTAGTTGAGAAATGTCATGATCACGGTTCAATGGAAATTAGAACAATAGATGAAGAGTATATCCCACTTTTGGTGAATGGTTACTGACTAAAGTTCTAGAAGAAGCCCGTCTCAAGTGTTGAATTTACTAATTCAATAAGAAAAGAGCTGAATGTGATTAAGAGTATGAAAGCTCGTGATCCAGTCAACCTCTACTCATTAGAGAAATCAAGTGGAAACAAAAAGTGGAAAAGAGAGAGAGAGAAAAAAAAAGAGAAAAATTAAGAAAAGCATCAAGTGAAAATTGCCTTTGAGGCACTTGAGGAAGGATCATTTGCTGAAAATCTCCCCGAGGCACCTTGTGAGACTGAGAGTTAAAAGAAAAAAACACAACAATAAATATCCCCAGGTGAAAATATCCTTTGAGGCACCTATGGAAATACCTACTAGCTAAAAAAAATCCATGAGGAAACTAGTGGGCCTCAGAAAAAGAAAAAAGAAAAAAATGTTTTTCTTAATTTGATGAATTTGCAGGTATCACGGAAAGGAAATCAACAAGAATAGGTAGGAAAAATTGCACATATGGCTCCAAAAACCAATGAATTCACACTCAAAATAATAAGGAAACCTCCCTACATCATTTTGATACATTACTCAACACCCTAACATGATATCATCTCCTTTTCATTTGTTTTTTACCGCTTTCGTGAATTGCTACAAGAAAGTCCTATATTGCTACAAGATGTCACAAGATTTGTAAAAATACACAGGACCAAGATAGTAGCATTCATAAACCCTAAAATCCCAAGTCTCCAACATTCCCAAAGAATATCACAACATGTCACAAAGGTCCATATCTACATATGCATCCCAAGATAAGAAAATCACCCTAAGAAGCTACATGATCTCCTATAGACCACTAAAAGGTATTTTATCCACCAACAATAGTAGAAGAAGCATAAAATCCTCCAACAATAGCATAAAAACTCACCACCAAAAAAAAAAACAAAATTGTCAAAACTTTCAATGAAATCTTCAAATTTTACAATAGCAATATCTATGTCACTATTAAAATAACTAAAGGTAAGGAATAATGTAGGATCTCTTAAAAGTCACCCATTGGACTTATTCTAAGCATAGGAAAATGTAAAAGTGTAGGAAACAAAGGAATTTATAGGCAATCCTCGTCACCAAAGGGCCTCAACCAAGTCTAGTAGAAGACTTTACTTTTTCCAAAATAATCCTTTTGCAGACTTACTTTCGTGCAATAGGGATGATGTGGAAGTTTAGTTGCATAATATATGCAGATAATTTGAATATATCAATCTATCTGAACCAATAGAATTCTTGGAGATACTATATGCCTTGGAACATAGCTCTTTGTAGACAAGTTCATATGTTTCAGCATTTTGCATATAATGTTGCATTTTGATAATCTGGGACCTTTTTCTTTTTTACTGGTCTCATACTTATTTTATGGCACCAAGTTGTACAAGATTTTTAGGTTCCTTCCTTTGGATTTCAATTACTTCCCTTGGAATTTCTCAATTTCCCCCACTCTATCCTACACCATTTATCAAGGATGGAACATGCATTTGATTGTGAGTGATTTCCTCCATCTTTGAAATATCAACAATAGTTGCTCCACACACTTCATGTGTTTCACTGTGTTTTACAACTACAAAAACAATTTCCCCATTTATTTGATGTGTATCATCGCTTTGATCACATTGACCAGCACATTTCCTGAAATGAACAACATTTACCTATTCAAAGAACATGTAATATATGCAGTTTACTAAAAGTACAATGATGTATAAAATAAGAAACATTAAAATTGCAAATTTAGAAAATTTACATATTTTCACTCTCTTTTTACAGATTGACACTATGTTTTCTCACTATTCTACCAATTTACAGAGTTACTGGTTTACACACTATGATGTATATTTACATTGTATTAATTCAGTATTTGACAAATCTACAAATTTAATGATTTAGTGAAAATTGCACTCAACACTAGAGGGAAAGCTTCGTTGTTTAATTTTTCTTTCATCCTTATTTTGTTCCTTGCACTTTTCAAAGCATTGCAATTCACGATAAGCTTCTTCACCATATTTTGTTATTTCCTTTGATCTTGCAAGATGATTACTTATCTATGAGGAAATATTAATAGTTAAAGATGCCATCATGAGCCCTCACACTATACAATTAGAGAAGAATTATATACCATTTAAAATTATAACATACTTACAATAGGTGGAGAAATCAATGATTTCTTTGATTGTTTCATCAATCATTTAAATAGTTGTTTTATTTGGTGAGACATGACATCAAGGAAGTGGGATGATAAGTTTGTTGTAGTTTCATCATTGAGTGAATTTCTTTTCTTTTCATATTCAACAAGAAGTTTATTTCTAATGGTTTAAGGTATGAGTATTCTTTCTTTGAAGTTCTAGAAGGTACCTTCTGACCTCATAAAAATATTGCAAAATTGTACTCACATCTTATTTACAAGACACATTTTTCCATGTTTAAATGTATTTCTATAGTCATTAGCGACCCTCTCCCTCCTACTCTATTTCTATTCAAAATTTCCATTTCCCCGTGTTTACACTCCATTACATTATTCCTTAACATTCCTAAGGTATAAAGATGAATAGCCCTAGTCATATCATAGGCATTGGCCCATTGGATATGCATACAAGGAATTGTCTGATCTCCTAAACAACATGAACATAACCAAAGCAACTCATTAGCAAGGAATATAATCCCACATTGATAGTTGATTAAATTTTTTATCATGAATGATTTAAAACCACCATGTTGAAATACACTATACAATTCACTTAATAGAAATTGAAATTGACATCTTTCCTAATATACATTTGCATCACACCCTTTAGTCACTTGTAACTAGGACATGTGGAATTATTTATAACACTTCCACAACCTCGGCAATGTTTTTTTATTTTTCTTCATATGGCAAGACTTCAATAACCTTCACACACAATATTTTGTTATACATGGTTAATTAATTTATCATTCATTAAAAAACCACATAAAAATGTTACATATGCTAACATCAGGATGGGGTTTGGAAAATGGACAAATAATAAAGTAGAATTGCTAACATTAGGATTGTAATTTTGAACCATATTCTCAATGATATATAAAATTATGTTTTTTCCAAGTAAAATTGTTTTATTAGACCTTTAAAATTTCTTTATGCCAAATGAGGGTCTTATATGATGTTTAGCCATCTAATTTTCCATAGTTAAGGTCATTGTAATATTGGATTTTATGATGGTATGGTTCTCTAGGAGGTTCTTATTTTATGTTGATCCATTTGATTACCCATAGATAAGATCATTGCATTCTTCGATTTTATGATGGTATGGTTCCCAACGATTACATGGAACTCCAATTTTCTCCATCTCCTCCCAAATTTGAATAAATTTGGTTCTCTGAAACCCTCTAATTGGATGTACCTTATCATAGTCTTGTGCAATTCCTTGAATTTTGTGAAACATATTTAAAACAATTCTAATTCTAGCATGGCACATACAATATATAATCTTGGACATTTGGCCTCGAGTTAGCTACAATTGATAGAAAATGTTTGATTAGTGCCACAATAGGTTGCATTGGGGCCTAGATAGGGGTGAAAAAGGGTTGCATTAGGGACATAGTAGGCTACTTTTTGGACATATTCATAGGTTGATTTATAGCCTTTTCAAAGCATATTTTTTCGTCCCTATTCTAAGGCAAATTATTATATTTTTTTCCCTACTTTTTGGAAAAAAATTAAGGGATATTTTTGAGTTTTTTTGGAGCTCCTTTATGGATGTGTAAATAATGATCCATTGACTGGTTGATTCTATTTTTGTCCACGCTTGGATTTTTTTCAAGAAAGAAGGGTTCATGGGCCAAAAAAAAATTTTAGGCCTATTTTGAGGGAAATTTTAAGGTTTGTTATAAATTTAAGGCATCAAGGCACTTGTATGTTGAATTTTGATGAAGTATTTTAAGGAGAAAAGATGATGTGATTTTGCATTGATGCAAGCATATTTTGGTGGTATAACAAAAGGGTTCCCTAGGTAGCAGAAGAGGACTAATTTAGGGCCTCTATTTGAAGTATTGCAATGATTATGTATGAAATTGTTGGGCTATATCTAGGCCTATTTTGGCAGAAAAGGGTGTGCTTGAGCATTTGTTTGAGTTTCCGAAGGAAAAAATGATAACTTTTCTTAGGGGTACTTAATCTATTGTTTTAGGAGGCACGTTACGACTTGATACATGATTGAGTGAACTTTGACCAGTCTCAGTAGGAATTCTACAAAGTATCAAAATTATTTGTTATAGTGGTAATCAAATTGTTATTGTTGATAAATGATGATTAAGTTACTCCATAATGTAGTATAATAAGTAAATGTGCATGGTGTAAGTCCTAGATGTTTATGAAACACTCTTGAAAAGATATTGGATCTTGTACATTCTATTTGTCTAAGATATACTCATAACACATGTATAGTCAGAAATGATGAAGTTGTGCCAATGATATGAGTATGTGTGTATATTAATAAGTGTAAGTATTAAAGATGATATTTAAACAAAAATCATCCCTTGGGCTTACTATCCAAGTTATGTTATCACTATGACTAGACAATGATATATAATTGTAGAGAGTCTTCATTATTTTCATGCATATAGCCTTATATATATTGCTACTATTCTTGTCCAATTCATAAGTATGTTGCTAAGGATGATGATAAATTAGATCAAACTTGTTGGTCTCGATGCATGTATGGTCAAGTTTGAAAACTAACACGTCTAAAAAAGAATTGTCATTCTAAGGTTTGATGCATGGCCAAGCAGAGTTATTAGTATACAGAGAACCCCACTTGATAATTTTGATCTTGGCCTAAGTTTTCGATACAGTTATATGTATCAGGGTTCAAAATGTTGTTTTTGAGTATAATTTTGAGCAACACTTACATTGTAGAGAGGTTTTTTACTTGGTGTCTTATGATTATGTGTCTCCTAAGGTAGAAGTTTAGACAACTTAAGGATGGGCATAAGATAAAATTATGGCATGTCAGACTATGCTTTAGCATTCAGAACAATAAAGTGTCAAGTATTGTGATAGCTAGACTTGACTATTGCACAATAGCAGAGGCAATTGAGTGACTGTGGAATATAGTGAGTTATTATTTCTATACTACTAGGTTTTGTCATAAGATATACACGTTGATCAATAGTGAACTTTCTTGTTGAACATAGATTATTGAGTACTTCTAATTGATCAGCTAGGGTTTGATATTTTGATGAATAATTTTTGCTAATGACCTTGTATTAGTATTACAAATTGAAAGAAATAGCATATTGATGTTATGAATTATATTGAGCATAGGAGGATCCATTTTGAAAATTGTCAAACATTTTCCACTGTGGTTAATTAAAGGTCAGATCCTTCGAGGAAAGTGATGAGTTGTGGAGAATGGTCGGATTGTGGTGTAAGAAAGAGGTTGAAGTCACCTTCAGGTTGGAGCCTAAGAACACTTCACGGTGGAAGGGTGGTGCTAGAGAAAGTTGGAGTTTGCATGGTGTTGGAGAATCCTTTCAGTTAGAGCTAATAAAACAAGGGAGTTATAGCATCCTTCTAGTTGGAGCTAGTAAACTAGGGTGTTGGAGAATCCTCTTAGTTGGAGTTGATAAAATCGGGGCGCTTGAACATCCTTCCAGTCAGAGCTGGTAAAACAGGGTGTTGGAGAATCCTTTTAGTTGGAGATAATGAATCAAGGGGTCTGAGCCTCCATCCAATTGATGTTTAGAATATTATAATTTGGGGCTTCATGTTGATGTAATATTTAAATACCTGTATTAGAAGCATTCATTAGTTTTTCTCTCGAAAGGGTTTCCACCTAAAAAAATATCTTGTGTGTTGTCTTTAATGTTGTGCATTGTTGAATTATTTTTCTAACTTTTCATATCATGTGATGTTGATTTATGTTTTGATCTAATGAAAATGTTATTCAATGCTCTGAATATTAGAATTAACGAATTGAATTAAAATATTGATTCAACCCCCTCTTGGTATTTCCAACAAATACATCACTAGCTGTCAGATATTTGTACATACTAATCATACAACAACTAAGTATTTGATGATTAAACCTTATGTAAATGCTCACATAATTATGTGATTACTATTTCTACAACTTTTTGATCTAACAATTCTTTACAAACATGAAAAAGAGATTGTAGTTACAAATTTCTTTCAAGGCTAACTTTATCTACAAAAAATGAAGAGATGGTGGATGAAAAACTCCCCGACGACCATATTTTTTCCATGTCACTCTTATCTCCATGGTTTTCTGACATAAATGACTTCTTGCTTGTTGGTCAATTTACCCCTCATTTATCTTCAAAGGATAAAAGAAATATTTCCAAGAAAAGCACCGCTTATACTTACATTGTGGGTAACCTCTTCAGGTTGGGGCCTGATCAAATCCTAAGAATATGTGTGAGGAAATATGAGGTATATAATATCGTCTCAGCTTTTAAATCATGGACCCTGTGGGGTTCATTTTTCTACTAGGAGGATAGCCTATATGATCTTATAGGCATGATACGTTTGGCCTACAGTTCATATAGATGACTAGAGATATACAAAAAAAATGTGATGAATTCCAGATGCTAGGGAAACCTACTTAGAGGGATGAAATGCTTTTGCAACCTCAAATTACTTTCAATCCATTTGAGAAGTGGGACATGGATTATCACCTATTTATCTTCCATCTAGAGAGAATAGGGACTTCATTGTGTGTACAGACTATTTGACTAAGTGGGAAAAGGTAAAAACAATGAAGGAAACAACACAGAAAAAGGTAGTTGAACTCTTGAGGAAAAACACATTTTACAAATTTGGTTTCCCAATAGAATTGGTGACAAGCGTAGGTTCCCAATTCATTTCCAATATAATAGAGGGGATCATGAGGAAACATCATATCCAACACATAAAATATACCTCATGTCATCCTCAGCAAATTAGAAAGTGGAGGTGACTAATAGAGCATTGGACAACACTCTAAGGTAGTTAGTAGTAGTGGAAAAGATTAGGTAGAAAGGCTTGTTGAGGCCACCCATGCCTACAACCCCATCTCGAAGACCACTGATGTGTTTACCCCTTATGAACTTGAATATGTAAATAAGGCCTTGGTATCTATAGAATTTGAATATAACACATTGAAAATGGTAGAAAAACTCAACATGGATCTCACCAAAGCACAAAAGAAAGGATGAAAAAATAAAAAGCACTTGATAAGTACAAAATTCAATCCACACTTCACGTTAAGGATATTAATCTTAAGTGAAATATATGGCATGATAAGCATACCAAGACTAGAGACTTGCAAGAAGGTTATTGGGCACTCTTGTATGACTCTAGGTCCAAGGATTTTAAAGGGAAAATCATGACCAAATGGTTGGGACCTTATCTAGTTTAAGAATGTCATGAGCATGGTTAAACAAAAATTAGAACAATAGATGAAGAGTAGATTCCACTTCTAGTGAATCGTTACTAATTAAAGTTCTATAAGAAGCCCCACTCAAGGGTTGAATTTACTAATTCAATAAGAAAATAGTTGAATATGATTAAGAGTATCAAATCTCTTGATCCATTCAACCTCTAATCATTATATAAATGAAGGAAAAATAAAAAACGAGAGAGAGAGAGAGAGAGAGAGAGAGAGAGAGAGAGAGAGAGTAAACAAAATCGTCAAGTGAAAATTTCCTTTGAGGAACATATGGAAATACTTACTAGATAAAAACCTCCATCAGGAAACTTGTGGGCCTCAGAAGAAAGAAAAAAGAAAAGAAAGAAAAGAAAAAGAAAAGTTATTTTATTACTTTGATGAATTTGCAGGTATCGCGGAAAGGAAATCAACAAGGAAGAATAGGTAGGACAACTTTCACATTTCGATCCAACCACCAATGCATTCATTCTTAGAAGAATAATGAATTCTAACTACATAATTTTCATACATTACCAAACACCTCGACATCATGTCATCTCCTTTTCATTTGTTTTTGACCGATTTCCTTGAATTGCCACAAGAAATTCCTATATTGCTACATGATGTCACAAGATTGGTAAAAAGACACAGGTCAAAGGTTTTGTCTACTTGTAAGCAAGTGGAAGGCATCAAAGGCTTCCTAACTCTCATCCATTATATATGTATCACCCCTAATTTTTTCCTTCATCGTTGATTCATTTATCATTTTTATCCGCAACAAATCAACATCCTTATTTTTGTCCCCTCTCAGTCAATAGCATTAACATGTCTAATACCACTAATATCCTCTCTTTGAATTATCATAACTCTATGATGTCTTAGAAACATTAAATGATGATCCTAAGGAGTTTATGTGACTACCATAGGAGACTATATAGTCTTGTAACATAGTTCAGAAATGCTACAATCCTAAGTATCCAACACTCCTAAAGAATATCATAACATGTCACAAAGGCCCACATCTTGATAAGCACCCCAAGACAAGAAAATAATCCTAAGAGAATACAAGATCTACTATAGACTACTACAAGGTATTTTATCCACCAACAACAGTAGAAGAAGCACTAATGTCTCCAACAGTAACATTAAAATCCACCAACAATAGTGGCAAAAGCATTAAATCGTGTAATAGTAGCATCAAAATCTACCACCACCAACAACAAAAGCCTCAAAGCCTTCAACGTAATCCTCAAATTCAACAATAACAGCATCTATGTCACTAGAAAAAGCACTAAAGATAAGGCATCAGGTAGGAATCTCTTAATCCTCACCCTTTTGACTTAATCTAAGCATAAGAAAATGTAAAGGTGTAGGAAAGAAACGAATTTATAGCCAATCCTAGTTACCAGAGGACCTCAACCAAATCAAGCAAAATAATTCCATTTTTCCCAAATAATCTTGTACATGTGGAAGATAATGAGAAAAACTTAGAGGAGGATTCAAAAAATGGGTCATTATCGGTCACTCATGATAAAAGACATAGAGTGCGAAGGAGCAAGTGGGGGCCATCTCACCACTACCTGCTAAGTCTCCCCGCACCAACCTCAACAAAGGTCACTTAATTCAAAGCACACTGAATTTTTCTTTCATGTAATTTTGTTTAATAAACCCAAAAAGGACCCTCCATCACTACAAAATCTTGACATAACTATTAGGCTCCCAAAATTTTCTGCTACAAGAACCTACAAGCATTTCTATAGGAAGTAAACAATCTGTTACATGAGACTGATAATCTATTATATGAGATAGAGAAATAGCTACAGGAGATAAAACAAAAATCCTAGAACAACCACGACAGCCTTGAATGGGTTAAAAGGAAAAGGATATCTTCAAAAGAAATGTAAGTAAAATTTCTCCCCCACCCACACTTTGCAAAAGTGTCAAAATTGTTTCAATTCTTAAGGAGAATTCTATGTATTACACAATTTGAATTAAACGAGTGTGGCAGATGGGTAGTCTGACTATTTTCAAGAACATAATTTAACAAATGGTGATGAATTTTCATGGAGCAATTAGTTGATAATATCTTCCTTTCCTATATTTCAAAAAATTTACATATCTCCTCTCCTATTATATCCCTAACTATCATACGAAACCCTAACCCCTATAGAAAAATAGGACCAATGCTCCCTTGTACAAAATTTCCTTGCTCAAATTCATGAAGAAATGTGTTAAATAATAATAGGAGGTTATAATATAAGAGAACCAATAGACACCTCTAGGATTCATTAAAACCGTAAAGTCAGGGAAATCTTAGAAAATTGAGATGTTGAGAGGTTTTGATGATGATATTGCTTTGGACTTCACCCTGAATGTACAACATATTGAAGGACATGAAACATTCAATGTAGTTAAAGGTTTAACTATATATATTGGTGAATACATCATTAGTAGAGTCACAATCGTTCCCAATGGTATTAAATGGAGCAATGAAGAAAGGCATGAAGCAATCATTGCTAAGAGAGGAGATTGAACATTGTGTATGCATATGAGTTTAGACTCTTGTACTGGCACAAATTCTAGGCTAATTCAGCTATCCATGAACAACTTAGCATCCCACATTTCGTCCTTTAGTCCATGAATAAAATTAGCACAAAGGTATAGGAAGGGATGCATAATTATTATGGCTCATCATGGTTTGATTAGCTTAATAGTCATGAATACTTTGAAGCACTTGCAAAACCTTGTCTCCCTAGTAAACTTCATTGATATGGACAAGCAGGCTTTCTTAGCAACCCAAACAAAGTTGGAGGAAGAAAAATGGAGGCAGGAACAGAGGAAGAAACTAAGGAAAAGACAAAGGAAGAAACAAAGGGAGAAGTAGAAGCAAGAACGGAGTTATTAGAGCCACCAACAAAGAAAGAAATAGTTGAAACAAAATTGGATAAGCTATAGATAAGAGAATAAGGTGTCGAGGCTAAAGTACTAGCACCACAGATAGATCCAATAGAGCCTACAAAGGGCATTGAGTCATAGATAAAGCTACTTAAAGGGAGGAAAAAGGAGGCAAAGAAAAACACTACAAGTCAAGGGGAAGAAAATATAGAAGACGAGGTTGTTGCTACTTTAGCAACCCTAAGCACTCCAACAAAGCCAAAGGTAATTAAACCAGTAGAACCTCTTGTCTCTTTTAGAAGAATAAAGAGTAAGAGAATATGATTTCTTGGCAAACCTAATCCTCCATATTTCACTCCAATAATTATTAAGGAATCTCTTAGTCGTGAGCAAGAAGAGCCTTAAAAAAAGATACAAAATCCATTAGTAAAATTAGCTAAGGGTAAGAAATTGAAACTATAGCTAGAAGGGCCAAGTACTCGGACTTGAATGCTAAAAGATAATCTAGAGTGCCACACGAATGCACAATAGTTCTATAAGAGAAAACAACCAAGCTACAAGAACATAAATTAGAGCCACATGAAGCTACAAAAGGATCCTCTTCCTACTACTCTTGGATTGAGGCATGGAAGTACTTCCTATTCACTTAGTAGTAGCCTTATTTTTTTAGCTCGAGGAAGAAAAGGATAGAACCCATAGATGGAAGAAGATTTCAAAGCCTAAGGTAGTTGCTAATATTGGAAGAGTGGAGAAAGAGATAATATGGAGCTCCTAGAATTTGATGAAGAAAACAGAAGAGACCACCTAGGAAAGGAAAATAAAAACCTAAGGGCCCAACTGTAGAAAACATAGAAGTTGCTACAAGAAAATGAAATCCATGTTTTCACCTTATAAGAAAATTTGAGAACCATGGCCCATCTTTATTTAGAAGTTCTGTATTTGAATAAACCCTCAAAGACATATTACATGCTTTTAAAAATCAATGGGGCCATGGAAGATCAATTCCAAAATAGAATGATAGCATAAAAGGGTCCTTCCACTCTACACAATATTAGATAATTTATTGACTTCTTTTTTCAGAGCAACATATAGGACAGGGCCAAGATTGTAGAATTTTATATTCATAACTTGGTGTTGCCTAACATGGACATATGTGAACCAAATCTGTATTTAGGTGATGCACAATTGTTGGCTTCAAAATCGTGGCTAAGGCATGAAGAAATAAGGGAAGAAGTAAAGAGATCATTAAACATGGAGATGAAGGAACCACTCTTGATTAGGCTAGGGTATCCCTCCCCACATGCCATGCACTTCTAGCAGAAGATCTTGAGGGAGCAACATTTTACAACCAAAGGTAGGAAGAATCCATCCTCCACTTTGAGGATACCTTAAGACTCTTGGAAGAAGAGAGTTTGCAAGCCTACTAAAGGAGATGGTAGACACTTCCCTACAATATGAAAATTAGGGAATATCACTCCTCTAATAGATTACAGATTGCGCTAGCAAGAACTCCTTTTTATAAGATAATCATCTAGAAACTTGAAATACAATGGATAGGGTTTTTTTTGAACCCCCTTTGCCAATGGGACTTCAAGAATATCAAAGAAAGGAGGAATAGTCAAATAATGGTGGGAAATTGAGGGAAGTGTATTTTTTATCCAATAGGAACAACCACATTCAACATTTCATTGGGATATTAGGCATCTCCTTAGAGTGATCAATGAAAAAAAATAGAGAAAAGAAGATGAATAAGTTGCTTAGAGGATAAGAAAACATTTCAGTAGGGGGTTATGATGGGCCTCCCATTTAGGTACAACATTAGGCCCACCTAACCTTTCCTAGACACATTAAACCTCTCCTTCTACACTTAAAAATGCATTTCTTAGTTTTAATAAGATCTTAGGGAGTTCAAACACATTTAACAAACTATATGCACCTAATGTGTTTATTATGCGGGACAATGAGAATATTTGGTGTAGATCACGAGGAAATATAGTCAAGAGAGAAGTATGGGACCTATTCATGTTGCAGGATGACCGAACTTGGTTAGATTGAGCAACCATTACTCCTTTATGTATCTCCAAGGTCACTCAATAAGCAAGATCCTACATTCTAGGGTTTTTAGAGGGAAAAAGACCCTTCAAGGATTTCTCCCTTGAATATTTTGTATAAATAAAGGGCTTGAGTAACACATTTCTATATATTATCTATTCTATAATTGGGAGAAAAAAGATGGAGAGAAATATGAGTTGTCAGAAAAACAATCTCATGAATCCAAAAGAGTCAATTTTAGTGCTCCCTTGTTTATAATACAAATAACATTATATGTAAATCATATCCATTTTTTATTGGTTGTGTTTTTTTAATTTTATTGTTAAAATGGTCTATTGCAAATTATTTTTTGTTCCTTTTATATTTGCAATCTTTATGTTAATAGGTATATCTATTTTGGAATAAGGTATGCATTATAATTATTGCGACCAGAGGCCCTCTACAACCCAATATATGAGGGATATGTTGTACCGGTTCATATATGTTGTATATGAAGATATGTGTAATGTTACTTTAAAAGAATTAATTAAATAAAAAAGTGTGTCGATAATATTAATAAACTCAATTTTGAAAATGATATATATACAATTTAAAAAGATATTGATTAGCTTATTCATCAAATAACAAAGAAAATTAGGTAAAGGAAGCAGAGGACTTAATTGGGCATATGTTAGATATGTGTAACGTCACTTTAAAAAAATAATTAAATACAAAAATGTGTTGGATAAATTAACAAACTCAATTTTGAAAATGATAGATATATAATTTAAAAAGAGAATGATTAGTTTATTCATCAAATAAAAAAGAAAATTTGGTAAAGGAAGTGGAGTATTCAATTGGGCATACCGTAATAATAACAAGGTAAATTTAGATAAATTTTGTGGCGTTTCTGTAATAATAATAATAATAATGTAAAGGAACCAGAGGATTCAATTGGGCATATCCTGTAATAATGAGGAGGTAAATTTCGTGGCGTCTATGTAATAATAATAATCACCGTAATAATAATAATAATAATAATAATCATGTAAAGGAAGCAGAGGATTCAATTGGGCATATCGTAATAATAAGGAGGTAAATTTCGTGGCGTCTATGTAATAATAATAATCACCGGAGGATTCAATTGGGCATATAGTAACAATAACGAGGTAAATTTCGTGGCATTTATGTAATAATAATAATAATAATAATAATAATAATAATCACTGGAGGATTCAATTGGGAATATCATAACAATAACGAGGTAAATTTAGTGGCGTTTCTATTATAATAATAATAATAACAACGTAAATTTTGTGGTGTTTGGTGGCGTAGGTTTTTAGTTGTAGGAAGGTAAACTCAATATAATGGAAGGTAATCAATAATATTTGTAGGAGTGAGGATAAATATTGAGTAGAATGTAATATTTAGGGTGGATTTTGACTTGATATATTAGGTAAAATTTAATAATATTACATTTTAATTAGTATTTCTACCCATCCTTGGCCACTATTTATTAGGTGGGGGTGGTTATAAATATTGGGTAACATATAATATTGCAATATTATATTTTATTTAATCATTATATTTGTAACAATTAATAAAGATGTGTTACATCTATAAATTTAATAAAAACTTAATATTTACAATATGACAAGATTTTTAATCATGAATATTCACCATGGATATTATTAACTTCTATGTAGTTTTTTTACAATACCATGGGCCAATACCCACAAGAGAAACATATAGAGGGAGAGCAAAAAATAAAATTATAATACCATGGGCTACTACCATGGTTTATCAATACCATGGGCCATCTAGACTTTGGATTACTGTGTTATGGATCTAGGCTTTTAATTGTTACAATACCATGGGCCAATATCATGGCTTATCAATACCACATGCCCAAAAACAATGACTTATTTCAAAATAAAAATATTTTACAAATATTTTAGTTTAATTTAATTTTATGATATTTTTTTTAATTAAATATAAGAGAAAAAGGTTATAATTACTTTTGAGGTATATCTAAAGCCTCCATCCTCATGAGTGCCAACAATATTTTCATAGAAATTAAATGGAAGTTTTAATAAATTAAAAAATGAGAATACTTTTATATATACATATGTGAAATTTATATAATATAAATAATATTAGAAAGAATAAGATAGATGCATCTTAACCAAAGATCCAAGCGATGAGAAAGCAAAGTGATTAACAATGATAGAGGAAAGATAGTTGGTGATTATTTTAATTTTTTTTATTATTGTATTTTTTTTAACATGATTGATCCAAAATATAGGTTTAATATTTTACAACCAAATATGTTTTTTATTAATTTAGATACTTTCTTAAATACAATACAATGGGATCATATTTAAGAAAGAGAGTGAGATGGAAGGGGGAAGAGAGTGTGGGAGAGGGAAATAGAGGTGAGAGACACAGTGAGAGAGATAAAGGGAGAGAGATAGGAGGAGAAGAGATGGAGGGAGAGAGATGGATTTGGAGGGGGAAAGAGGAGGAGTGACAAGGGAGAGATGAAGATGGAATGAGGGAGAGAGGAGACCAGGGAAAAGAGAGAAAAGGGGAGGATAAAGATATGGAAAGAAGGGGAAGAGACAGAGTTGGAGGGTGGAGAGAGAGCGTGTGTATGATGAGGGGAGAGACGGAGAGAGGTGGGAGAGAAATGGAGAGAGAGGAAGGAAAAAGGGAGAGGAATTGAGAGAGAGGAGAGAGAGAGATGGAGTTGGAAGGGGAAGAAAGACATAGAGAGAGAAAGGTGGAGAGGGAGTGACAAGGGAGAGATGGAGAGTCACTGAGTGTGTGTGTGTGAGAGAGAAGGTGGAGAGAGAGGGGAATAGGAAGAGGGAGGGAGAGAGAGATAGATATATATGGAGAGGTTGTGTGTATGTTTTGGGGGTGATAAGGAGAGACAAGGGGAGATAGAGATATAGACGGGGTGGGGGAGAGCGTAGAAGAGAGAGGAAAAGAGAGGGATGGAGGAAGAGGGATAGATGGGACATAGAGATATAGATGAAGGGGGTAGAGAGGGAAAGAAAGGGAAAGAAAGAGGGAGAGATAGAGAGGGAAAGAAAGAGGGAGAGATAGATATATAGATAGATAGATATTGGGGAGAGAGAGAGAAAATGACATACGTTTAGGGGGATGAGATAGAGAGGCAAATAAGGATGAGATAGATTGAGGTATAGATATAGATAGCAAGGGAAGAGAAGAAAGAAGAAAAAGTTAGGGAGAGGTTGATGGAGTGAGACGGGGGAGAGAGAGGGGAAGAGAGAGAAGGAAAGAGGGAGGTAGATAGACACAAAATGGAAAGTTGAGAGAAAGATGAAGAAAGAGTCTCATGGAGCCCAATACAAACATAGAAGTTATATCTAATCCTAATCTTGCTGCTGATTTTGATATTGAGATTGATTGGAGGAGCCATGATGGCCGCCTTCCTCTGTAAATTCAGTAAACAGTGATTGAGGAGAACTCGGACTCGCCTGGACTCCATGCGTATAGCCATAACCTTCAATTGGATCACCCACAAATTCCCGAACACCGTACTAATAAATATTAAAAGCCACTGGATTTGAGTTACCATAATTATGAATGGCGTGATTTGGATTAAAATTAGGTTCAGGCCAGTCTGGATATGGTGTTAACGGAAATGGATGCCTACCCTGATTAACATGGAAGGCAGGATTACCAAACCCTTGACCAGGAATAAAGCCCAACTGATGCATGTCTAACCCATTGGCACTGGCGGTATGAGTAAGAGAGTTGACACGGTCGGGCGTGGGCATCGGACTCTCATTGGCTAATTTGCAATACAACTGATGACCGTCATCTGTCAACTTAATGGGCTCCTCTAGGGCACGATTGGCCGCCTCTACCGTTTTGAAAATAAAGATGGCATATCCACTAGACCTGCCCGTATTCTTATTAAACCCTTTGGGGCCCTCTTCGATCTCGCCATACTGCGAAAACAAACGTACAAGAGCACCAGCCTCCATGTCTACCGAAACGTTGCCACATAAATCTTCTGTGGATGTAACTCCTCCTGTGGCTGAGAAGGGTAGAAGCCGGCGGGGGCAAATTGGCACACCGCAATGCGACTGCCGATCATTTTACTGGGCTCCTTCAACGCCTTGATGGCATTGTTAACGTGCTTGAACATGACGAAACCATATCCCTTACTCCTGCCGCTTCTCTTGTCCCTGATCACGCAGCTTTCATCCAATTCACTAAATGAAGAGAATACTGCGGCGAGGGACTGGTCGCTTGTCTCTGGGCCGAGACCACGCACAAATACTTTTCTGATCAGAGTGTCTTTTACGGTGAACTAGCGCACTTGATCCTAAACGTACCTATGTTCAGCGGTTTCCTCCTGTACAAGCTCGATCAATTGCTCACGGTTTAAGGCATTTAGAATGCTCACTGTGTTTTGCACTGTCAAAGCCTCAACCAGGTCATTCTCTTCCTCCTTTCCATTCTTTAAAGACAAGTCCATCTACCCTTGCTCTTTTGATTCCATGATTTTCGTATGTCTCTTCTATATTATCTTGTCTACCACAAACAGTGAATTTGTCTAGAAAATACCTTCTCCCTAGTGTTGGAGTTTGACTTTCTAAAATAAATAAATCTGGAAAATGATAACGGAGGAAATCCACTAGCCGTAATAATGAACAAATAGCTGTTTGTTTAACTAAGATATACACACTGGCCAAATGAAATGGAATGGTGTGAAACAACGGCAAGGGCTAACGAGCCTGCCATAGGGCATTAAATGCCTGGGTACATGCATGCTCTATAACAAAATATAACGCGCGTGGTGGCTACATAAATAAAAAATAAGAGCCTGCCATAGGGCATTAAATGTCGGGGTACATGCATGCCCTATAACAAAATATAACGTGCGCACGGTGGCTACATAAATTAAAAATAAAAGCGGTGGCTACATAAATTAAAAATAAAAGCGGTGTGTTATTTTGTTATAGAGCATGCATGTACCCGGACATTTAATGCGCTATGGCAGGTTGGTTAGCCCTTCCCTGGAGCTGCTCGTATTCTTATTAAACCCTTTGGGGCCCTCTTCGATCTCGCCATACTGCGAAAACAAACGTACAAGAGGACCAGCCTCCATGTCTACCGGAACGTTGCCCACGTAAATCTTCCGTCGATGTAACTCGTCCTGTGGCTGAGAAGGGTAGAAGCCGGCGGGGGCAAATTGGCACACCGCAATGCGACTGCCGATCATTTTACTGGGCTCCTTCAACGCCTTGATGGCATTGTTAACGTGCTTGAACATGACGAAACCATATCCCTTACTCCTGCCGCTTCTCTTGTCCCTGATCACGCAGCTTTCATCCAATTCACCGAAAGCAGAGAATACGGCGGCGAGGGACTGGTCGTTTGTCTCCGGGCCAAGACCACGCACAAATAGTTTTCTGATCAAAGTGTTTTTTACGGCGAACGAGCGCACTTGATCCCGAACGTACCTATGTTCAGCGGCTGCCTCCTGTACAAGCTCGATCAATTGCTCACGGCTTAAGGCATTTAGAATGTTCACTGTGTCTTGCACTGTCAAATCCTCCACAAGGTCATTCTGTTCCTCCTTTCCATTCTTTAAAGACAAGTCCATCGAACCTTGCTCTTTTGATTCCATGACTTTCGTATGTCTCTTCTATATTATCTTGTCTGCCCACAAACAACGAATTTTCCAGAAAATACCTTATCCCCAATGTTTCGGGAGTTTCACATTTTGAAATAAATAAATCTGGAAAATGATAATGGAGGAAATCCACTACAAACACCCAGTATGGTTAGACCAGAATAATGAACAAATAGCTGTTTGTTTAACTGAGATATACACACTGGCCAAATGGACTGGTGTGAAACGACACAATCACCGACTCTCTCATTTAAATCATATTTGAATTATTTTGTACTCTTTGTCCCACACAAGCGGATTTCTTATTTCTTTCTTATTAAAATTGTGTCTTCCTCTCTAAAATAGTGAGGACTTAGCATTAAACAAAGTTGCCATTAAATGCTATTTATCCATTTCATCAGAAAGGCCTATGTGTCATTGGTGTATATTAACTAATATTTTATAAAATATCAATAATAATTTTGTTTTAATATTTATATTAATTTAATATGTGAAATAATTGAAGTTAAAAAAAAATTATTCCATTGATAGATGTTTTTATATATAAACATTAATTATTATTTTATTATTTTTTCATATATATATAATTAATATTAATTATTATATCTATAAATAATTAAAAAATATTATTAAAATAAAATATTTACCAAAAATAAAAATAAAAATTCGAAACCAATTATAAATAAAATATTTAAATTTTCACATAAGTGAAGAATATCAACATAAATTATAAACATATAAAATAATTAAAAGCAAAAAATTTGTTAGCCTTCAAACAATTTAATAGTCTATTACTTAGTCCAATAGAATGTGTCATTCCTTCTATCCTTAACAAATTAACATTTAGGAATTTAGACTTCTGTGATCCATAGCATTGTTTAGATAATCTTCGGCAAAATCACATAACCAATCTTTTGTCGACGCGTTTCGAACCAACCAGTGTGGTTCATTTCTTATAAATCTATTTTAATTTCAAACCTATAGTGAATATATATGGCTTTAGATCTTACACAACGGTGGAACTCTGGTGCTAGAGTTTCACTATGCGAGGGAAGGAGGGCAACAGGCACCCATGGAGACATAGGGAGGAGGGAGCTCCGCTCCCTCCTATAGTAGTATGGTAGCAAACAGAGGAAGAGGAGGGAAAAAGAACAAACCTACACAAACCTTAGAGAACAAGACAAAAAACACTGAAGCCCATAAGGCGGAAGGCATCAAAACCCATGTAGATTAAGGGGCCCATGAAAAAGAGTGTCAAGAGGAAAAATATTGGCATTATGGCTAAAGTGTTGTCCTTGATGGCAACCCATTCAGGTGATAGATCACAGTACTTCAAGTCAGCAGCAGAGATTGATGATCAACTATCAAATATTGAAGAAAATAAGGGGTACGCAGGTACACCTTACATAAGGTGCGTACACGCAGGTCGGAGTTACATAAAGTGCATACATACCTGCAGGTCAGCCATTCAGGAGGTTCGTACCCCCAGTGCACACATTTAAAGGTAAAGAAATTCACACGTGGGGTTTCTTATGTTTAACCTTTGGTATTTAGCCGACGGTTTTGTGTTATTATGGTGTCGGCCCGTGGTATTAATCCATGATTTAAGGAAGAGCTTTCCTATATAAAGCAAAGGAGATCATTTGGCTTATGCATGTTTTTGGGTTGAATATCTTATGAGGGCTAGATCTGAAATATTATGATCTCTTGGGAGTATGTCTAGATCTAAATAAGGCGAATCTACTGATGGACTGAGATCTCTTCGGCGCATGTTCAGATCTGTAGATCTGACTGTCTGGGTTATTTCTGAAGTCTTGAAATCATCTATGCCCGAAGGTACGTAGGTACAGTGAGAGAAAAGTGCGTACATACGCAGGAACGAAGCGTTTTAGGTGCGCCGGTACGCAGGCACAGAAGGGTTGCAGGTGCGGAGGTCCGCAGGCAGTTCAATGGATACAGTGCGTATGTAAGCAGGCGAGCAGTTGACCAGGATGCGTACGTAAGCAGGCGAGCAGTTGAGCAGGGTGCGTAGGTAAGCAGGCGAGCAGTTGAGCAGGGTGCGTACTGTAAGCAGGCAGTACATGGGTGAAGCTGCTTACTTCTCTTAAAATCTTTGTTTATCATTGCTGTGTTCTGGGTTTGGTCCTATTATTGCTGATCTGGTTACTACAGTTGACTGGGTGATTCTCTTATACTTGATGATCATTTGATGCTTATGGATCCAGTTTGAAAATTTATGAAAAGTGGTCCTTGTAAGAAAAGAAGTAGGGGGTTGTAGCTCCCTTCCAGGAGAGACTGGAAAATGAGAGAGAGAGTTGTAGCTCTCTGCAGGTTGCAGCCTGCGTACTGGTAGATGACTGCACCAGTACATAACCATTGTAAAAGGAGTTTCTAATTTGAAAGAAGATAGAGACATATTGCAGCAGGTGGTTTTCACCCACATTGGGTTTCCACCTTACATCTTGTGTTCTTTGGTGTGACTATCTGTTTTCTCTGTTCATGTTCATTATTTTATGGTACTGACATGCAAAAATAATTCAAGGAACAAATAAGGAAGATTTATTAAAAGAGTTAGATAATACTGATTCACCCCCCCTCTCAGTATTATTTTCAACAATTGGTATCAGAGCAGGTCCTTCAGAGAAGCTTGATCGCTTGAAGGTAGATCGTTCATCATGAGCAACTACGAGAGAGAAGCATCAATCAGGCCACTGGTTTTTGATGGGACAAACTTCAATTATTGGAAGGTAAGAGTTACTGCCTATCTTCAATCTCTTGGTACAGAAGTTTGGGACATCGTAGAGACAGGCTACGCTTTTCCTTCAGCCACTCCTACAGATGCAGCCGAGAAAAAGAAGTATGAAACAAATGCGAAAGCAGTCAGTACTCTATTAGGATGTATATCCCAATCAGAATTCATGAAGGTAATGCACTATAAATCCGCAAAAGAGATATGGGACAAAATTGTCACGAGCTATGAAGGAGATGAACAGGTAAAACGTGCTAAACTTCAAACTCTCAGAATTCAGTATGAGACTCTCAAGATGTATAATGATGAAAGTGTGGCTAACTATTTTCTTCGGGTAGATGAGGTTGTTAATTGTATGAAAAATTTGGGTGAAGAAATAAAAGAGGCTATTGTGGTTGAAAAGGTTCTAAGATCATTGTCTCCCAAGTTTGAATCTAAAGTATCTGCAATAGAAGAAAAGCAAAATATACGAATCCTTACTATGTCTCAGCTACATGGAATTCTAACTGCTTATGAAATGAGAAAGGGAGGTCCATCAGACAGAAGAGAAGCTGCTTTCAAGGCATCAGGCAAAGGAGATTATTATGAAGCAAGCCACGTCCCAGAAGAAGAAGAAGAAGAATCAAATTTTGTCAGAAATCTTCAAAGGGGTTCTGGAAGGTTCAGAGGTAAGTTACCTTTTAAATGCTTTTCTTGTGGAAGAGTAGGTCATTATGCTGCAAAATGTCCTTATAAGGATAAAGGAAAGGAACCTGCTAGATGGAACAAGAAACAGAATGCAAATAAGAAAAGCTACTACACTCATGAAGATAGTGATGGTCTATCAAACATTGATGAAGATGAACGAGGTAATGAATATAAGTTGTTAATGGCATTTGAAGATAATGATTATATGGATGCTATAGATGTGGATAACCTTTATGATGAAATTACTAGACTCAAGAGATGTATAGAAGAAAAGAATATGATCATTGATACTCTACAATTTCAAATTGATGAAAAAGAAAAACATCTTGAAAAATTAGAAGGTGAAATTGTTGGTCTTAGAAAAGAGATTGAGAAAACAAAAGCTATTAATCTTAAGTTTGTCAAAGGATCTGAAACTTTGGATGAGATTATCAATGTGTAGCGGTCTCCACTAAACAAGACAGGTCTGGGCTATAATGGAGAAACTTCTCAAGCATCCACCTCAAAAAGTTATCTTGATGCAGCAAGAAGAAATGAGCAAAAGCATAATGAAGATCATCAGGTAAAGCAGGGACGAATTACAAACAGAAACTAGGGGAAATCCATCTTAAGGGTGAACAAAAGCTACAACCAGCCACAGGTAAAATCTTCTCAATTTGGTTCAAGAATAGATGACAATAGAAATTACAATCAATTGGCTGGTAGATTCGATAACCGCAGAAGTTTCTTCAATGGACAATGCTTTTCTTGCCATAACTTTGGTCACAAAGCAGCTCAATGTGTTGCATATAAAACGATCATGACTAGGGAAGCTCAAAAACAAAGAAGTATGACGGGGATTACAAAAAGGACCTATAACAACTTTTCGGTTCTTGAAAATGAAGTTGAATGTTCTATTTGCAATAACTTTGGTCATGAAGACTCTGAATGCAGGAGCAGGTTTCAGCAGAAAAAGGAACAAGCCTCAAGCACCAAAACATGGAGAATAAAGGAACCTCAAATAGCAAGATGTGGGATAGCATTTTATGCAGAGGGACAGGAAAATCTATGGTACATTGACAGTGGATGTTCGAAGCATATGACAGGTGATAAAGAAAAACTTGAGTCTTATTCTGATCTAGAAAAGGGAAAGAAAGTCTCTTTTGGAAATGATACTCCTGCAACTATAAAAGGAAAAGGCATTGCCCAGTTAAAAGTAAAGGTCAAGGCTGGAAATGTTTTGTATGTTGATGGATTGAAGCATAATCTTCTAAGTGTCAGCCAGATGTGTGATCAAAGAACCGAGGTTATATTCAGATCAAATGGATGTCTTGTTCGTGATCTTGATACAGGTAAAACAGTGATCAAAGGCAAAAGAACTCCAAATAATTTGTACATATTTGAAGAAGGACAACAACAATGCTATCTGAGCAAGGATGATGAGCACTGGTTATGGCATCGGAGGTTGGGACATCTAAGCTTTTCACAAATAAGGAAAGCATGCAAATATCAGGCAGTTCGTGACCTTCCAGATATCAAAATTCCTGACAACACCATATGCAAATCATGTCAGTTTGAAAAACAAACCAGAACTAACTTTCCAGAGAAAGAAGGATCATCTAGCATGCCTCTTGAGCTAGTACATACAGATACATGCGGTCCTTTCAGGAAAAGAACACCTCGAGGAGAAGAATACTTGATATTATTCATTGACGATTTCTCCAGGTTTGTCTGGTTAGGACTTATGAAGCACAAAGATGAAGCATTCGAAAAATTCAAATCCTTCAAAGCCTTGGTTGAAAATGAATCAGGTCACAAAATTAAGTGCCTCAGATCCGACAGAGGTGGGGAATTTACTTCAAATGAATTTTTCGATTTCTGTGAAGAACATGGGATAAGAAGAGAATTCTCTACAGCAAGAACTCCTCAGCAAAATGGAGTTGTGGAAAGAATGAACAGAACAGTCCAACAAATGGCTCGTGCTATGCTTGATGAGTCAGGAACTCCCGCAACTTTCTGGGGTGAAGCTGCACATGTTGCGGTTGTTATTCTCAATAAAACAAATGTCCGGGTGAATAGCACTCAAACTCCTCATGAGCTCTGGAGTGGTAGGACTCCTTCGGTAAAGCACTTCAAAATCTTTGGGAGCAAATGCTATATCAAGAATACTGATGAGCAGCTTGGCAAACTTGAACCTAGAGCAGATGAAGGCATTCTTCTTGGTTACTCTCCACATAGCAAAGCATACAAATGCTACAATAAAAGACTTGGCAGAATTGTTGACAGCATTGATGTAGTGGTTGAGGAGAAGGGATACATTCCTAGGCAAGTACATCATGAAGACATTGAAGAAGATGAAGGCTACCCCCAACGACAGAATGATGAAGAAGAACCTCAAGAAGAACCAGAAGAGCAAACAAGAATAGAAGAAAAGACTCCATCCAGATATGTTCAGAAGAATCATCCAGAATCTCAGATTATGGGGCAGAAAGAAGCAGGTGTACAAACAAGAAGAACAGTTGCAGAAGCTTCAAGCTATTTGGCATTACTCTCCTCTACTGAACCACAAAATGTGAAAGAGGCATGCAAAGATGAATGTTGGGTGAAAGCAATGGATGAAGAACTTGAGCAGATCGAAAAGAACAACACTTGGGAGCCGGTTCCTAGACCAAAAGATAAGAATGTTATCGGAACAAAATGGGTCTTCAAAAATAAATTGAATGAAAATGGAGAAGTAATTAGAAACAAAGCCAGACTTGTTTGTAAAGGGTATGTGCAGCAAGAAGGAATACACGTTGAAGAAACCTTTTCTCCTGTTTCAAGACTTGAGGCCATTCGAATGTTCCTTGCTCTCTCAAGTTTTCAAAACTTCAAAGTATTTCAAATGGACGTGAAATCAGCCTTTCTGAATGGAGACTTGGAAGAAGAAGTGTACATTGAACAGCCAGATGGGTTCATTCTTGGAAATGATCCAAATCTTGTATGTAGATTGAAAAAGGCTCTCTATGGTCTCAAACAAGCTCCAAGGGCTTGGTACTACCGTTTGGACAAATATCTTCATCAACAAGGCTTTTCAAAAGGATCAGCAGATAGCAATCTTTATATAAAAGTTGAAAATGACAAATTGCTAATACTTGTTGTGTATGTAGATGACATTATTTTTGGGAGCAATGAAGAAGCTATGAGTCAAAGCTTTGGCTTGGTCATGCAAAAAGAATTTGAAATGTCCTTTCTAGGAGAACTGACATATTTCCTTGGTTTGCAAATCCAACAAAAAGAAGGAGGAATCTTTTTATCTCAAACCAAGTATCTCAAACAGATTTTGAAGAAATATGGTATGGAAGATGCAAAACCAGTATGTACACCCATGGTCACAGGATGTAGCCTTAGTGCAAATGATGAATCTGCAGCAGTACATCAACCAACCTACAGATCTATGATTGGAAGTTTACTTTATTTGACAGGTACCCGACCGGACATCATGCATGCAGTTGGAATAGTTGGAAGATTTCAGGCAAATCCGAAGGAGACTCATCTTCAGGCAGTGAAGAGAATTTTCAAATATCTTCAAGGGACTCAAAATTATGGCTTATGGTATCCTAGAGATACAGATCTTACACTTCATGCTTATACAGATGTAGATTGGGCCGGAAGCGTGGATGACAGGAAAAGCACAAGTGGTGGTGCGTTATTTATGGGTTCCAGACTGGTATCTTGGTTCAGCAAGAAACAGAGTTCGATTGCCTTGTCTACAGCTGAAGCGGAATATGTTGCTGCTGCATCTTGTTGCACCCAACTCCTTTGGATGATGCAGACTTTGCAGGATTTTCAAATCACTTGTACACCACCAATCCCCATCTTATGTGATAACACAAGTGCAATTAGCATCTCAAAGAATCCCGTTATGCATTCAAAAACCAAGCACATACCAATCAAGTATCACTTTCTCCGGGAACAAGTGCTTGAACATAAGGTCAAGTTGGAGTATGTTCCTTCTAAGGAACAAGTTGCTGATATTCTCACCAAACCATTGCCCAGGGACACTTTTGAATACCTCAGGCAAAAGCTGGGGGTTGTTGATGCATCATCTTATTGCTGAACCTCTTCTGATTGATGGTACAGGTTCAGGGGGAGCATATAATGCATTGTTGTCATTATGGAGGATGTGCAGAAGGAGATCTTGGAAGTAGCTGCAATATGTCTCTATCTCTTGCATGGTGGATTATGGTTCTTCGTTGCAGATCTGGTTCATATTCAGGGGGAGCATGTTCTTAGGGGGAGCATAACCCTTTGCCCTTGATGTCAAAGGGGGAGAATGAAGCTGAAGTTTTGAGGTTGCCATCAAGTCCAAAGGGGGAGATTGTTGGCATTATGGCTAAAGTGTTGTCCTTGATGGCAACCCATTCAGGTGATAGATCACAGTACTTCAAGTCAGCAGCAGAGATTGATGATTAGCTATCAAATATTGAAGAAAATAAGGGGTACGCAGGTACACCTTACATAAGGTGCGTACACGCAGGTCGGAGTTACATAAAGTGCGTACATACCCGCAGGTCAGCCATTCAGGAGGTGCGTACCCCCAGTGCACACATTTCAAGGCAAAGAAATTCACACGTGGGGTTTCTTATGTTTAACCTTTGGTATTTAGCCGACGGTTTTGTGTTATTATGGTGTCGGCCCATGGTATTAATCCATGATTTAAGGAAGAGCTTTCCTATATAAAGCAAAGGAGATCATTTGGCTTATGCATGTTTTTGGTTGAATATCTTATGAGGGCTAGATCTGAAATATTATGATCTCTTGGGAATATGTCTAGATCTAAATAAGGCGAATCTACTGATGGATTGAGATCTCTTCGGTGCATGTTCAGATCTGTAGATCTGACTGTCTGGGTTATTTCTGAAGTCTTGAAATCATCTATGCCCGAAGGTACGTAGGTACAGTGAGAGAAAAGTGCGTACATACGCAGGAACGAAGCGTTTCAGGTGCGCCGGTACGCAGGCACAGAAGGGTTGCAGGTGCGGAGGCCCGCAGGCAGTTCAATGGATACAGTGCGTATGTAAGCAGGCGAGCAGTTGAGCAGGATGCGTACGTAAGCAGGCGAGCAGTTGAGCAGGGTGCGTACGTAAGCAGTCGAGCAGTTGAGCAGGGTGCGTACTGTAAGCAGGCAGTACATGGGTGAAGCTGCTTACTTCTCTTAAAATCTTTGTTTATCATTGCTGTGTTCTGGGTTTGGTCCTATTATTGTTGATCTGGTTACTACAGTTGACTGGGTGATTCTCTTATACTTGATGATCATTTGATGCTTATGGATCCAGTTTGAAAATTTATGAAAAGTGGTCCTTGTAAGAAAAGAAGTAGGGGGTTGTAGCTCCCTTCCAGGAGAGACTGGAAAACGAGAGAGAGAGTTGTAGCTCTCTGCAGGTTGCAGCCTGCGTACTGGTAGATGACTACACCAGTACATAACCATTGTAAAAGGAGTTTCTAATTTGAAAGAAGATAGAGACATATTGCAGCAGGTGGTTTTCACCCACATTGGGTTTCCACCTTACATCTTGTGTTCTTTGGTGTGACTATCTGTTTTCTCTGTTCATGTTCATTATTTTATGGTACTGACATGTAAAAATAATTCAAGGAACAAATAAGGAAGATTTATTAAAAGAGTTAGATAATACTGATTCACCCCCCCTCTCAGTATTATTTTCAACAAAAAAGAGGAAGACAAAGGTCAGGGACCAAAGAACAAAGCCAAGATGGGGCCATGTAAACCTAAAACCATAACTAAACCTCAAGTTATTCTGAATGATCCAGCTCTGCAAGCGCACAGGGATCACATGGCAAACTATGTCATCATATGCAAATTTATGGGGATCTGGCCATCAAAGAAAGCGTTGTACACTTGGATAAAATACAACTGGAAACCAAAGGGGGAGTTAAATATACATCTTCGATCCAAATGTTTTTTTATTGTGGTGTTTATGAACATGGAAGACAGAGACAGGATTTTTGAAGGAGGGCCATACTTCTTTGCAGCTGATGGTCTCTATATGCGGCCATGGACAATGAACTTCATGCCAGAACAAGAAACCTTCACTTCGGTACCAGTATGGATTAGACTATACTCCTTACCTTTCGATTATTGGATGCTAGATTCTTTAAAATCTATAGGCAATAAATTAGGCCATTTCTTAAAAATCTCAGAGGCAACTCTATGGGGAAAATATACATCCTATGCTCGTATATATGTGGAGATGGATCTATCAGGAGCCCTTCCAGATGAGGTCATCGTAGAAGTCTATAACGAGGAATGGGTTCAAATAGTCGACTATGAACATATCCCATTCAGATGTCACAAGTGTCATGAGCATGGGCACCTATCCAGAGACTGTCCTCTTAATAGAAGGGAGGAAAACCTAAATACTAGCAAAGGGAAAGACCAAACAATTTTTACCAAAGTAGAAGGAAGAGGAAAAGGAGGGGGAAGGAAAAAACAAAAGAAACCTATTGGGAATGATAAAACAAAAAGTTCCAAGAGGTTTGAGATCTTAGGAGAAAAAGAGGCAGATGGAGGGGATCAAGAGAGTACAGAGAAGGAGAAAGCAAAAGGGAAAGGAAGAGGGACCAGTATGGAGTTCACTCAAGAATAGAATGAACACACAATGGATCCTTTGAGTACCATGGAAATAGAAAAAAGACTAGGAAACGTCTCAAAGTGAAAGTGGCATAGAGGATCAAGATTTACAGGAGATCCTAGAAAGGGAAAGCCTAGAGCTGAAGAAGTTTCTAGAATAGGGAGGGAACCTGGTAATAAACTCCATATCTCAGGAGGATGTGGACAAGGTCCAACAGATTCCTTAACAAATCACACCAAATATCTGCAGGTGGCAAAAGAGGACATGACAACTAGGAAAACAAAGGGTCTTCCTCAATAGGATTAATAATATGAAAACTGACAAAGAATCCAGGCAAGAGGAGGGAAAGAAAAAGACAGAAAGAATTTCTACTAGAGTGTGGAAAACTCATGATTGACTTAGGAAGGATGAAAAACCTTTCCAGTTACTCCTTCAAAACCCCACCTCAATGAAAATAACAACCTAGAACATTAGAGGACTAGGGAGCAGAAGAAAATAGAGGAATGTAGGTAAAAGGATCAAAGAAGAAAAACCTAACATAGTATTCATATACGAAACAAATTCTCTGTGGAGAGGATCCGTGAAAAAAATAGAAAATGGTTAAATAGATATGAATACCTTGAACTTAAGGAAAATAAATCTGCTCACGGCATTCTCACTCTATGGGATCCACATAAATTTGGTGTGATTGATGCAGAGGCATCCAAACATTACCTTTCACTAATTTTCCAACGAGTGGAAGACAGACAATGTTACATGATCACCAATTTCTATGGACTGCAGTGAATGGAGGAAAAAATTCAACTCCTCACAACACTGGAGGATATGAAGAAGAGATACCCATCTCTACCCTGGATACTTGGAGGTGATTTTAACATAATAAAATCACTCATTGAGAAGAAAGGAGGAACTAGCACACTTGGTAGAGACTCAATTACCTTCCAGAACTTCATCATCAATATGAAATTGGTTGACATGGAAACAAGCAATGGGATCTTCACTTGGAATAACAAAAGAGGGGGACCTACCCAAGTAGCCTCAAAACTAGATAGATTTATTGTTTCAGAGGAACTTCTTCTCAAGGGAGGCAATTTTTCTGCACTCATTCTACCTTTTGGAGGTTTAGATCACTAGCCTATCCAATTGGAAGCTTCCATCTTTGGCAAACCAAGGAACACCCCCTTTAGATTTGAGAATGCTTGGCTCACACATTCAGATTTCCTCAAAACATTGAGGAATGGTGGAAGGAAGAGCTTCACCTGCAAGGTACAGAAATGTTCCTTCTACACAACAGGCTCAAACACATTAAAGGTAAACTCAAAGAGTGGAATAAAAAAGAATTTGGTAACATCTTCAAAGCTAAGGAAGATGTGGAAAAGAAGCTAAAGGAAATAAACCAGATTTTTATCACTGAAGCCTATACAGAAGAAAGGAAAGAGATGGCAAAGTCACTTCAATAGGAGTGGGACAATAGATGTCTTCAAGAGGAAATTTTCTTGAGACAAAAATCCAGAGTACAATGGATTAATGAAGGGGAGAGAAACACGAAGTTCTTCCACAGCTCCACCATAGCTCACAGAAACAACAATAGAATTGTAAATCTTATAGACCAGCACGGAATAGAGTGAAATACTCATGAAGAGATGGAAAAGGTTCTACTCCAGCATTTTCAGAAAATTGTTGAGGAAACCTCGGAAGACAAATACCAGTCGATGAAAATATTTACTCAGTACATCCCTAAATTGGTTACTAGAGAAGATAATTTCAACCTCAACAGACCAGTAACAGAGGAAGAAATAGAGGAAGTCCTGGAAGAGATGCAAAACGGGAAAGCACCAGGCCTGGATGGCTTCAATGTAGATTTTTTCAAAGCTTATTGGAGGATAGTGAAACAGGACATCCTGGAGGTAATGGAAGACTCTCGAAGATTTAAGATAGTGTTAAAGGCACTCAACGAATCTTTCATAGCCTTAACCCTAAACAGGAAAAGTCCACCTCTCCAGACAGATTTAGACCTCTAGCTTTATGCAATGTGATATAAAAAATTATATCCAAAGTCATTGCCAACTGCTTCAAACCTCTCCTCCCAACCCTAGTGTCAGAGGAGCAAACAGGCTATGTGGAAGGAAGACAATTTTTAGATAATATAATTCCAGCTCATGAAATGGTTCATTCACTCATTACCAACAAACATGCAGGAATGATTATGCAGTTGGGCATAGCAAAGGCCTATGACAAGCTTAGCTGGTCGTACTTAAGGTTTTAGGAGCTTATGGCTTTGATCGCAATTGGATTAAATGGGTTATGGCACTAGTTACCACCACCAGTTGTTCAATCCTTCTCAATGGCTCTCCTTCAAGAAATTTCAAGCCTTCTAGGGGTCTCAGGCAAGGAGATCCTCTTTCTCCTTTCCTTTTCATTCTAGTGATGGAAGGGTTAGGAAGAGCTATCAGAGCTGCTAAGGAGGAAGGGAGAATTTAGGGTCTGATGCTCACTCAAGATGAGGACATGGTGACACATCAACAATTTGTGGATGATACCATGCTTCAAGGCACACCCACTATCAAGAAAGCCAAAGCATTCAAATAGTTTATGAGTGAGTTTGCTAGGGCAGCAAGCTTAGAGGTAAGTCTTACTAAATCTAAGATTTTCTTTTTCAATATGGATATTTCAATTCAAAGAAATCTTTCCAGAATTTTGGGCTTTCAAAGGGAGTCACTACCTACGAAGTTCCTGGGAGTTCCTCTCACTGACAAACCGCTTCAAAAAGGTATTTGGGGGTCTGTACTTAGTAAGCTAAAAGATAGGATCATCAAATGGACAAATAGAGCACTAAATCTAGCAGGGAGACTGATTCTCACTAAGGTCATCTTCCAAAGTATCCCTATCTATATGCTATCTACCATCCTAACACCAACTAGTGTAGTTACTAATATAAGAAACATTCAGAGAGACTTTATTTGGGGGAAAGTGAAGAAAAGAAGAAATGGGCCCTGGTGGCATGGGACAGAGTGTGAAAACCTAAGTCCCATGGTGGCTTGGATCTTCATGACACAAGAATTCTTAATAGAGTTCTTGGTGCCAAAATCTGGTGGAGATGGCTAAAAGAAATGCAAGCCCCCTGGGCAAAGCTATGGAAGCAAAAATATGCTAGAAAATGGAAGGAGAATAACCTAATCGGAATGAAAGGACAAGTAAAAGGTTTTTCAATTTGGAACAGGGTATGGAGAACAGGGCCCTAGTCCAAAATCACAATTTCTGAGAGATCAGAAATGGAAACCTGGCTTGGTTTTGGGAGGATAATTGGTAGCAGGAGGACAATATCTGAAGTGAAGAATTAGAAAACATTCACACTGAGACCATCAACAAATGATTAATGTGGGTAAGTGACTACTAGGACCAATCAAGGAACAATGGGAAATGGAGAACATGGAAGCTTCCATATTAAAGAGGAATGGGAATGCTGCATACTCAAGCTATTGCCCTTAAAGGTATTTTAGACAAGAGACAAATGTTAAATTCAAACTTGGATGATCAATTGAGATGAAGAAAGAAAAAGGCAAGTCTCTTCAACCTCAAGGAGGCCAAAAGGATAGATGTATGGTTGAACCTGTCAAACATAGATAAAACATCAAAAGAAATATGGGAAAATCCTCATTATATGAAAGTCAAATTGTTCAAGTTCCTGGTTCACAAGGGCAAGATTCTGACATGGGATAATCTCAGAAAAAGAGGCTTTGTTGGCCCCTCAAGATGTCACTTATGTAGCCAACAGGAAGAAACTACAAATCATCTCCTGAATAGATGCACTTTCACAATAACACTTTGGAATTGGGTTGGAGAAGTCTTTGAGCAGATAGACAGAGATGTTAGTGATATCATCACTACTTTGAAGAATTAGAGGAAAACTTTCTAGGATAGTGAGATCGTAAACTCTGCCTAGATGCTGACCCCAGGATTCCTAATCTGGAATGTCTGGAAGGAGCGTAACAACAAGATTTTCAAGGAGAAAGCGAGTCCAATGAGCAACATCCTCAATCTAGTCCCTAAACAAACCAAAGAAACTGTTCATATCCTGGGAGATGCAGCTACAGGTAAACCCATTGGACAAAGAGAGGCTAAAATTTTGGAGAAGTTGGAGCTTAGCGTTACTCACCCCCAGGGTTCTATGCAGATTAGAAAGAAAACCTTAGTAGAAAAGTCTTCTTGGAAACCACCTTCTGAGGGCTTTTTAAAATTCAACATAGATGGGGCTTCAAAAGGGAATCTGGGAGAAGCTGGTTATGGAGGGGTCTTGAGGGACGAGGAAGGAAACATACAAGTCATCTTCCACATCTATCTAGGCAAAGAAATCAACAATGTGGATGAGCTCATGGCAATGGAATTATGCCTAGAAATACTGCTCAAGTACAATATTCAAAATGTCATCATTGAGGCAGATTCAGAATTAGTCATTAACTCAGTGAAGAGGATAAATGCTGGCGCTGCTCCTGAGAAGATCTCAGAAAACTGGAGGCTTCTGTAACTCTATCATAGAATCCAAGCACACCTAAGAATGCTGAGAACCCTCATGTTGGTGCATGTTCATAGGGAAACCAACAAAGTTGTAGACTGGCTGGCCAATGAGGGGGTTCAAAACAAGAATATCGATTTATGTTGCTGGTGGGAGGAAATAATGGATGACAGGTTGAAGGAGGGATGTGCATCCAGAGCCCTCAGCGACCTACAACATCATCAAGAAAATTCAAGAGACAGTACATGCTGACACAGAGCCATAGAGACGGGGTCTAGCCGATCTGGTTTCTTCATGAAGTGTTTTGACATAAGTGAGATCCTTTTTAGGATGCAGGTCTATGTCTGCCTCATCACCTTAGGTAACAGCAAACCAAATGTCTCAAGGCGTTGGTTGGATGGAGGGATCTTTATCTCCTTTTGGCCCTTGGGCTGGAGCCCAAATTTCCTCGGTGAATGCAAAACCCCAACTTTTATCCCTGTAAACAGGTTGATGACACATGAAATGGTTTCTGGTATATCACGTATTCATAAAGTTGGAAGCGGTTTTTCTCAATCGGCAGCGATTCCATTCACCACGTGACATGTGGCTAAGCACGAGGAGGAATTAGCACCTTCTTTGTGCACTAACTATCGACGCTTTTGGTATGCGAGATATGATCCTGAACCATTGGATCTAGCGAGGCTAATCTATGGCCTAGTTTTTGTGTGCATGATGGTGGGTCTGCATCAATGGTTATGTTTCGAGCTATTCGCTTGACTTCTTCGGGATCACGCGCAAACAGTGGATTTTGGGTGGTCAAAGTGATCGAAGGATAAGTCAAAATTGGACCTGATAGGATTATATATTATGGTCTATTGGGTTCTTCGAGTCTAATTTATTTGTTAATAGGTTTTCTTGTTGGCCACCCGATATGCTTTTCTTCCACTGGATCTTCAACACAAGATCCAACAATCAGTTTTGGATTGCTTGTTTGATTTGATGGGCCAAAGTCCTTGGGTTTGCTTTGTCGTCTTGAGACCATGTTTTGGGGTAAGCCTGTCATATGGGTGGGCCTTACTGCCACGGTTGCTTTTTGTACGCTATTTCCCTTTTTTAATTGAATAGAAGGATTTTCTCTAGCCTTAGGACAAAAATAATATATATGGAATTACGCTATGGTCTACCTGGAATAAGCGATCCTCCCACAGAGGCATTGGGGGAATAGCTTGTTACATTAAGAAGAGCATCTCCCCCAATGCTAGGATTTATAAAAATGACTCTTACAATCAATATAGTTGGATAGAGATCAGTGACACTAATAATAAAAAGACCTACATAGAAATATGTTATTTTTCCCCCATCAATTCTAACTTCTATAAGAAGAAGAATCTAGATAAAAATAGTCCTTACAATGGTTTAGAGAATGATATTTCTAGCCTAAGGAATGAAGGTAATATCCTTTTAATAGGTCACTTTAATGATCGAACTTCAAGCAACCAAGCTATTATTCTAAGCAATCATTCCAACCCTAATCCTCTTTGGTTAGACGAAGACCATACTCTGGCTAGTCGGTACAAAAGGAGCTCTGAAGACCTCGGGGAGAATTGGTTTGGGTCAAAGCTAGTCAAGCTCTGTAGTGCTCAAGATCTCATAATTTGCAACGGTCTAAATAAGTGGCCCAATTCAAGCCAGATGACCCGCATCCATGGGCTTGGTAGCAACATGGTAGACTATGTTATTTATGTTCTCCCCTTCTATAATGAAATAATAAATTTTGACATCTTAAATGACCACGAGCCTGACTCTGATCATAGGCCTTTACTTATAACTCTCAATTTTGTCATGCATAGAGATCCCGTAGAAAATAATACTTATAGCTAAAAGAACTTAATATTTGATAGAAATAAAAATGATCTCTTTCTAAATGAATTAAAAACTAATTTTCTTCCTTTATCTAGTATAGACAACATAGAAGACCTCTATCATAATTTTACTACAACCCTCTCATATTCTATTAACAAGTTCTCAATTGAAGTTTCAAATAATAAAATAAATAACAAAACCAACCAATGGTATGACAAAGATTGTAAAAGTGTGAGGAGAGCAATTAAGGAAGCTATTGATGAATCTATTAAAATGGGCAAGATAAAAAAGTACAAAGTCCTAACTAAAAGGAAAAAGAGGCAGTACATTCATCAAAGACAAGAGAATCTCTTACACCTCTCTAAGGTAGCTCCTAAGAAATTTTGTGGCAGATTTTAACTGGGAAAACTAAAGATAATAATAAAATTTCTCTACACGATTGGAATTCCTATCTTAAAAAGCTTTATGAATCTCTAAATGTCATGGATAACTTTGAAACCCTGCTGACAACGAAAGAAATTTTTTCTTTAGAAGACATTGAGTTTGGGTTTAATCACCTGGCTAATGGGAAAGCTAAGGACATTGAAGGTTACCAGGTGGAAATATTAAATTTTGGAGGTCGTGTCCTCATCCCCCACATCCACAAGCTTTTCAATCAAGTAGTAAAGCAAGGGTTCCCTAAACCATGGACTGAGAGCCTCATTATCCCTATTTTTAAAACTAGGGATACAAATAACCCCTCTAATTATCAGACAATTATGATCAACCCTCTCTTAGCCAAGTTATATGGTAGTATTTTGGAAAAGAAGTTGAGCATATTTCTTGAAAGTGAAGGCAAGCGAGCTAAGGGCCAAGCATGTTTCAGAAGGCATCACTCAAAAATAGACCACCTCGTTACGCTTAGGATCATTGTGGAGAAATGTCGTAATGATAAATCCAATCTCTTTTGTTGCTTTGTGGACTTTAGAAATGCTTTCGATACGGTTCCTAGAAACAACCTTTGGAATAGATTAGAAGAGCTAAAGGTTCCTTTCGAGTTGGGAGCTGCTGCTATAATGCTATACGAGAATGTAATTGCCAAGCTAAAGAGCAATGACAGGTGGTAGAAAGATATTAAGTGTAATATCGGAGTTAAACAAGGTTGCCCCCTCTCCCCTACCCTATTTGGCATTTACATCGACAAGCTCGAAGGTTATTTAGACGAAGTAGGATTTGCTGGCACGATCTTAGCTAGGATAGTCGTCATCCTTCTTCTCTATGCTGACGATATTTTTCTTCTCGCAAGGTGCCCATCTGATGTTGATAAGCAACTTAGGGTTCTTAAGGATTTCTGCTCTACCATGGGTATGACTGTTAACATTGACAAAACAAAAGTTATGATTATCAAATCCAAGAAGGACACTTACGATAATTTTATGCATGACAATAATAACTTGGAGGAAGTGTATTCTTACAAGTACCTAGGAATTGATATTCATCACAAGCTCAACTAGAACTATAGCATTGAGAAAAGGATTAATGGAGGGTGCAAAGCTTATTTTGGTCTTGAAAATAATTGTAAAATGGAAAACCTCATAATGTGGGATAAAAAGAAGCCCCTCTTTGAAACTTTAGTCACTCCTGTTATCTTATATGGATGTGAGGTTTGGGGTTGCAACATCTCTAGAGAATCCCAGAGAAATATTGAGCAAATCTTGAAGCATTTTATAATGTATAACATGAAAATTAAAAGCAATACACCCTATCCTATTCTCCTTATAGAAGTAGGTATTTGTCCTATCGAGAGCCTAGCTATGATTAGGCTTCTGTTGTACAAGCACAAACTCAATAACATAGGAGATCATAGACTTCCTAAGCTAGTTTTAAATTGCAACCAAAACCACCTAAGGCTCAAACGGGGGTGGTATAAAGACACGAGGGCCTAGTTAAACTATTGGAAGATCAATGAGAATGATGCATTGAAAAACATTAATAACATTAAAAATATTGTTACTTCTAAGTTCAAAGAAAAAATGTGGTGTGAGGAAGATTTAGCGTCTAAAAAAAAATTAAGTTATTATAAGAAGGCCATCCACCCCACCCTAGAAGACCAAAAGTATCTCTCTATTTTAACTAGCTCAAAGAAGAAAATTAATATAGAAAAGATTAGAACAAACTCTCATGAGCTCCATAGTGAAACAGGTCATTGGCCAGTTCCTAAAACACCATGGATGGAAAGGGTCTATCATCTCTGCGAGAATAGGAACATCGAGGATGAAAACCACTTCCTCTTAGAGTGCCCCATGTACAACCACATTACATCTTAGTTTCATAATCTTTGTCGCAATACTAACCTTCCTAGCCTTTTACGATGTCAAAATTATAGTGAGCTCGAGAGGCTTCTCTCCAAGCTTTTTGAGCATAGGAATAAAATCTTAAAATAAAACTAAATAATTTGTTTCTTTAGGTCCAATAGACCAAAGTTTGGGCTTAGTGGACGTTAACCATCATCATCATCATCATCATCCTTATCAACCCATAATAGGTGCTTGTTATAACTGAATCAGAAGAAATGAAATAATGTTAAATGTTTTCGAAATATTTATTTGTAATAGTTTATACCAAGCTAAAAAGTAAGAAATTGCCTTCATTATTTACATTGATAAAACTAATAGAAATTATAATAATAATGATAAAATTAATGGTACTAATAAAAAAAGAGTTTTTAATCATGTCTTATTCATATCACTTGAAGGTAACTTGATTTTCATATAGTGTGATATTATTTACTAGCAAAATAGAAGATTCATAGTAGAAATAATGTAATATAACAAGGTTTAGAGCAAAAATGACATATTTGTAGAAGAATATGAGTGACACAAATAGTAATACCTCTATTAATAAAAGTAATATTATCTTGTTTCTTTAAGGGGGGGCTTATTGATGAGGAGAGCTTTGATTACAATATGAATCACATGACATTCCATTAACTTGCTTCCACTTTATTATATAGTTTTTACTTAACTTCTTAGGAAAATTCTACTAAAATAAATTCTTGGTTCAAGAAACATTTTTGCAGGCCTTCTTAAAATTATTTCTTTCAAACAATATCTATTACATGGGCTCTTTTTAATATACATGAATTCAATAAAAATAAATCATTCTATTACTTAAGTGGTTTAAAATAGGACAATTAGGTAACCTCACCTTTAGAAACCACCATTGTCCTCAAAGATAAATATGAAGGTATTATTGAATAAACTCTAATGGTTCTCATGGAACACCTACAAAATACATATCCTTCCATTGTACTATTGCCTCTTCTATAATTCACTAATGGAGGCTACCATTCTCTTTTGTTGAGGACATCATTTCCTATAACTAAATATAACCTTATTCACCTTGTTTTAGAAGGAATGTTTCAATATAGGAACTAGAGATAACCACTTTGTAAGTATGAGTCATGGAAGATTGGATGAATTTTAATTGGCTAGGACACTCAAAATTCATAAGTTGCTAACCCAATATGTTTTAGGACCTTATATCAACCATAAAACTTTGGAGAAAGATTCTAGTGGTGGTCCCATTTAACTAAAGTCATCTCACAAGGCCATAGATGGAGGAAAATGTGGTTCCTTTCATCAAAACGACATTTAAAATGACGATGATCCTATTTCGATTCATCACGTTATCATTCATGGGAGGGAAGAGGATGTTAGCTCAATATACAAGGGTCTTGTAAAACCCTTAAACCTTATAGACTCACCGTAAATAGGATGGTAATGATTGTGGCATCTGGCCATGGAGAATTTCAAAAAATCTTATTCAAGTGACACAATGATAAGTTATAATATATTATTTTTCAACTTGAGGTAGCCTCTAGACTCATCATGATTGTCTTTCCAAAGCAGCACACCTCAAATATGCTTACAACTAATTATTGATATATTTAACATCACTATTAATTTAGTGGTGATATGTGGTGTTAAGTTTCTATTGACTTCCCTAGTGCTAAGTCAACTCTTTTCTAGAATTAAAAGTGAGAATGGTGTAATGATACATCAAAATTCAAATTTAAATAATTATGTAGATGTAATGGCCTTGAATGGGGTATTAAAGAGAACAATTTGAGAATATTTCATAAAGTGATCAGCTATAACAATTATTACAAATTTATTATCGAATTTTGATAACCCATAATAAATTCCATACAAATCTCAATCCATATAAAAAATGCAATGGCCAAAGATTAAGGGTTCTGTTATCTCTAATTTATAAAATACCATGTATATTCCTCAAGATAGTTCATTACATCTCGTAAAATAAACTAAAGCCTATCAGATGATGATTAAATTTTTATAGCTTCCATATTTGTTCATTGTTGAATTTCCACTTATGCGTGAAATAAATAAAATTCATAAAATAGAGAAAAACAAACAAAATCATGCACCAACCACAATGAACACAAATTTTATGTAATAAAATCTATAGGAGAAATCTTAGCCAAAAGGTGAGGTTGTTATGTTCTCCTTTTTTCTTTAATTGAAATAATGCAAGTATGGAGGAGAAGACACTCTCTATGGAGTTGCCTAAGACATGTGGCCTATTAGAATATGACTAAAGAAAATTAATTCTCTATATATTCCAATAACCAAGTAGGGATTATGTTTGACCCCTCCAACTCTGAACTAAACTTTCAAATTTGACCCTTCTAAAATATTCCATGCATTAATATACCATTTTGCTTGAGTAATGGGGATTCATATGGCATGTTGTTAAACCATGGTGATTAAATCAAAAGGCCAACTTTTGGGAGGAACAAATTTTTCGCACAAACTCTCACTGATATCTTTCTTACACTATTGAAATTTTATTTTAGTGTCTAACTATATCATGGGGTCTAGCACAAGTGAGTTTTTGGGCCACAAAAAATGTCATTCAATGCCTCAAATTCACTTTGGAAGGTTTTAGATCCCAATTCTCCAAATTGAGACCCACCAATGAAATTGAACCTATAATATGTTTCTTCTGAATTTTCCTCCTATGAAAACATCGAGGTGGATGAAAAATATTTTAATATTCCAATCTAACTCATTAAATGAGGTGAGGAAATTTTTCCTCTAGCTTCTCCTTGGAGTACCATTTTGTTCTACCCAAAAGTTGTCCTTTGAACCCAATCTACCTAAAGCCATCCCGCCCCTGTCATATAGTTTGGGACCAATTCAACAAAATTTTACCCTATTTGAACTCCTCATATGATTACATAGTTAGATTCTCTATGGATGGTAGGACATGTTCATCTTCCTATTATTTCATGAAGATTCATAGAGTTTGATCTCATATACACAATTTTCCATTTATTTAACTCCCCTACCTACTAATTCACATCAACAAGTGCCATTTTTTTATTTAGAGATGATCTATCTATTAAACATGAAGAAAAGTGCTAAAAATAAGCTCTCAGGACCATCCTATATGAAACCATATAATCCTACAGGAAATTTCTATATTGTTATAGGAAAACTCTAAATTAGATATTAATGGAACAACTAAATGATTGAAAACATAAAAATAATAAAGAAACTAATTTCTATCATGTACATTTAATAAAAACAACTCACCAATTTACAAAGAATAAGTTACTATTCTTCTACTAGAGCATCCAAAGTACATTACTCACAAAACTAATTGCAACATAAATTGAAAGATTAAATTTTATGGAAAATAAGCATTAATATGAGAATGATAAGGCTACATAGGGGAATTATAACTTAGATGGGTGGACACTCCCAAAGGTGCTTACAGACCAGGGAAAATATTATGGCCTAGTATTCGCAAGTGGGCCAATTTTCTAAGCTTTTTCCAAAAAAAATTGCGAATTTTGATTTTTTTCTAAAAACTATTTTCCCAAATTTTATGGTATAAAATTATTTTACCTTAAGAATCACAAAAAAAACTCTATAAAGACTCTATAAAATTATTGGAAATTTTAATATTTTTACGAAAACATTGCCAAATATTTTATAGATTGCATATTAAAGGCTAGTGATATTCTCTAAGGTTTCTAAATTTTAAGATAAATTTCGATCCTTCAAATTTTCCCTGTTACATACCTAATAAAATATAATGGTAGCTACTTGGAAATAAATACTATCTTTCAATTAATACACAATTCCAAATATAAATAAAACTATAAATCTACAATGTAATTAAAATAATGTTCTTTCTCTTCTCCCTTTAGGCGTAACCTCAGTTCTCTTCTTATACAAATTTATGGTTGAGAAAACACCTTGAAATAATAGTTGATTCCCCCAACAAATGATACATATATCATAGGCATTTCATTCCCCGGGGTTTTTTGCACAGGTAAACATGTCGGTTGGTATTGTTATGGAATTTAACCCACATAGGCTTGAGTTCCACCATGGTAGCCAAGGGAGTAGAGCTACCTTTATTAATGATAGGTTGTTGGTGGCCTAATGGTATATGATATCTTCCTCCAAAAACCTATCAAATATATTGATGGTCCTCCTTGTCATATTTTTCTTTGTATTCCGACCTCTTGTCACAAGCTAAATTCCTAGTGAATTCTCCTAGATAATAAAAACCTGGTGCTTGCTTGATACTTTTAAAATATTCCTCTTATACATCCTGATAAAACTCAAGATTCATATAGGAAATAAAGGTGGGTTGAATATGAATGCTACTAATGATTACCATGAATATCTTGCTATAACAGTCTACAATTGGAGGGGAGAGTGAGGTTTATGAACTTTGAGGCTACAAGGAAAAGTTTTACACCTCCTTTTCCAAGTTAAAGTGGCTTCCTCTCCCAATAATTTGAGTATGTCTTCTAGGTGGGACACAAAGTCTTATTTTCTTTTATTCCAATTGGTGGAAACCACCTTATACGATGGAAAAATTTAATGAGTTGCAAGGATATCCTTAAGCTTGTATGTTGCATCCCTTAACCAATGCGAACTATATAATTCCTCTTTTTTATGCCTCTTCATTTCCTTAGATCTCATATCTTCATGCCTCAATCACGAGGCCATAACCATTAACTATACATCCCCTTGTAAGGGTTTGAATACCAAGCATGTAGTTGATATTCCATGAGATTATGGAGATAAAATTCATAGAGTTTGGTATTTTCTTCTATTTTTTTGTCCTAAACAACTTGCATTATTTCTTGAACAGTTTGAAGGTCAAACTCCTAGAGATGTGCAAGGTTGGTGATATTATGCTTACATAATTATTCTTTGAGGAAAAAAGTGTTTATTTTGGCTAAACATATTTACTCTACCATCTACATTGAAATATGAGCCATGGACCTAATGATATCTCTACAATTCCAATTTTTTAAACCTTGAGTGTACTTTCCTTTTAGCTTCTTCTAAATCCTACTTGAGATTCTTGTTGTATTCAGTGGATTGTTGCTTGCTACCTCCCCCTTTGAGTCCTAGGATCATCATTTATGTGCTTAGTTCATGTACCTCCTTTTCTAGTTTCACATATTTTCTAATACACTTTCTGGTAGCTATTCTTCCTCATTTATGAATGAGAATATTTTCTTCTTTACTATAGTGCATGTCATAGCAATAATGCAAGAATGTTATTGCTACAACAAAAATGATGCATTGTTGAATTCACAATTACATTGATAAGGTTGGGTTGAACCAATGTAATATAAATTTTACTTAATTAAAGCATTCAAGCACCAAAAAACATCAATCTAATAAGGAGAACATGAAACAGAGATATATGTGGAAGCATTTTAGCTAGAAAGGCACAAACGTTATTTAATATATTATTCTTTGTATGAACCAACCTATAAAAGACACTAATCCACTTAGGCACTCAAGTTTATTGCAGCCAACATATAGGTGACACCAATCCCATGTGCTACATTACAACCACAAAACTGCAAAAGACATCATTCCCCTTATTCGTCAACTCTTCACTTTGATCTAGGTGCTTCCTTCAAATACAAACTTCTCCATTTGCACACTTCAATTACCTGTCCTTTTGAAAATTTCATATTTCGTTAACTGAATTTGTTTAGTTACATATTCTTTTTTAAATTGTTAGCAAAAATACTAAGGAGAGGAGGGGGTGAATCAATATTTTTAATTCACTACCACTTCCAATATCACACTCAAAATTTTGTATGATATTTTTATTCAGATAACTTGTGTGTGTACAAAAATTAGTGAATGCAAATCGCGTATATCCAGCTAACTATTTTTTCATATGTTCCATCAAATGTTTATCTTTAACCAATGGATCATTATTTCATTATCCATTTAATAATTAGTAACCATGACTAGTAAAGAGAAGATAAATCATCAACACATAAGAAACACATCAACACATATGGACACAAAGTTTTTAGTTGGAAACCCAATGTGGGAGAAAACCACCGTTGTTGTCATATTTGTCTTCTTATTTTATTATAAAGAAAGTATTCATTACATATTGTATTGGCATGAAGTCTTACTAGCACACAAGCACCCATATGCAGGAGGCTACAACCTCCATTGATTCTCGAACACCCACTCAAAGGGAGCTACGTCCCCCTACTCATGTTTACTAGCTCCTACTAGAGGGGATGACCTACTCCTTGAACAAGTTTACCAGCTACCACTTGAAGGAAGCTCTAACTCCATTAATGAAGTATCCAACCGTTAGCACCCCTCGTAGACCATGCTTTATAATATTACATACTAGATGCACATGTCAACCAATCATAAAAACATGCATGCCACCTTTCATTGTATTTCAAAATAGACCCAGACCAACAATAAGGCCAAACCAATATGCCAAACTGAAATACTGAATCTCAAATCTTGACTCACCAAAGCGTTGTAAGCCAACTGAATCACTGAAACATCAAGCCACTAAATACTAAACCAACCACTACAACGAGATCAAATCAATGCACAACTAATCCACAACAGATACAAACCATCAGTATCAAGACATCATTGACATACAACAACAAATATAACCAAACTTGTCAATTATCATAATCAAGCAGCACTGCAAACCCCAATCAAACTAAGCTCTGAATATATATGTGACTATCATAAGAAGGATACACGTATATAATTGTTTCTTGTGAATAAAAGCTACGCATAGATATCAATTCAAAAAATATTAAATAACTGAACCGCTGAAAAGTGAATCAACTGAATATTGTATATCAACTAAATCACTAAAGCATATCAGTCACTGAACTAGATCAAACCAATATATACTAACATGCCAATTCTCCTCCAGAACAATATTGTCATTCCATACCAAACCAAGTCACCATTCAATATCCATTCATCAACATAGTCAGATATCAACTTATTCTTATAAAGATATCATTGATAAACACCAAAAAATAGTCAAATCAATTGACATACAAACATATTTAAACAACCCAGATCAAGCAACAGTCTAAGGGAATATTATCTCGGAATATATATGCGACTATTATGAAGCATATCCGTGTATGTATGCAACTATCTAGAAGAAAACCTGTGTACTGGTCTTCAATTACTGAATCAACTCTTTGCTACAGTTCATAACACATGATAAACCTAGATCTCAGTGCACATACTGTTAAAGTCACATATCACTGCAAAAATATTCAAATCATAGTAATCACAGATCTTGCATCGTACTCAAACGTAAATAAGCTAGTCAAGTATATCCATTAGTATTCAATGCATTTTCAGATCTCTCATATCTAAGCCTTCTCCTTGATCTCTGGTGCACACATGTTACAAATTAGATCACACATGAATAATCCATCCAAATTCACACTTAGCTCCTTGATCTCATTCTCCTTATATTGTTTTCTCCCTTGCCAATACCACAAGAAAATCCCTTGGTAATCTTGTTACTAATTGTAGACGGAATCAAATAGACACTACCAACACAATACTATGGGTAATTAACATGGTAATAACTCTTGGTTTCCTTTTTTTCCATGGATTAGATTATGTACACGATTTTTTTACACCTTCTTATTTACATGAATCTTCTTCACAGTGGTTACATATACTTTCCAACCTTCACAATTTTGCTTTCGTTCTATAACTAATATACCAATTCTCTTTCATATCCATTGTAACATCTATAATAGTTCCACAAACATGATATTACACCCAAGTTCAGATTAAGGACATATTTTACATGTAGTTTTCCTTCAAGGACAACACGTTAACAATAATGACAAAAATACCCCCCTTTGAACTTTATGGAAACCTCTTTGGTGTTTGGAAACCACCTGCAAACACTAATTCTTCTCTCCCCCTTTGACATCAAGGGGAAAGGGTAGAACTAGGCTGAATGAACTACTTTGCCTTGTATTTCTCATCACTATAAGACATTGTAGCTTCATCATGTGGCCAAATATATCCAGGAAATACGAAGAAATTGTAACAACAACATAAGATTGTGAAATAAATTTTTGTCAGGAGCTCATCCCCTTAACTTCATGTCATCAAGGTCAACAAACTCTCTCCACATATAAGAAGAGACATAATGATTAAGCAGGAAAGCTATATCAATCTCTTGGACCACAACACTATAGGGAGCATATAGATATTATTTCCATGAATCAACATCATATGTGAAAACCAAGAGTATCTCCCACATCACAAGCCATTAACTAGAATAGAATTGATCAACAACATCATCAACCAACATCTTGAGTGAACCTAGCATACATATCTTCCTTATGAAGATTTAACAATAGCATAAGATAGCATTAATAGCTTCACCAAATGCAAGTCAAGCAACATATAGGCATCATCCATAACTTCACCACATGCAATCCACTCATCATTTATAATTCATGACATAGTGACAACAAAACATATATTCTCCAGGAAGGGTTTCCACCTAAAAACCATCTTGTGTCTTGTCTTAGTTGTTGTGCATAGTTGAATGGTGTTATTAAATTTTCATATGATGTGATGTTGATTTATGTTTTGATCTAATGCAAATGTTATTTAGTGCTCTTAATATTAGAATTAAATAATTGAAGTGAAATATTGATTCAACCCCCTCTCGATACTTACAGAAACTACATCACTAGATATCATATCTCTGTATATACGAATCTTGCAACAACTAAGCATTTATGAGTAAACCTTATGTAAATGCTCACATGATTAGGTGATGACTACCGCTACAACAATTTGATTTAACAATTGTTGATAAACATGCAAAAGAGAATGTTGTTTCATATTTCTTTCAAGGCTAACCTTGTTTGTAGAAAATGAAGAGATAATGGATGAAAAACTCCTTGATGACCATATTTTTTCCATATCACTCTTATCTATATGGTTTTTTGTCATATCTAACTTCCTACTTACTATACAATTTCCCCCTGATTTATCTTCAAAGGAGAAAATCAGTATCGTTAGGAAAAGCACCCCTTATACTCGGATTGCGGGTAACTTCTTCAGGTTGGGGCATGATCAGATCTTAAGACTATGTGTGAGGGAAGATGATATTTAGGACATCCACTCATATTGTCAATGATGGACCCTGTGGGGTAAATTTTTCTACTAGAAGAATATGCTACAAGATCCTATAAGCATGACACGATTAGCTTACCCTTTGTAGAGATGCCAAGAGACATACAAAACAATGTGATGAATCCCAATTTATAGGGAAGCCTACTGAGAGGGATGAAATTCCTTTGCAACCTCAAGTTACTTTCAAGCAATTTGATAAGTGAGAAATGGAATTCATAGGCCCTATTTATCTTCCATATAGAGGGAATAGGTACATCATTATGTGTACACACTATTTAACTAAGTGGGAAAAGGTAAAAACAGTGAAGGTAACAACAGAGAAAAATGTAGTTGGATTGTCGAGAGAAAACACCTTTTAGATATTTGGTTTCCCAATAGAATTGGTGACAGACCCAGGCTCCCAATTCACTTATAATCTAATAGAGGGGATCATGATGTAACATCATATCCAACACAGAAAATATACCTCATATCATCCTCAAGAAAATGAGCAACTGGATGTGACTAATAAAGCATTGGAAAGCACTCTAAGGAAGTATGTAGTAGTATAAAAGATTGGGTAGAAAGGTTTGTTGAGGCCACCTAGGCGTACAACACCATCTCAAATACCACTACTATGTTTACCCCTTATGAATTGGCATATGGAAAGAACACCTTGGTATCTATTGAATTTGAATATAACACATTGAAAATGGAAAAACAACTCAACATGGATATCACCAAAGCACAAGAATAAAGGTTGAAAAAATAAAATGCACTTTATGAGTACAAAATGAATTCCATATTGCACACTAAGGAGATTCATCTATAGTGAAATATATGGTATGATAAGCATATCAAGACCAGAGCCTTCGAAGAAGGTGATTGAGCACACTTGTATGACTCTAGGTTCAAGGATTTTAAAGGGAAACTCATGACCAGATGGTTGGGACCTTATCTAGTTGAGAAATGTCATGATCATGGTTCAATACAAATCACAACAATAGATGAAGAATAGATCCCACTTCTGGTGAATGGTTACCGACTAAAGTTATACAAGAAGCCCCTCTCAAGGGTTTAATTTACTAATTAAATAAGAAAAGAATTGAATGTGATTGTTAGTATCAAATATCCTAATCCATTCGACCTTTATTAATTAGAGAAATGAAGGAAAAATATAAAATGAAAAATAGAGGGAGAGAGAGAGAGAGAGAGATTGTAACTAACCTCTTTTCCCTACCCTAAAATCTGGCCCTTAGGATCCATACAATTAAAGAATTCTTCATTTACTGCTAGGTTTTTAGTGGCCATCACTAGTGTACTAAATCAACCATCACAAAATATAGTGATTACAATACTCTTTAGATTAACCCTTAGTCATTAAGATGCAACTAGGACAAGGATGAATTTATAGCATACAATTAATAGAACTCTTTGATATCCCTATCTCATCATATTTGGAATAAATGTTTTGTAGCTAAATAGGCTAAGATCAATGATTATAAATCCCAATGCCAGTTCTTTAAACAACATGCAAGAATCATCAACAATGTTATGGGGGACATTTCTGCATAACTCTTTCACATGCATAACCCTTCAATATAAACATGATCATAATATCTTTGACATGCATATGCATTCATATGTGAGTCACATGTATTACTCTATCCATCATTTCCATCGGAGAAGTAATTAAACAATCAATACAAATGAATTGTATGGTTTAACATTTTATCATGTAAGGATTAAACATGAACACATACAAGTGAATCTCATGAGAATAGAATAGAGAGGCACATCATTAAACCTTTTACTAAGCACGAGTAATTCATGCAAGACACCCATAGCAAAGATACTGAATAAAATCTTCACATAGTCCCATGCAATTAATCAAAAGAGAGATAGTAAGAATTATCATACTAAACATTCCACGTAAATGACAGCGACTAAATCTCACTTAGAGGGAGGAGCACCAACACCCAACCATGAATCACCTCTGATTCCCCCCTAGCCAAAGATCTTGCCAAGGATCAACTGTCCTCAATTGACCAATACAGTGGGTATTTAATACCCTCTTTCATGATTAAGTTACCACTAGCAGCATAAAAAGGAAGAAATAAAGGGAGAATCAGAAGCAAAAATAGAGTTATTAGATCCACTAACAAAGACATAAATAGTTGAAATAAAATTGGATAAGTTATAGATAGAAAAATAAGATGTCCAGGATAAAATACCAACACCACATATAGAGCCAATAAGGCCATCAAAGGACATTGATCATAGAGAAAGCTACCTAAAAGGAGGAAGAAGGAGGTAGAAGAAAGCACTACAACTCAAGGGGATGAATATCTAGAGGACTATGTTGCTGCTACTTTAGTAGCCCTAAGCACTCCAACAAAACCCAAGTAAACCAAGAGAACCTCTTATCTCTTTTAGAAGAAGAAAGAGTAATATGATATGGTTTACTAGAAAAACTAATCCTCCATCTTCCACTCCAATCATTGTTGAGGAAACTTCTAGTCTTGAAAAATAAGAACTTGAAGAAAGGTACAAAATCCATTAGTACAATTAGTCAAGGGGAAGAAATTGCAATTATAGATTGAAGGACCAAGTATTGAGCCAACAATGTTACATTAGAAAACTACAGTGCGACAAGAATGCACAATAGTGCTACAAGAGTAAGCAACCAAGCTATAATAACATACATTAGATCCACATGAAGCTACAAAAGGATCGTCTTCCTACTACTCTTGGATTGAGGCAGAGAAGTACTTCTTATTCACTTAGTACTAGCCTTATTTTTTTAGATTGAAGAAGAAAATAACAGAACCCATAGATGGAAGATGATTGTAGAGTTGAAGGTAGTTTCTAATAGTCGAAAAATGGAAGAAAATATGATATGGTGCTCCTAAACTTTGAAGAACGAAATAGAAGAGACCACCTAGGAAGGGAAAATAAAAAGCTAAGGGCTCAATTGTAGCAAGCAAAGAAGTTTCTACAAAAAAAAACAAAGCCATCTTGCCACCTTATAAATAAATTTGAGCTTCATGGCCAATATTTATTTAGAATTTGTGAATTTCATGCAACCCTCAAAGACTTATTACCTATTTTTAAAAGATCAACTGTCTCAATTATTAATTATAATGATGGCATAAAAGGGTTCTCTCATTCTAAAGAATATTAGAGGAATTATTGACATATTCTTTTAGAACAACATAGAGGACAAGGTCAATATTGTAGAATTTTACATTCATAAGTTGGTGTTGCCTAACATGAACATATGGAAAACAAATATGTATTTAGGTGTTGCACAATTGATGGCTTTAGCATCATGTCTAAGGCATGTAGAAATAAGGTAAGAAGTAGAGAGATCATTAGATGTGGAGATGAAGGAACCACTCTTGATTAGGCTAGAACATCTTTCCCCACATGTCCTCATTGCCAACCATGCACTTCTAACAGAAGATCCTCAGGGAGCAGCACTTTACAAGAAAAGGTAGGAAGAATCCATCCTCCACATTGAGGATACCTTCAGACTCTTGGAATAAGAGGGTTCGTAGGCCTACTAAAGGAGATGGCAAGCACTTCCCTACAACATGAAAATCAGGGAATATCACTCCCTTGATAAATTATAGGTTTCACTATAAATAACCCCCTTTTATAATAGAATCATCCAGAAACCTAAAATACAACGGATAGGGTGCAGATTTAAACCCCCTTTGCAGATGTGACTTCGGGAATATCAAATAAAACAGTAATAGTTAAAATAATTGTGGGAAATTGAGGCAAGTGTAGGTTTTTATCCAACATGGACAACCACATTCAACATTGCATGGGATATTACGCATATCCTCAGAGAAATCAATGGAAAAAAAGTAGAGAAAAGAAGATTAATATGTTGCTTAGAGGATATGATGGGCATCCCATTTAGGTACAACATAAGGCCCCTATCACCTTTACTATGCATAATAAACCTCTCCTTCTGAAGTTAAAAATGTATTTCTTTGCTTTAATAAGATCTTAGGAAGGTTAGAGACACTTAAAAAACACTATGTACCTAATGTGTTTATTATGTAGGATATTGAGAATATTTGGAGCAGATAACAAGGAAATCTAGTCAAGGGGGGAGTATGGAACCTATTCATATTGTAGGATGACCAAAATCGGATGGCTTGAGCAACCATTACTTGTCTATGTATCTGCAAGGTCACTCAGTAAGAAAGATCCTACATTATAGTGATTTTGGAGGGGAAACGACCCTCTCTTCAAGGAGTTATCCCTTGACTATTTCTATATATTGTCTATGCTATATTCAGAGAATAGAGGTGGAGAGAAATATGAGTTGTCAAAAAAAAGATCTCATGAATACGTGACTATTATTTGCAAGCATTGTAGTATTCTATTTCTAAATTTCTGAAGAAGCTTAAAGGTAATGAGCAAGGGTCCACTTAGAGATAAAGGGCTTCCCTCCTATCCTTGTTTTTATTATGTTATTTGGACCATTAGATTTAGCTATAAATATTTTAGTATCTTCATGGTATTTCATTTGTCAACTTGAATTGTACAAAAACATACAGTTCTCCTAAACAACTAGATGCTAGAGTTTTTTTAAAGATTTTGTTGGAGAAGCTATTAGCTATACATGTACTATGAGACAAAAATTTGTCTTTTCTATTCAATATATCCATGGAATCTTTAGAAATAGCTAATGGGGATGTAATTAGAAAGAAAGAAAAACATAAACACTACCCCATTACATTAGTAATGATATATTATATGGTAATTGAGAAAATATTTCAATTTTGTTTATTTTATTGATAAATTTTGTCATTATATCACGCATATATATATATATATATATATATATATATATATATATATATATATATATATATATGTATGTATATTACTAATGGAAGAGTGACCTTGTTATAGGTGTTTATTAGCACAATCTTCAATAAAGTTAAGAAAAAGAATGCTGGTGATGTATTCTTTGGAGATGTGTTATTCCTACAAAGGATTCCTAGATGAATAATTATTTTCTTTATCTATTAATACTCCCATGATTATAAATATTCCCTTGATCATTTTGTATAAATAAAGGGCTTGAGTAATGCATTTCTATATATTGCTTATTCTCTATTTGAGAGAATAAAGATGGAGAGCAATATGAGTTGTCAGAAAATTAATTGCATGAATACAAAAGAGTCAATTTTAATGCAAATTATTTGCAAGCACTATAGTATTATATTTCTACATTTCTAAAGAGGCGTAAAGCTAATGAGCAAGGGTCCACTCAGAGATTAAGATCTTCCCTCCTTTCATTGTTTTTATTATTTTATTTGGATGATTAGATTTAACTATAAATATGTTAATATGTGCATGGTATTTCAATTGTCAACCCTAATTGTACAAAAGTAGAGAGTTCTCTTAGACTACTAGATGCTAGAATTCTTTTGATGATTTTGTTGGAGAAGGTATTAGCTATACATGTACTATGAGATGTAAGTTTTTCCTTTTTATTCAATATATCCATAGATTCTTTAGAAATAGCTATTGGGGATGTAATTGGAAAGAAAGAAAAACAAAAACACTACCTCATTACATTAGTAATGATATATTATATAATAATTGAGAAAATATTTCAATTTTGTTCATTTTATTGATAAATTTTGTCATTATAAAGTTGAGAAAAAGAATGTTGGTGTATTCATGTTTAGTCTCACTAATGTGAGATGCATTATTCCTACAAAGGCTCGCTTTTTATAGTAATACTTATTTTTTTTATCTATTAATGCTCCCTTGTTTATAAGACAAATAACATTATATGCAAATCACATCCATTGTTTATTGGTTGTGTTTTTTTAATTTGATTATTAAAATGGTCTATTGCAAATTATTTTTTGTTTCTTTTGTATTTCCATCTTTATGTTAATAGGTATATCTATTTTGGAATAAGGTATGTATTATAATTATTAATAATTATCAGCTAGATGGTAGAGATTTTATTTCCATGGAATATTTTAGAATATTGATAGTATCATATAGAATGAAGGGTTGAGATTTATTTCCAAAGTAGTGATATTTGTTTTATTCTTTTAATTAAATTGATTAATTTGAAAAAAAAAGTGGTATCCACAAATGCCATATGAAGTGAGTTATGGTTATTTTGGTTGTGGTATTGATAAGCAATGATATTGTAACAAAGCCTATTTAAAGATTAAAAATCTCCATAGTAAAGTGAGGATAAATCTCCATAATTGAGATTCATGTTCTATAATTGAGATTTGTATATCCTTTAGTTATGAAATGAAATTTGTTCATGTTTTATTTTAATTTCTTAATACAAAACAACCCATTAAAATAGTTTTTCATCCAAATCATGTATAGCATGAAAATAGTTATCAACACACTTTCTAGGGATTATTCCTACAAAGGCTTCCTTCCTCGGTGAATAATTATTTTCTTTATGTATTACTACTCGCTTGCTTGTGGATATTGTTAGTTGAGCATACAAGATATTAAATTTGTTAGTGAATTGTTTTACTTTAAGTTAATTTTCATCATTCCTTGTTTGTGTGAATTTGAACGTAAAAAGAAACATATATATATATATATATATATATATATATATATATATATATATATATATATATATATATATATATATATATATATATATATATATATATATACAACACATTTAATTGGTTATAATATGTTAGAGACTATTCTAAGTAACAATATAACACATTGAAAATGGTGGAACAACTAGACATGGATATCACCAAAGTGCAAGAATAAAAGATGCAAAAATAAAATGCACTTGATGAGCAGAAAATGAAATACATATTTCACACTTAGGAGATTCATCTGCAGTGAAATATATGGCATGATAAGCATATCAAGACTAAAGCCTTCCAAGAAGGTGATTGGGCACTCTTATATGACTCTATGTTCAATGATTTTAAAGGGAACTCATGACCATATGGTGGGACCTTATCTATTTTAAAAATGTCATGACCATGGTTCAATGAAAATCTGAACAATAGATGAAGAGTAGATCCCACATCTGGTGAATGGTTACTTGCTAAAGTTCTACGAGAAGCCCATCTCATGGGTTGAATTTACTAATTCAATAAGCAAATAGTTGAATGTGATTTAGAGTAATAAATCTCCTAATCCGTTCAACCTCTAATCATTAGATAAATGAAGGAAAAACATAAAATGGAAAACTAGGAGAGAGAGAGAGGGATTAAAAAATAGCGAAAAAAGAAAAAAAACATCAAGTGAAAATTTCCTTTGAGGCACTTGAAGAAGACTCATTTGCTAAAAATCTCCTCGAGGCACCTTGTGAGCCTAAGAGTTAAAAGAAAAAAAACACAAAAATAAAAATCTCCAGGTGAAAACATCCTTTGAGGCACCTATGGCAACGCCTACTAGCTAGAAACATCGACACAAAAATGGATACTATGGATATTATGAATTCTCAAAACTCTCAGAATAAATACGAGCTAGAAACCTCCATGAGGAAACTAGTGGGCCTAAAAAAAATCACAAAAACAAAAACAAAAAAATATTTTCTTACTTTGATGAATGTGCAGGTATCACAGAAAGGGAATCAAATAGGAATAATAGGTAGGAAAACCTACACATATATCTCCATGCACCAATGCATTCATTCTCATAATAATAATGAATCCTCCCTACATCATTTTCATACATTACCCAACACCCTAACATCATATTATCTTCTTTTCATTCACTTTTTACTATTTTCCTGAATTGCTATAAAAAGGTCCTACACTGCTACAAGATGTCACAATATTGGTTAAAACACAAAGGTTGAAGCTTTTCTCTATTTCAGTCACTAGAAATAACATCTCCAACAACAATACTAGCCTCTCTCTGAATTACCAGAACTCTATGATGTCTTTGAAACATTAAATCATGATCCTAAGGAGTTTATGTGACTACTACAGGAGACTACATAGTTCTAAGCAACGTTTAGAAACCATATAGGCCAAAGTATCCAACACTCCTAAATAATATCACAACATGTCACAAAGGTCCACATCTCCATAAGCATCGAAAGACAAGAAAGTCACCCTAAGCAGCTACAAGACATCCTATAGACTAATACATGTTGTTTAATCCACCACCAACAACAAGAAAATAATTAATGTCTTTAACAGCAGAATCAAAGTCCACCAACAATAGTAGAAGAAGCATCAAAGCCACCAACAGTAGCATCAAAACCCACCACCACCAACAACAAAAGCCTCAAAACCTTCAATGGAATCCTCAAATTCAACAATAACAACATCTGTGTCACTTGAAAAAAAACTAAAGTTATAGCATCAGGTAGGAATCTCTTAAATCACACCCTTTGGACTTATTGTAAGCATAAGAAAATGTAAAAGTGTAGGAAACAAAGAAATTTATAGCTAATCCTAGTTAGGAGGGGACCTCCATCAAATCTAGTAGAAGACTTAACTTTTTCCCAACACATGTGGAAGATAATAAGACAAAAGTAGAGGAGGATTTGAAAGATGAGTCATTATCATTCACTCATGATAAAGGACGTGGAGTACGAAGGAGTAGTTGGAGGCCATCTCACCACTACTTGCTAAATTCCCCTACACCAACCTCAACAAAGGTCAATTAACTAAAATCACACTGATTTTATCTTTCATTCAATGTTGTTTAATAAACCCAACAAGAACCCAACATCACTACAAAAGATTGACATAACTATTAGGCTCTGAAAATTTTATGCTACAAGAACGTACAAGAACTTCAATTGGAAGCAAACTATCTACTACATGAGACTCGTAGTCTACTAAAGGGCATAGACAAATCGCTACAAGAGATGAATTGTTTTCCTAGAATAACCATGAAAGCATAAAATTATTTAAAATGAAAAACATATCTTAAAAATAAGCGTAAGTAAAAGTTCTCCCCCACTCACACTTTGTAAAATTTCTCAAACTATCTCAATTCTCAAGAATAATTCTACGTATTACACAATTTGAATTAAACAACTGAGGTGGTTGGAGAGTCTGACTGTTTTCAAGATCATAATTTGACAAATGGTGATTATTTTTCATGGGGTGATTAGCTGATAATATTTTCCTTTGTTGTACTTTCAAGATTATACATCTCTCCTGTACTATAATATCCCTTATTGCCATAGAAAACCCTAATTAACAAAATAGGACCAATGCTCCCTTGTACAAAATTTCCTTGCTCAATATTGTGAAAAATTGTGCCAAACAATAAGAGGAGGTTATAATATAAGAGAACCAACATATACCTCCAAGATTCATGAAAACCCTAAAGTCAGGGACATCTTAGAAAATTGGATTTGGCTAGGGATCTTTGAGAGGTTGAGAGGTTTTGATGATGAGATTGCTTTGAAATTCACCCTAAACGTCCATCATCATGAAGGACATGAAACAATGATTGTAGTTAAAGGTTAACTATATATCTTGTTGAAGATCTCATTAGTAGAATCACAACCCTTCACAATGGTATTAAATGGAGCAAGGAAGAAAGGCATGAAGTAGTCATTGCTAAGAGGGGATTTCCTCCCCTAATGAATAGCTTGAATAATATAAGAATGGGATAATGAGAGAATTCTTACCACATCCATGGGGCGAGGTGCCATATCACATCCTAAAATACATTTATTGTGAAGGGAGATTGAACATTGTCTATGCCTATAAGTTTAGACTCCTATACTAGCTCATATTCCAAGCTAATTCACTTATCCATGAACAACCTAGCATCCCACATTTCCTCCTTTAGCCCTTGAAGAGAATGAGCACAAAGGTAAAGGATGGAAAGCATAATTATTGCGACTCATCATTGCCTCATTAGCCTAATAGTCATGAATACTCTGGAGCACTTGCAAAACCTTGTCTCCTGGGTGGAATTCATTGATATGGACAAGCAGGATTTCCTAGTGACTCAAACAGAGTTGGAAGAAGCAAAAATGGAGGCAAGAAAAAAGGAAGAAACTAAGGAAAAGACAAAAGAAGAAATAAAGGGAGAATCAGAAGCAAAAATAGAGTTATTAGATCCACCAACAAGGACAAAAATAGTTGAAATAAAATTGGATTAGCTATAGATAGAAATAAGTTGTCTAGGGTAAACTACCAACACCACAAATAGTGCCAATAGAGCCACCAAAGGACATTGATCATAGAGAAAGCTACCTAAAAGGAGGAATAAGGAGGTAGAAGAAAGCACTACAACTCAAGGGGATGAAAATCTATAGGACTATGTTGCTGCTACTTTAGTAGCCCTAAGCACTCCAACAAAACCCAAGTAAACCAAGAGAACCTCTTGTCTCTTTTAGAAGAAGAAAGAGTAATATAAAATGGTTTACTGGAAAACCTAATCCTCCATATTCCACTCCAATAATTGTTGAGGAAACTCCTAGTCCTAAGAAAGAAGAACTTGAAAAAAGGTACAAAATCCATTAATACAATTAGTTAAGGGGAAGAAATTGCAATTATAGATAGAAGGGCCAAGTACTCAGCCTGCAATGTTACATGAGAAAACTACAATGCCACAAGAATGCACAATAGTGCTACAAGAGCAAACAACCAAGCTATAATAACATACATTAGATCCACATGAGGCTACAAAAGGATCCTCTTCCTACTACTCTTGGATTGAGGCAGGCAAGTACTTCTTATTCACTTAGTACTAGCCTTATTTTTTTAGCTTGAGGAAGAAAAGGATAGAACCCATAGATGGAAGACGATTGCAGAGCCGAAGGTAGTTTCTAATATTGGAAGAATGGAAGAAAAGATGATATGGCGCTTCTAAAATTTGATGAAAGAAATAGAAGAGACCACTTGGGAAGGGAAAATAAAAAGTTAAGGGCCCAATTGTAGCAAACAAAGAGGTTGCTGCAAAAAAATGAAAGCCATCTTGCCACCTTATAAATAAATTTGAGCATCATGGCCAATTTTTATTTAGAATTCATGAATTTCATGCAACCCTCAAAGACTTATTACCTATTTTTAAAATATCAATTATCTCAATTCTTAATTAGAATGATGGCATAAAAGGGTCCTCTCATTCTACAAAATATTAGAGAAATTATTGACATATGGAAACCAAATATGTATTTAGGTGTTGCACAATTAATGGCTTTACCATCATGTCTAAGGCATGAAGAAATAAGGGAAGAATTAAAGAGATCATTAGACGTGGAGATGAACGAACCACTCTTGATTAGCCTAGAGCATGCTTCCCCACATTTCCTCACTACCAACCATGCACTTCTAACAGAAGATCCTCAGGGAGCAGCAGTTTACAAGAATAGGTAGGAAGAATCCATCCTCCACATTGAGGATACCTTAAGTCTCTTGGAATAAGAGGGTTTGAAGGCCTACTAAAGGAGATGGCAAGCACTTCCCTACAACATGAAAATCAGGGAATATCACTCCCCTGATAAATTACAGGTTTCACTAGAAATAACCCCCTTTTATAATAGAATCATCCAGAAACCTGAAATAGAGTGGATAAGGTTCAGATTTAAAATCCCTTTGCAGATGGGACTCCAGGAATATCAAATAAAAGGGGAATAGTCAAAATAATTGTGAGAAATTGAGGCAAGTGTAGGTTTTTATCCAACATGGACAACCACAGTCAACATTACATGGGATATTATGCATATCCTCAGAGAAATCAATGAAAAAATGTAGAGAAAAGAAGATGAATAGGTTGCTTAGAGGATATGATGGTCATCCCAATTAGGTACAACATAAGGCCCCTATCAACTTTCCTAGGGAAAATAAACCTCTCCTTCTGAACTTAAAAATGTATTTCTTAGCTTTAATAAGATCTTAGGAAGGTTCGAGACACTTAAAAACTCCATGTACCTAGTTTGTTTATTATGTAGGATATTGAGAATATTTGGTGTAGATAACGAGGAAATCTAGTCAAGGGAGAAGTATGGAACCTATTCATGTTGCAGGATGACAAAAATCGGATGGCTTGAGCAAATATTACTCCTCTATGTATCTGCAAGGTCACTTGGTGAGCAAGATCCTACATTATAGGGATTTTGGAGGGAAAACAACCCTCTCTTCAAGGAGTTGTCCCTCTACCATTTCTCATGGAGAGAAATATGATTTGTCAAAAAAAAAATCTCATGAACACGTGACTATTTGTTGCAAGCACTATAGTATTCTATTTCTAAATTTCTAAAGAAGCTTAAAGCTAATGGGCAAGGGTCCACTTAGAGATAAAAAGATTCCCTCCTATCCTTTCTTTTATTATTTTATTTCAACCATTAGATTTAACTATAAATATTTTAATATGTTCATGGTATTTCATTTGTCAACTTGAATTATACAAAGACATAGAGTTCTCCTAAACAACTAGATACTAGATTTTTCTTAAGATTTTGCTAGAGAAGCTATTAGCTATACATGTACTCTGAGACAAAAATTTGTCTTTTCTATTGAATATATCCATAAAATCTTTAGAAATAGACATGGGGGATGCAATTGGAAAGAAATAAAACATAAACACTACCCCATTACATTAGCAATGATATATTATATGGTAATTGAGAAAATATTTCAATTTTGTTTATTTTATTGATAAATTTTGTCATTAGATATATATATATATATATGTGTGTGTGTGTGTGTGTGTGTGTGTGTGTGTGTGTTACTAATGTGAGACTGACCGTGTTATAGTAGCTTATTATCACAATACTAATAAAGTTGAGAAAAAGAATGTTGGTGTTGTATTCTTGGGAGATGTATTATTCCTACAAAGGCTTCCTAGATGAATAATTATTTTCTTTATCTATTAATACTCCCCTATTTATAAATATTGCTAATTAAACATACAAGATATTGAATTTGTTAATGATTTATTCTATTTGTAATTAATTTTAATCATTCTTTATTGTTGTGTAATTATTTATATATATAATTTAAGCTATTACATATAGTATCAAATTTATACTAACACTGTAGACACCTTTGGAGATTTATACTGAAAAAATTGAAATCTATTATTAAACTTTTGGACATGTTATTATTATTCTAGATCTACCATTATTAGCCTAAGATATTAATATATATATATATATATATATGAAAAAATAAACTAAGAATCTTAGCTTTTCTGCACATTTTAAGTTAACCTCAAAAAACATTGCGATAGTAGTTTATTCTTCTAACGCAATAGAAAGTATCAAATACATTACAAATAAATAATTAGAGTTGTTTCTAATAAAGAAATATAAATATATACACTATGGCCAAATGAAACAGAAACAAACCATTAGATTATTTTAAATTAGTTTACATTATATATAACAATACATTTATTTGTTTCCAATACGTCGGAGAACATTCCAAATAACAATATATGTAAAACACATTCATGGTTTATTCTATTCCAATATCAAATTTATAAGTACATAAATATTTTGTATGCATTTTATAATCGATTACTCTCCAAATAACAATATATGTAAAACACATTCATGGTTTATTCTATTCCAATATCAAATTTATAAGTACATAAATATTTTGTATGCATTTTATAATCGATTATTGGTTATTGTGTTTTTTAATTTAATTATTAAAATGGACAATTGCAAAAGAAAATTGTCGTTTTTATATTTGTTATCTTTATGTTAATAAATATATCCATTTTAGAATAATGTATGTGTTATAATTATCAATAATTATTAACGAAATAGTAGAGATTTTTATATTTCAACTTTGTTCATTTTCTTAATAAAATGTGTCATTATATTATTGGTTATTTGTAATGTAGCTTATTACATATAGTATCAAATATATATTGAAAATCTAAATACTTTTAGATATATATGAAGAAAGGAAAAAAATTGAAATTTGTTGTTAAACTTTTGAACATGTTAGTGATGCTCTAAATCTACAATTACTAGGTACAAAATTTCTAACATGAAATAAACAAAAAGTCTTATCTTTGCTTAACATTTTAGATTAACCTCAAAACATATTCCAACTATAGAATGGTTTTGTTTTCCCACCTCAATCAAAATTGTCCAAGGCTATTCTCTCTCCATTTGTGTAGTGTGTATGGAGAGTGGGGCTGATTATGGTATTTTTATTTTTCTAGCTTGATAAATGATATCAAATACATTGTAAATAAATAGTTAGAGTTGTTTGTTATATTTATTTATATATATATATATATATATATGTCTATATATATATAGATATATATGGGGATGTGTTTTTTTAATTTGATGGTTAAAGTCGACTATTGCAAATATTATTATTATATTTTTTTTTGGTCATATTTATGTTAATAGGTATATTTGTTTTAGAATAAGGCATGTATTATAATTATCAATAATTAGATGGTAGAGATTTGATTTCCATGGAGTATTTTAGAATATTTATAGTAAAATATCGAAATGAAGGGTTGAGATTTATTTCCAAAGTAGTTATATCCACAAATGGCATATGAAGTGAGTAATGGTTTTTTCGGTTGCGGTATTTATAAGAAATGGTAGTGTGCAATGATATTGTAACAAAGCGTATTTAGAGATTAAGAATCTCAACAGTAAAGTGGAGACAAATCTCCATGATTGAGGTTCATGTTCTATGCTTTTTCTAAATAATAATATAAAAATAAGCTATAATCTATTTGGTTTGTTTTACTACATGGAAAAAAATACTACTTTTAAAATGTTTATTTTTTCTCAAATATTAAACCATATGAATTTCTTATTCCATGAATGAGTTTATTTGTAATTATAGTTTAACTCTCTCTTTCTCTCACTCTATCTGCCCTCCAACCTTGTCATTATCTCTGCCCCCTCTATCTTTCTCTATCCCCTCTCTCTCTTATCCTTATGTCCCTCTCTCACTCCTCTCTTTCTCTCTCTTACCCTATGATTGACTGACATACTTACACCAAAAACTAGGAATTCTGATGGGACTGTGTTTCAAATCCAACACCAAAATATTCTTAAATATAAAGAGATTTGAATTATATTGGTGTTTGGGAAAATTAAATTATTTTAAATAAATAATTAGTTTGAAAATATAAAATTAAATTTATTTTTAAATTTTAAATAAATATTATAATAAAAATAACATGTTTTTTTAAGCGAGTGAAAAAGATTTCTATTAATAAAAGATGCATGTTTATATTGATAGCATAGATTTTGAAACTAAAAAGATTAAAGTACTATTCTCCAACCAAGTAAAAAATAAATAAATGTCATGACTATGAAAATGAGAGGTCAAAGATTTACATCATTTATATAAATGACCTTCAGTGATAACAAAATCCTCCAACATAAATTTAAGAGCTCAGGCCACTCAATTTCGTAGATAAGAGAACAATAACAAAGAAGTTAAACCACAACTCCACCCCTTTACAAAAACACGATCTCCCCTCTAGCACATATAAAGAGATTAAGTTCAAACTCGCTGAGAAAACCTTCAAAGATCCATAATACAAAAAAACATGCCAATGAGGATAGACAACAAAAAAAGTAAATTGAACGAACCAACCTCTCTTTTGTTTGATATAATAACTGGTGAAGAAAGAGGAGTATTTGAGGGTGGAGAATGATTCATTAGTGGATCATTGACAATAATAAGAATATTTGTCAAGAATAAAAATAACATTTTATTAACAAAATAGGCTATCAATATGTTATTTTTAATATGTTATTTTAATTATTAATATGTTATTTTTTTTCAACAAAACAATTAAAAGACTATCGAGTAGAATTTCTTTCTTTACAATTTTCACCTAATTTTCTTTTTCACAATTTTCTCCTAAATAAAATTCCAGATATTTGAACTCACCATAGCTAGAAACACCCTATGTGTCTCTACAAATTGAATGAACTCTTTCAACATTTTTAAAAAATATTATTAAAAAATGAAATTAAAAAATATAAATTTTGAATTTCAAGATTTTTCCACTCTTTCAACATTTTTAAAAAATATTATTGAAAAAATTGAAATTAAATTTCAAGAATTTTCACTTAAAAAATATTTAACATAAAGTAAAGTAGGAAAACCATTTTAATTTAGAAATTAAATATAAATCAAAATGAACTTAAACGGATCGTAAATATCTATATCATAACCTAGAGGAGCTGCCGAAAGTATAAATCCGAAATTTAATGGCTATGGGAAAGAAACGGCAAATCTAATAATATAAAACGCTATCAAGCACTCGACAGGATGACTGCCCTAATCCTTCTGCTGATTTTGATATTGAGATTGATTTGAGGAGCCAGGATGGTTGCCTTCTTCCATAAATTCAGTCAAGAGCAATTGAGGAGAACCCGGACTCGCCTGGACTCCATGCGTATAGCCATAACCTTCAGCTGGATAACCCACATATTCCGGAACGCCGTACTGATAAATATTAAAAGCCACTGCATTTGAGTTACCATCATTATTTTTTTTGACTGAATCGGTTGCTATATTAAAAACTGAAAAAAGTTGGAACATAGGTTCCGGTGATACATGAAAGGCAAAGAGCAATTATCTCCTTTGTCCTCCTTGATTCGGGATTGAGAGGGGCTGAGCTAGAATAAATTTTGACAAATTGGAAGACTAAGAACTAACATTTAGAATGCATCTATGCTAAATTAATAGTAGCTGGAGGGCTGTCCACATTTGGTGCTATTGTTTACAGAGACAATGAATTCTTCCAGGTCGCATTGTAGCCTAGAGCCTGTGCTGACAAAAGGAGAGAAGATACGGTTCTGGTAGGAATGAGTGAGGCTGGTGGGAGACCAATGATTAATAAAGGGAACGATACTCTGCCATGTTCGATCTCTATTTCTGATCCTGCTACAAGCCTGGAGGATTTGATGTTGTTTCCGCGTGGTATATCTGTCAAGATAAATGCTGGAAAGACTGTAATGAATCATGGAAAACACTGAAGCGACTCTTCTGTATTGCATAACAGATTGCCAATTGTCCTGTTGCAGGCCTTATTTACATGCCTGTCTGCTTGCTTATTTAAAGATCGAAGGATGTGGTGGAACTGCGGTGTTCCCATTGTCATTTGCAGGAATTGGCAGCGCTGTAGGACCTACTGTAGGAGGGTGTTCAGATAATTTTTTTTGTTGAGCCATTAAACTAACGACTATAGAAGAGTCTCCAAAGACTTTTGTTGATCTTATACCAAGTCTTCTAAGTTGTTTTAGACCTTGATACAGGGCCAGCGCCTTTGCCCTGTTATTGGAGAGATTTCCTAAGCCCCATTCATAGAAGAGGACACATTCCCCATTCGAATTATAGATCACACCCCCTGACCCTTGATACCTGGGTTTGACTTGGATGCTCCATCGAAAAAGAGGTAGAAACAATTACATTTTTCCAACCAAATTGCGAACTCCTCCTCTTTGAGCCTTATCTTCCGACTGTGGGTTTCCTGTCTGTGCTGAGCTCTCATTGTATTACCATTATGAGTGGTGTGGTTTTTATCCAAGATGTAGCTGATGAAGCTCCTTCCTTCCACACTATACTCTGTTGTATCAACATTACTATGAATTTTAACAGTGATAGTTTCAAGAGCTAGAGATTTTTCCTTATTGCAGGCTGATCTGGAAGTCGAATTCTTGTCCTTAAAGATTTTTTTATTTCTTACCAGCCAAATATTCCATAACATGGTGTATGGGAGAATGTTCCGGACCCTCTACACTAAATTTCTGTTCTTATTTTTCCAAGGACATTTCCTTTTCCAGTATTGTATCACTTCAGCTATGGAGTGTTGGGTGACCCAAGGGAAATTATCAATTGGATACAATTCTTTCTAGCAATGTTTACCAAAAGAAAAGTCTACAAAAAGATGTTTCATAGATTCTTCCGCCGCATAGCAGTTGGGACAGCAAGATGGAATGTTAATACCTCTTTTCTGTAAATTCTTTGCTGTTAGAATTTTCCCTTTTAGTAATGTCCAGATGAAAACTGTAATTTTGGGTACAGTCTCTGACTTCCAAACCATTCTCCAGGAGTTCCATAATGGCATAGAGAAAATGTTGTGGCAGATTTGTTGGTGGGCTGCTCGAACTGAGTATTCAGAGCTAGTTGGGTCCCATCGAAATCCATCTCTCTCATTCTTTTTGACTGGGGCTTTGCTATGAAGGAAGGACTGCAGCAGGGCAAGGCTAGGATTGAGAGTAATGGGAACATCAGGGAAGGACCACCCAAGCGAGAGGTGGGATAGAAGAACCCAGCTAGAAATCTGATCCAGAAAATGGATACCCTTGTTGCCGAGAAAGGAGAGAATAGGGATGGTTTCTTCATGACTTATTATAGGTTTCTGTCCCAGAATTTTGTCATCTCCAATACTTGTACTGGCTCCTCCCTTGGGCACTTTGGATATGTTTTGGGGCCATGAACGGAATAGCTTTTTTACAAAGACTCCAGATTTTTGAAGAGTCTCTATTGGGTATGACCGAATCAAGCAATTGTTGTCTTGGGTAGTTTAGGTATTTGGTTTCCAGGACCCTTTTCCACCATGTTGAAGGACCACTGATGAGCCTCCTGACTATCTTCCCTCCGTACACAAGGTTTTGGAATTTGGGGATCTAACTCTGAGACCTCCTCTGTCCTGGGTTTGAATGATTTGTTTCCAGCTGACTAAATTGAATTTCTTTTTATCAGTTTTCCCTCCTTTCCAAAGGAAGTGGTGGAGGATAACTTCCATTTTGTTATGAAAAGAAGAGGGGGCTTGATACAGAGAAAAACGATAAAGGGGGAGAGAAGAAATACCAGATTTAAGAAGGATGATCCGTCTTGCTGGATTAAGCCAGACTGAACCCCACTGCCGCACTTTCCACTTCACTTTGTCAATGATGATGTCCCAAGTGCCTGCCTTCAGAGGTTTAAGGGTCACAGGCATGCCCAAGTAGGAAAAATGCGTCCATTCTAGGTTGCAAGTGATGCCAAAGATATTAGCAATCTTGTGAATGACCTGATTTGAAGCATTCCATCCAAAAATACAACTTTTCAACTAGTTAACCAAACCTCATGAGTACCCTATAAATTTGTCGAGCACAGTCTTGAACCTCCTTACTATAGTGGTGGAGGCTCCTCCAATAAGAAAGGTGTCATCGGCAAACTGAGTGATTTATGTTCTTGGCTCCATTTCCAAATTTAATTCGAGTTATCAGGCCCATTCTTCTGTTGTAGTCCAAAGCTTGGCTAAAAGATTCAACCATAAGAATAAATAGGTACGGGGAGAGGGGAAAACCCTATCTGAGACCCCTGGAGGATTGAAAGGCTTCGCCCGGTCTGCCATTAACCAATGGCGAAATCCAAGGCCCAGAGATGCAAGAAGTGATGAGGCTAATGAAGGGCAACTCAAAGCCCATCTTTTTTAAGACAACAGTAAGGAAGGAATGTCTAACTCTGTTAAAGGCAGTGGCAAGGTTGAGTTTGAGGATAAATCCTTTCTCCTTCCTAGAGAGGCTCGAGTGGATGGTTTCTTGAACTAAAAGGATGGAGTCAGTAATTTGTCTGTTGGCCATGAATCCTCCTTGGTTGTCCGAAATCAAGGAGGGAATAAGAGGCTTAAGGCAAGTAGCAAGGATTTTAGCCATAATTTTGTATGAAGAGTTGCAGAGGGAAATGGGTCTGAACCGAGCAAAGGAAGTGGGACTTTTTTCTTTAGGGATGAGAGCCAAAAAAGTGGCATTGGTATATCCACCTATTTTTCCCTTTCTATGAATCCACCTGATCATCTTAGTCAAGTCTTTTTTTATTAAACCCCAAAAGGCCTTATAAAAACAAATGGGGAATCCATCAGGCCCAGGAGCCTTATCAGGATTCATAGCCAAGATTGTTCTTCTAATCTCCTCCTCTTCCATTTCTTTTACTAGGTTGTCATTCATTTCTTTGGTAACTCCTTTGGGCAAGTATTGGAGAAAGTCAGCGTAATCCTCTTCTCCTTTGGTTTCAGTTAGAAGCTCTCTGTAGTAATCAGTGGCAGCCCTTCTAATGGCCTCTTGGGTGTTATGTTGATTGCCTTCATTGTCCAGAATTGAGCTAACATTGTTCCTGATTTTTCTAGCCGTGGCCTGTTTGTGGAAAAAAGATGTATTTTTGTCACCATCTTGCAGCCAGAGCTGCCTTGACTTTAGTCTCCATTTTATCTCTTCTTCTCTATTTATATGGCTCAACTTTGCGTAAAGAGCACCTTCTTGCTCCTTTTTCTATTGAGAGAGACCATGAACCTCTATCGTTATTTGGATGCATTCAAGGTCATTTTTAATTTTTTTTTTTGATCTCTTCGGGTTCTTTGTAATTGGCTCTTTCCCACTCTTTAATGGCCTGTTTGAATCTCTTTAGTTTGGTTTCCCAGATGAACCCTAGTGAGCCTTCAACGTTTTGGATCCAATATCTCTGAATGATTTCTCTGACTGTCGGGTCCCAACTCTAGAGCGGACTGAATTTAAACGGGATTGGCACAAGAGGGCAGTGTTTTTCCAACATGAGCTTTATGGGATAATGGTCTCAGGCAGAGGTGGAAAGAATGTTAGCATGCCCCACTGAAAAGGAGGAGAGGAACGAGACATTTATAAGGAACTTGTCCAGCCATTCCATTATATTGCCTGTTCCAAGCCTGTGGTTACTCTAGGTATACCTGCGGTTTTTTGGAACCACATCCACGAATTCGTGATCCCGAATGATAGCTTCCAGGCGGCCTCTGAAGGGGTCTGGCAAAAAGCATCCTCCCCTTTTTTCATTGGCATGAAGGATTAGATTAAAATCGCCTACCACTATAATATTTATAGTTGTTTCCCCATTGATGCTTGCTTTCAAATCGTCCCAGCAGCTTTCCTTCTCTTTGTATTGGTTGGGAGCGTATACATTGTAGATAACTACTATTTGATTGTCTATTTTATTTTCCAATACCGTTCTGATCCAATGCTGGTGTATATGTTCTGAAATGTTGTTCCATTTGTTGTGAGCCCAAAGGGTAGTGATACCTCCGGAAGCTCCTCTTGAGTCACAGGTACAACCTACATAGTGTTTCTGCTGATCTACAATTCCTCTTATATCTTTCTGCTCAAGTTTTGTCTCCTGAATCAAAATAATTTCTGGCTTTTCACTGTGTATAAGTTCCTTGAGGGCTAAAACTTTGGAGGGGTGCCCTAGACCCCTGTTGTTCCAAGACAAGATTTTCATCATTGGATGTTTGGCTTAGAGAGAGGTGCTCGCCTCTCTTGAGATGCCTCCTTCTCATGTTGCCCCAGTATGAAAGCTTCTATAGGGGTTTGAGTGCCCAGGGCTATATCTTTCTAAGCGTTCTCGTCTCTATGCTGCTTTGTAGATTCTCTTCTAGGACCTGATTTCTTGAAGGAGTCGGATGAGGATCCATGGTCTCTGGATGAAATTCTTGTGAGCCTTGGGAGGGGGGGTTCAAGGAAAGCCTGCGAATGGGTGATAGGGAGGAGGGAAGGATATGAAGGATCGAAGGGGAGAGAGGGGGGCAGAGAAGGATCCTCAGGGGGAGGATCTAGGGATGATAGGAAAAAGAAGGGGTTAGAAGAGGAGGGGAGGGGCGATCAGGAGGGGGAAGGGAGGAAAGGGGAGGGGATGATGAGGCAGGATGGGGAGAAGAGGGAACAGGAGGGTCAGATTCTAGAGGAGCTCTGGATGCTGGGGCAGACTTCTTCTTTTTGACAGGTTCCCATTGGCCTTCTTGATCACCGCTTTCTGCATCAACAAGTTTAGTACATCGGTTGGCAAAATGGCCGTATTCGTGACATACCTTACATTTGAAAGGGATTTGCTCGTAATCGAGCTGCTGAATATGGCTCCAGTCATCCACCTTCAGTTTTATTGCTTCGGGGAGTCCTTTGCCTAGGTCAACTTCAACGCAAATCCTCGCACAGGCCTGCATGTTCTCTTTCGATTCTCTATGGTCGATGTATTTTCCAACTGCATTTCTGATGGAATGAACAGATTCATCTCCCCAGCAGTGGAGTGGGAGATGTGGAAGACGAACCCAAACCGGAACAACACTGGGGACGTCCAGTTTAGGGTCGAAATCTGGGGTCCATTTATTGAGGTACAGACCCTTAGAGTCCATGAAATAGGGCCTGTTTCTAAAGATTAGATCCTTGTCCTCTTTAGATTCGAAGTGGAATGTAACATATCCTTTCCCGTAAAACACAATGGCGATCTTCCCTTGAATTTTATCAGACCAATTTCTCTCCACCCATCTTTGAACGGTTCCGACAGAAGGCTAGAGACCTATGAATTGACCTATGAGGCCTTTTTCAGCCAGAGACAGAGCGGCCATGGGGGGAAAGGCTGGGGGTAATTGAACCTCTTGGAGCCCATCCAGCTTCTTCATGAATTTTGAGAGGGCGGGCCTGGGGCGTTGCGGAGGCAGCGATTTCACCAGGGCAGAAAACGCGCTTTGAGGATCCAAAGGGGGGTTGGGAGGGTCCAGAACAGGGGCCATGGTTGGGGCCGTGGCCTAGGCAGCCGCAGGAAGTTCGCCGAGAGATCAAGGGTGTGATTTGGATTAAAATTAGGTTCAGGCCAGTCTAGATATGCCGTTAACAGAAATGGATGCCAACCGTGATTAACATGGAAGGCAGGATTACTAAACCCTTCACTAGGAATAAAGCCTAACTGACCCATGTCGAACCTATTGGCGTGGGCATTAGACTCTCATTGGCTAATTTGAAATACAACTAATGACCGTCATCTGTCAACTTAATAGGCTCCTCTAGGGTATGATTGGCCGCCTCTACCGTTTTGAAAATAAAGATGACATATCTATTAGACCTGCCCATATTCTTATTAAAACCTTTGGGCCCCTCCTCGATCTCGCCATACTGAGAAAACAAATGTACAAGAGGACTAGCCTCCATGTCTACCAAAACGTTGCCCACGTAAATCTTCCGTCGATGTAACTCGTCCTGTGGCTGAGAACGGTAGAAGCCAGCGGGGGAAATTTGAACACCGCAATGCGACCGCCGATCATTTTACTGGGCTCCTTCAATGCCTTGATGACATAGTTAAGTTCGATCAATTGCTCACGGCTTAAGGCATTTAGAATGTTCACAGTGTCTTGCATTGTCAAATCCTCCACAAGGTCATTCTCTTCCTCCTTTCCATTCTTTAAAGACAAGTCCATTGACCCTTGCTCTTTTGATTCCATGATTTTCATATGTCTCTTCTATATTATCTTGTCTACCCACAAACAACGAATTTGTTGGGAAAATACCTTCTCCCTGGTGTTTTGGGAGTTTCACTTTTTGCAATAAATAAATCTGGAAAATGATAACGGAGGAAATCCACTACAAACACTAAGTATGGTTAGATGGGAATAATGAGCAAATAGATGTTTGTTTAACTAAGATATACACACTGGCCAAATGGAATGGTGTGAAATGACACAATCACTGACTCTCTCCTTTAAATCATATTTGAATTATTTTGTACACTTTGTCCCACACAAGCTGACTTCTTCTTTCTTTCCTATTAAAATTTTGTCTTCCTCTCTAAAATAATGAAGAATTAGCATTAAACAAAGTTGCCATTAAATGCTATTTATCCATTTCACCAGAAAGGCGTATGTTGCATTGGTGTATATTAACTAATATTTTACAAAATATCAATAATAATTTTGTTTTAATATATATATTAATCTAATAGGTGAAATAATTGAAGTTAAAAAAAAAAAGTTTATTCTATTGATAGATGTTTTTATATATAAACATTAATTATTATTTTATTTGTAATAGTTTAAAGATCTATTTGTAATAGTTTATACCAAGCTAAAGAGTAAAAAAATGTCTTCATTATTTACATTGATAAAACTAATAAAAATTATAATAATATTGATAAAATTAATGGTAGTAATAAAAAAATAGTTTTTAATCATGTCTTATTCATATCACTTGAAGGTAACTTGATTTTCATATAGTGTTATGTTATTTATTAGCAAAATAGAAGATTCATAGTAGAAATAATGTAAGATAACAAGATTTAGAGCACAAATGACATATTTGTAGAAGAATATGAATGCCACTAATAGCAATACCTTTATTAATAAAAGCAATATTATCTTGCTTCCACTTTATTATATAGTTTTTATTTAACTTCGTAGGAAAATTCTACTAACAGAAATTCTTGGTTGAAGAAACATTTTTGCAAGCCTTCTTAAAATTATTGCTTTCAAAGAATATCTATTACATGGGCTCTTTTTAATATACTTGGCTTCAATAAAAATAAATCATTCTATTACTTAAGTGGTTTACAATAGGATAGTGACATAACCTCACCTTTATAAACCACCATTGTCCTCAAAGATAGAGATGAAGGTATTATTGAATGAACTCTAATGGTTCTCATGGAACACCTACAAAACACATATCCTTCCATTGTACTATTTCCTCTTCTATAATTCACTAATGGAGGCTACCATTCCCTTTTGTTGAGGACATCATTTTCCTACAACTAAATATAACCTTATTCACCTTGTTTTGAAAGGAATGTTTCAATATAGGAACTAGAGATAACCACTTTGTAAGTGTGAGTCATGGAAGATTGGATGAATTGTAATTGGCTAAGACACTCAAAATTCATAATTTGCTAATGCAATATGTTTGAGGACCTTATATGAACCATAAAAATTGGCGAAAAGATTCTAGTGGTTGTCCCATTTAACTAAAGTCATCTTACAAGGCCATAGATGGACGAAAATGTGATTCCTTTCATCAAAAAGACATTTAAAACGATGATGATCCTATTTTGATTTATCACCTAAAAATTCTTGGGAGGGAAGAGGATGTTAGCTCAATATACAAGGGTCTTGTCAAACTCTTACACCTTATAGACTGATGGTAAATAGTATGGTAATGGTTGTTACATTTGGCCATGGAGAATTTCAAAAGAACTTATTCAAGTGACACCATGATCATTAATAATATAATATTGTTCAACTTGAGGTAGCCTCTAGACTCATCATGATTGTCTTTCCAAAGCAACACACCTAAAATATGATTACAACTACTTGTTGGCGTATTTAACATCACTAATAATTTAGTGGTGGTATGTGGTTTTAGGTTTCTATTGACTTACCTAGTTCTAAGTCAACTCTTTCTAGAATTAAAAGTGAGCATGGTGTAATGATACATCAAAATTCAACTCTAAATAATTATGTAGCTGTAATGGCCTTGAATGGGGTATTAAAGAGAATCAATTGAGAATATTTCATAAAGTGATCAACTACAACAATTATTACAAATTTGTTATCGAATTTTGATAACGCATAATAAATTCCATACAAATGTCAATCCATATAAATAATGCAATGGCCAAAGATTAAAGGTTCTGATATCTCTAATTTATAAAATACCATGTATATTCCTCTGGATAGTTCATTACAATAGATCTCGTAAAATAAACTAAAGCCTATCATATGATGATTAAATTTTTATAGCTTTCATATTTGTTCATTGTTGATTTTCCAATTATGCGTGAAATAAATAAAATTCATAAAATAGAGAAAAAACACAATCGCACACCAACCACAATGAACACAAATTTTAGCTAATAAAATCTATAGGAGAAAGCTTAGCCAAAAGGTGAGGTTGTTATGTTCTCATTATTTTTTAATTGAGATAATGTGAGTATGGAGGAGAATACACTCTCTATGGAGTTTCTAAAGACATGTGGCCTATTAGGATATCTATAGAGAATTAATTCTCTATATATTCCAATGACCAAGTAAGGATTATGTTTGACTCCTCCAACTCTTAACTAAAGTTTCAAATTTGACCCTTCTAAAATATTCCATGCATTAATATACAATTTTGCATGAGTAATGGAGGTTGATGTGGCATGTTGTTAAACCATGGTGATTAAATGAAAAGGCCAACTTTTGGGAGGAAAATTTTTTTCAGACAAACTCTAATTGATATCTTTCTTACACTATTGAAATTTTATTTTAGTGTCTAACTATATCATGGGGTCTAGCATAAGTGAGTTTTTGTGCCACAAAAAATTTCATTCAATGCCTCAAATTCACTTTGGAATGTTTTAGACCATAATTCTCTAAATTGAGACCCGCCAATGAAAATGACCCTATAATATGTTTCTTCTGAATTTTCCTTCAGTGAAAACATCGAGGTGGATGAAAAATATTATAATATTCCAATATAATTCACTAAATGAGGTGTGGAAAATTTCCCTCTAGCTTCTCCTTGGAGTACCATTTTGTTCTGCCCAAAAGTTATCCTTTGAACCTAATCTACCCAAGGCCATCTCACCCCTGTCATATAGTTTGGGACCACTTCAATAAAATTTTGTCCTATTTCAACTCTTCATATGATTACAGAGTTAGATATTCTATGGATAGTAGGACATGTTCCCTTCCTATTATAACATGAAGATTCATAGAATTTGATCTTATATACACAATTTTTCATTTCTTTAACTTCCCTACCTACTAATTCACATCAACAAGTTCCATTTTCTTATTTAGAGATGACATATCTATTAAACATGAAGAAAAGTGCTAAAAAGAAGCTCTCAGGGCCATCCTATAGGAAACCATATAATCCTACAGGAAAGTTATATATTCCTATAGGAAAATTCTAAATTAGATATTAATGGAACAACTAAATGATTGAAAGCATAAAAATCATAAAGAAAATAATTTCTATCATGTAGATTTAATAAAAACAACTCACCAAATTACAAAGAATAAGTTACTAATCTTCTACTGGAGCATGCAAAGTACATCACTCACAAAACTAATTGTAACATAAAATGGAAGATTAAATATCATGGAAAATAAGCATTAATATGAGAATGATAAGGGTACATAGGGGAATTATAACTTAGATGGGTGGACACTCCCAAAGGTGCTTATAGACCAGGGAAAATATTAGGGGCTAATATTCGTAAGTGGGCCAATTTTCTATGCTTTTTCCAAAAAAATATTTGCCAATTTTGATTTTTTTCTAAAAATTATTCGCCCAAATTTTATGGTATAAAATTATTTTACCTTAAGAATCAGAAAAAAAATTATATAAAGGCTCAATAAAATTATTAGAAATTTTAATATTTTTACAAAAAAATTGCCAAATATTTTATAGATTGCATATTAAAGGTTAGTGATATTCGCTAAGGTTTCTAAACTTTAGGATAAATTTTGATCATTCAAATTCTCCCTGTTATAGACCTAATAAAATATAATGGTAGCTACTTGGAAATAAATACTATAATTCCATTAATACATAATTCCAAATATAAATAAAACTATAAATCTACAATGTAATTAAAATAATGTTCTTTCTCTTCTCCCTTTAGGCCTAACCTCAGTTCTCTTCTTATACGAATTTATGGTTGAGAAAACACCTTGAAAGAATGGTTGATTCCCCCAACAAACATTACATATATCATATACATTTCATCACCTGGGGTTTTTTGCACATATAAACGCGTCCCTTGATATTGTTATGGAATTAAACCCACATAGTCTTGAGTTCCACAATTGTAGCCGAGGTAGTAGAGTTACCTTTTTTTATGATAGGTTGTTGGTGGCCTATTGGTATATGATATATTCCTCCAAAAACCTATCAAATATATGTACTTATGCTTCAGAAGCTCATAAATATATGAGTATGATTATATTTCCTAAGAAATTACTCAAACCATAGTAAAATCACATTAAAATGTATAATTAAAAAGGACATGAATCCATGTTTTAAGGTAGAAAAAGGGCTATATATGGGCCTTTGATCATCTATTTCTTATCCCGTCATTCCCATTATGGAGATAAAATTCATAGAGTTTGGTCTTTTCTTCTATGTTATTGTCATGAACCACTCGCATTATTTCTTGAATAGTTTGAAGGTAAAACTCCTAGAGATGTGCAAGGTTGGTGATATTATGCTTACATCATTATTCTTTGAGGAACAAATCATATATTTTGGCTAAACATATTTACTCTACCATTTACATTGAAATATGAGCCATGCACCTAATGATATCTCTAAAATTCCAAATTTTTAAACATTGAATGTAATTTCCTTTTAGATTCTTCTAAATCCTACTTGAGATTCTTATTGTATTCCATGGATTGTTGCTTGCTACCTCCCCCTTTGAGTGCTAGGATCATCATTTATGTACTTAGTTCATGTACCTCCTTTTCTAGTTTCACATATTTTCTAATACACTTTCTGCTAGTTATTCTTCCTCATTTATGAATGAGAATATTTTCTTCTTTAGTATAATGCATGTCATCGAAAGAATGCAAGAATGATATTGCTACGACAAACATGATGCATTGTTAGATTCACAATTACATTGATAAGGCTGGGTTGAATCAATGTAATATAAATTTTACTTAATTAAAGCATCCAAACACCAAAAAACATCAATCTCATAAGGATAACATGAAACAGAGATATACGCAAAAGCACTTTAGGTAGAAACGCACAGAACTTATTTAATATATTATTATTTATATGAACCAAGCTATAAAAGACACTAATTCACTTAGTCACTCATGTTTCTTGCAGCCAACCTATAGACAACACCAATACCATTTGTTACTTTACAACCACAAAACTACAAAAGACATCATTCCCCTTATTCATCAACTCTTCACTTTGATCCAGGTGCTTCCTTCAAATACAAACTTCTCTAATCGCACACTTCAATTACTTGTCCTTTTGAAAATTTCATATTTCCTTAACTAACTTTGTTGAGTTACATAATTTTTTTGAAATTGTTAGGAAAAATACTAAGGGGCGGAGGGGGTGAATCAATATTTTTAATTAACTTTAAATTCCAATATCACATTTAGAATTTTGTATGATATTGTTATTCGGATAACTTATGTGTGTGCACAAATTAGTGAATGCAATTCACATATATCCAGATAACTAAATTTTCATATGTTCCATCCAATTTTTAACTTTAACCAATGAATCATTATTTCATTATCCATTTAATAAGTAGTAACCATGACCAATAAAGAGAAGATAAATCATCAACACATAAGAAACACATCAACACATATGGACACCAAGTCTTTAGTTGGAAACTCAATGTGGGAGAAAACCATCGTTGTTGTCATATTTGTCTTCTTATTTTATTATAAAGAAAATATTCATTACATCTTGTACTGGCGTGAACTCTTACTAGCACATAGGCACCCACATGCAGGAGGCTACAACCTCCATTGTTTCTCGAACACCCACTCGAAGGGAGCTACATCCCCCTAATCACGTTTACCAGCTCTTACTAGAAGGGATCACCTACCCCTTGAACAAGTTTACCAGCTACCACTTGAGGGAAGCTTTGACTCCCTTAATGAAGTATCCAACCCTCGATACCCCTCATGGACCATGCTTTATAATATTTCATACTGGATGCACATGTCAACCAATCATAAAAACATGCATGCAACCTTTCAACGTATTTTCACAATAGACCCACTCCAACAATAAGCCTAAACCAATATGCCAAATGGAAATATTGAATCTAAAAATTTGACTCATTAAAGCATTGTAAGCCAACTGAATCACTGGAACATCAAGCCATTGAATACTGAACCAACCAATGCAACCAAATCAAATCAATGCACAACTAATCCACAACAGATACAAACCATCAAGTCAAGACATCATTGACATACCATAACAAATATAACCAAACTTTTCAATTGTCATAATCAAGTAGCACTGCAAACCCCAATCAAACTAAACTCTGAATATATATGTGACTGTCATAAGAGGGATCCATGTATATATTATTTCTTGTGAATAAAAACTGCGCATTGATATCAATTCGCAAAATACTAAATAATTGAACCCTTGAAAAGTGAATCAACTAAATATTGTATATCAATTGAATCACTAAATCATATCAGTCACTAAACCAGATCAAACCAATATACTAACATGCCAATTATCCTCCTCAACAATATTGTCATTTCCATACCAAACCAAGTCACCTTTCAATAGCCAATCATCAACACAGTCAAATATCAACTTATTTTGATCAAGACATCATTGACAAAAAAAAAAAAAAATCAAATCAATCGACATACAAACATATGTAAACAACCTAGATCAGGCAGCAATCTAAGGGAAAATTATCTCAGAATATATACGCGACTATTGTGAAGCATATTTGTGTATGTATGCGACTATCTAGAATAAAACCTACGTACAAGTCTTCAATTACTGAATCAACTCTTTACTACATCTCATAACACATGACAAACCTAGATCATAGTGCACATACTCTTAATTTCACATATCACTGCAAAAATATTTAGGTCTTGCATTGTTAAGTACTCAAACATAAATAAGTTAGTCAAGTATATCCATTAGTATTCAATGCATTTTCAGATCTCTCATATCTAAGCCTTCCCCTTGCTCCATGGTGCACACATGTTACAAATTACATAACACGTGAATAATCCATCCAAATTCACACTTAGCTCCTTGATCTCCTTCTCCTTATATAATTTTTTCCCTTGCCAATACCACAAGAAAATCCCTTGGTAATCTTGTTACTAATTGTAGACACGATCAAATAGACATTGCTGACACAATACTATGGGTAATTACCATGGCAATAACTTTTGGTTTCCTTTTTTCCCTAGATCAGATTATGTACATCATTTCTTTTTGCACATGCATATGTACGCGATTATTCTTCAAAGTGGTTTCATATACTTTCCAACCTTCAAAATTTTGCATTTGTTCTGTAACTAATATACCAATTCTCTTTCATATCCTCTGTAACATCTATAATAGTTCCACAATCATGATATTACACCCAAGTTCACATCAAGGACATATTTTACATGTAGGTTTCCATTAAGGAAAACACATTAACCATAATGACAAAAATACCCCCCTTTGGACTTGATGGAAACCTATTTGGTGTTTGGAAGCCACCTACAAACACTAATTCTTCTCTCCCTAGAACTAGGCTGAATGAAGTATTTTGCCTTGTATTTATCATCACTATAAGTCTAATATGTTGATATGAAATTTTCATATTGACCATGCTCCCCTTGAGCATATGCTATACCTTATAAATATTTGCGATAAAAATACAAGACTTTATAACTCAAATACATGGATATTCATGACTTCTTCTATAACCAATGATTGTATGCTCCCATGATTACATCAATCACCCAACATAATGGGGTTACACTTTTCACCCAATAGCCCATACATGACTGATTTTTACAATGATTACAACATGGGTAATTTTATGACCTTTACATCATCCATAACCATAAACAAGGATCTTAACAATGGAGTATTTTTTGCTTCAAAACTATGATACTCATCAACACCAAATAAGCATTTGCAACATAATCATATTAAAGTAGCAACATTAGTGACATAATAACAACATGAATCATCCTCATCATAAAGAATCAATCAAGAAGGTAAGACATTGTAGTTTCATCATGTGGCCAAATATATCCAAGAAATACTAAGAAATTGTAACAACAACATAAGATTGTGCAATAATTTTTTTTCAGAAGCTCATCCCCTTGACTTCATGTCATCAAGGTCAACAAACTCTCTCCACTTATAGGAAGAGACATAATGATTAAGAAGAAAAACTATATCTATCTCTTGGACCACAACACCATAGGGAGCATATACATATTATTTCCATGCATCAACAATATATGTGAAAACCAAGAGTACCTCCTGCGTCACAATCCATTAACTAGAGTAGAATTGATCAACAACATCATCAACTAACATCTTGAGAGAACCTAGCATACATATCTTCCTTAGGAAGATTTAACATTAGCAAGAATAAGTCACCATTAACAACTTCACCAAATGAAACTCAAGGAACATATAGGCATCATCCATAACTTCACCACATGTAATCCATTTATCATTTATAATTCATGACATAGTGACAACAAAACATATATTCTCCCAGAAGGGTCTCCACCTAAAAACTATATTGTGTCTTGTCTTTGATGTTGTGCATTGTTGAATGGTGTTGTTAAATTTTCATATGATGTGATGTTGATTTATGTTTTGATCTAATGCAAATGTTATTTAGTGCTTTGAATATTGGAATTAATTAATTTAAGTGAAATATTGATTCAACCCCCTCTCTCTACTTCCAATAACTACATCACTAGATATCATATCTCTGTACATACTAATATTGCAACAACTAAGTATTTTATGAGTAAACCTTATGTAAATGCTCACATAATTAGGTGATTACTACCGCTACAACAATTTGATTTAGCAATTGTTGATAGCCATGCAAAAGAGAATGTTGTTTCATATTCCTTTCAAGGGTAACTTTTTCTGTAGAAAATGAAGAGATGTTGGATGAAAAGCTCCTTAATTACCATATTTTTTCCATATCACTCTTATCTATATGGTTTTTTGGCATATCTAACTTCCTACATGCTATACAATTTCCCCCTGATTTATCTTCAAAGGAGAAAAGAAATATCATCAGGAAAAGCACCCCTTATACTTGGATTGGCGGTAAACTCTTTAGGTTAGGGTGTGATCAGATCTTAAGACTATGTGTGAGGGAATATGATGTTTACGACATCCTCTCACCTTGTCAATGATGGACCCTATGGGGTCCATTTTTATACTAGGAGAATAGCCTACAATTCCTGTAAGCGTGATACGATTGGCTTACCCTTTGTAGATATGCCAAGAGACATACAAAACAATGTGATGAATCCCAATTTATAGGGAAGCCTACTAAGAGGGATGAAATGCTTTTACAACCTCAATTTACTTTTTTATGAAACCAACTCACAAAAAGATATAAAAGATAGATGAATGCCTTAGAAATAGGCCTCCTCGAGGGGGCAACCTCCTTTACATTACACAAATGAATAATTCTTGGATGATATAAACAACAAGACCTCCTTTCTATATATAAGAGTCTAAGGGGTCATAATATAATTAGAGCTGACATAACAATAATAATCTAAGGGCACACTAATTACAATAGTGGGCTTCTATGGAGCACAATAATAACAATATGGGGACTACATGGGCACAACAATATAATAAGGGGGTTATACTAATAACAATAAGGGGTTACACTAGTAGTATAGGGACCTAACATGCCCCTATCCATCAAAAAGTGTTGTCCTCAACGCTTGAGTAGTTCTTGATGCTTCTATATAAAATTATTGTCTTCCCATGTGGAATATTCACCGAGTAGGTTCTTCCACTTGATGAGATACTCTGAAATTGATCGATTTCATAGCTGTTGGGTTCTTATTTATGTGATTGATCCAGGTTCCAATATGATTTTTCCTTCCTCATCAAGTTCTAGCAATATTGTTGGAATTGGGATCTTCTACAACTTCTGAATGAGTGGTGACACTTCTTCATCCTTCTTCCATTCATCCCTTGCTTCGTTTATCTAATCTGGTTGGATAATAGAAATAAAAAAACAATGCTTCCACATCCTCATCCCTTCTTGAGAGTGCATCTGCAACAACATTCGACTTCCCGTGTAGATGATTTCAAAATCATAACCCAACATATTTGTGACCCATTTTTTATTTTATTCTAAAGGTAATCTTTGTTCTAAAAAGTATTTCAAACTATCATGATCCAGTTTTAGCTTAAAGTGTCTTCCCATTAGGTAAGGTCGCCATTTCTTTAGGGCATGTAGGATTGCCAACGTTTCCTTCTCGTCAATGTCTTGCTTGAGATGTAGCTGTAAAAAATACCCAATCAGATACATCAAAACTTCTTTCACTACGATGTTGATCTGCCTCTTGTTTCATTTGATTCTGCACGAAAGTGGCGTTATCCTTTAAAAGTTGGTGAACTTGTTGTTGATGTTTTATTTGATATTTCACTGCTTGAATATTTTTCTTCTTGATATGTCCTTCTATCTTGAGAGTTTGAGTGGTAATTTCTTCCAATTCATTACAAGATATGGTCAGATTCATTTCTTGTTACTTGATGTGATCTTCCACTTCTTGAACATTTTTCTTCTTGATATGTCCTTCTATCTCGATAGTTTGAGGAGTGGTACTTCTGGCCAATGCATTACGAGATATGCTAGGATTCATTTCTTCTTTCTCGATGTGATCTTTCACTTCTTGAACCTTTTTCTTCCTGATACGTCCTTCTACCTTGAGAGTTTGAGGAGTGGTAATTATTTCCAATTCTTTACAAGATATGGTAAAATTTATTTCTTCTTTCTATGGCGTTGGTTCCTAGTGTATATCCTCTTCTTTTGATGTTTCTTGATCCTTTTCTTCCTCCTCTTCATAATCTTTGTAAAATAATTTCTTCTCGGCACACTTATGACCTTTAGTGGATTTTCTATCACAATTGTAACAAAGCCCTTTTTCTCTTTCTTCTTACAATTGTTTTGGTGTAAACCTTGTAGGTTGTAGAAGGCTAGGGTCAACAACACTTCCATCTTTATAGTTGTGAGTGGTAGACTTCTTGGTTGCCATAATTTTTCTTTCCATTTTTCTTGCTAACCTTAATGCCTTCTCCAATGGATCAGGTTCCCAAAGGTGAACCTCATGTTGGATATTATCCTTTAAAGTCCCTATGAACACATCAATCCTATGTTCCTCTCGAATATATTTTACCCTTATGTTCAATTTTTGGAAGTCCTCAATGTGCTCCATCATTGAACACTTTTGTTTGAGATTAATCAATTGGCTAAAAAAAGTGTTGATTTTTGTATCATCATAATGTGCTACCATTTTTCCATGAAAATTGGCCAAGTGACAAGTGCTCTATGATAACACAACCCTTTATACCATAAAAATTGATCTAGTTCTAAATACGAAGATGCAATACGTACCTTTTGTAATAGTTGCACTTCATGTAGGTGAAAATATTTCTCCATCTGTAGTATCTAATTTATCGGATCCTTGCCATCAAACTTCCCCATATTTCCTTTTCTTGATTTTAGGAGCTTGATCTTGAAATGACTTTAACTCTGTAATTTCAAATCTCCAAGTTCTAAAATTTCGTCATTTAGTAGCCCTCCAAGTCCTCTTTCTAACCCTGAAAGTCTGATCAAGATTTGATTCTGTAAGGAAGTGTTATGTCAAATCTTCCACAATGACCCAATTATAGACTGGTTCAGTAGATCGAACTTGTACGAAGTGCCTCGTGTCACTGTTTCAACCTTAGGACCTAAAATTGCTACACAGAAAACTACAGTCCGTCTTCTTTCTGTAACTTCTTACGAACTTTCAGTTTGATGCTCCGGGATAAAGTTATGATGATTTTCCCAATGTCACCTATTTAGGATGTAATTCGGGAGCCTACAAAAAACCTAAATGTCTCAGATTATATCTACAAAAATATAGCGAGACAAGATCTAAAAGTCAGACCCGATCTTCACCAAGATTTCAGTTCAAATTGTTTTTAATTTCAGTGTATGAAACTTCTTAAAACAAATATTATAGCAAAAAGTTCATGATGATCAGATTGAGATGAAATTTTGGAGCTTACAAAAACCCTAACTTCCTCATGTCATATCTCTAAAAATATAGTGAGACAAGATCTCAAATTCAGATGCACGGTTCAGACCAGTTTCTTCTCAAATGGGTTTGTTTTTTTTCTTCTAAAACTTTGTAGTGAAAAATATATAGCGAAAAATGCCACGATGACCTATTTGGAGTAGTAAAGCCCTAGAATCCAAAGCTTTGATACCAAATGTTATGAAACCAACTCACAAAAAGATAGAAAAGATAGATGAACACCTTAGAAATAATACTCTTCGATGGGGCAACCTCCTTTACATTACACAAATGAGCAATTCTTGGATGATACAAATGACAAGACCTCCTCTCTATATATAGGAGTCTAAGGGGTCATAATATAATCAGAGCTAACATAACAATAATAATCTAAGGGCACACTAATAACAATAGCAGGCTTCTATGGGGCACAATAATAACAATATGGGGACTACATGGGCACAATAATATAATAAGGGTGTTGTACTAATAACAATAATGGGTTACACTAGTAGTATAGGGACCTAACATACTTTCAAGCCATTTGAGAAGTGAGACATGGACTTCATAGGCCCTATTTATCTTCCATATAGAGAGAATATGTACATCATTGTGTGTACACACTATTTAACTAAGTGGGTAAAGGTAAAAACAGTGAAGGAAACAACAAAGAAAAAGCTAGTTGAATTGTTGAGGGAAAACACCTTTTAGAAATTTGGTTTCCCAATAGAATTGGCGACGAACCCAGGCTCCCAATTCACTTCTAATCTAATAGAGGGGATCATGAGGAAACATCATATCCAACACAGAAAATATACCTCATATCATTCTCAAGAAAATGAGCAAGTGGAGGTGACTAATAGAGCATTGGAAAACACTCTATGTTAGTATGTAGTAGTAGAAAAGATTACGCAGAAAGGTTTGTTGAGGCCACCTAAGCCTACAACACCATATCAAAGACCACTACTATGTTTACCCCTTATGAAATGGAATATGGAAAGAATGCCTTGGTATCTACTGAATTTGAATATAACACATTGGAAATGGAAAACTAACTCAACATGGATATCACCAAAGCACAAGAAGAAAGGCTGGAAAAATAAAATGCACTTTATGAGTACAAAATGCATTCCATATTGCACACCAAGGAGATTCATCTATGGTGAGATATATGGTATGATAAGCATATCAAGACCAGAGCCTTCCAAGAAGGTGATTGGGCACTCTTGTATGACTCTAGGTTCAAGGATTTTAAAGGGAAACTCATGACCAGATGGTTGGGACCTTATCTAGTTGAGAAATGTCATGATCATGGTTCAATACAAATCACAACAATACATGAAGAGTAGATCCCACTTCTTGTGAATGGTTACTGACTAAAGTTCTACAAGAATCCCCTCTCAAGGGTTTAATTTACTAATTAAATAAGCAAAGAATTGAATGTGATTGATAGTATCAAAGATCCTAATCCATTCAACCTATATTAATTAGAGAAATGAAGGAAAACTTTAAAATGGAAAATAGAGAGAGAGAGATTAAAAAAAAGTGAAAAAAGTAAAAACATCTTCAACTGAAAATTTCCGTTTAGGGACTTGAGGAAGGCTCATTTAATAAAAACCTCCTTGAGGCACCTTGCAAGCCTAAGATTTAAAAAAAAAACACAACAATAAATATCTCCAAGTGAAAACCTCCTTTGAGGCACCTATGGAAATACCTACTAGCTAAAAACATCCATGAGTAAACTAGTGGGCCTCAGAAAAAAGAAAAAGAAAATTATTTTTCTTGCTTTGATGAATGTGCAAGTATCACAAAAAGGAAATCAACAAGGAAGAATAGGTAGGACGACTTGCACATCTAACTTTAAACACCAATGCATTCATACTAATAAGAATAATGAAACATCCTTACTCATTTTCATACATTACCCAACACCATAACATCATATCATCTCCTTTTCATTTGTTTTTGAACATTTTCCTGAATTTCTACAAGATGTCATAGGATTGGTAAAAATATAGGTCAAAGGTTTTCTCTACTTGTAAGTAAGGGGGAGGTATCAAGGGCTTCCTAATGTTCATCCATTACATCAAGATGTCTCACCCCTAATTTTCCCCTTATTAATTTATCATTCTTATCCATGACGACTCAACGTCCTTATTTTATTCCACTCTAAGTCACTAGCAATAAAATCTCCAATGCCACTACTAGCCTCTCTCTGAATTATCAGAACTCTATGATTTCTTAGAAAAATTAGATCATGGTCCTAAAGACTTTACATGACTACTATAGAAGACTAAAGAGTCATGTAGCAGTGTTAAAAAACCCTACAAGCCCAAGTCTCCAACACTCCTAAAGAATACCACAATATGTCACAAACTTCCACATTTACATAAGCATCCCAAGACAATAAAATCACCCTAAGAAGCTACATGATCTCCTATAGACTTCTACAAGGTCTTTTATCCACCACCACCAACAACATAAGAATTAATGTCTTTAATAGTAGTATCAATATCCACCAACAACAGTAGCAAAAGAACCAAGGCCTCCAACGGTGCATAAAAACCCACCACCAACAAAAACAAAATCCTTAAATTCAACAATAGCAACATCTATGTCACCATAAAAGCACTAAAGATAAGGCATCAAGTAGGCATCTCTTAAATCTCACCCTTTGGACTTATTCTAAGCATAAGAAAATGTAAAAGTGTAGGAAATAGAGGAATTTATAGCCAATCCTACATAGCAAATGACCTTAACCAAATCTAGTAGAAGACTTCACCTTTTCCCAACGAATCCCACAAATGTGGAAGAGAATGAGACAAAATTAAAGGATGATTCGAAAAACTAAGTCGTTATTGTTCACTCATGATAAAGGATGTGGCGTATGAAGGAGAAGGTGGGGGCCATCTCACCACTACCTGCTAAATTCCCCTGCACCAACCTCAACAAAGGTTACTTAACTCAAAGCATGATGATGTTGTCTTTCATGCAATGTTGTTTAATAAAACCAACAAGAACCCGACATCGCTACAAAATCTTGACATAACTATTAGGCTCGCAAAATTTTCTACTACAAGAATCTACAAGCACTTCTATAGGGGATAGAAAAATCGCTACAAGAGATCAACTTTTTTACAAGAACAACCACAAGAGCCTTGAATTATTTAAAAGGAAAAAGCTATGTTCAAAATAAATGTAAGTAAAATTTCTCCCCCACTCACACTTTGCAAAAGTGCTCAAATTAGTTTAGTTCTCAAGGAGAATTTTACGTATTACACAATTTGAATTAAACAAGTGAGGTGGTTGGGTAGTCTGACTATTTTCAAGAACATAATTTGAAAAATGGTAATTAATTTTCATGGGGTGATTACTTGATAATATTTTCCTTTCCTATACTTCGAAAATGTACATATCTCCACTTTTATGATATCCTTTACTGCTAGAAAACCCTAACTCCATTTGCAACATAGTACCAATGCTCCCCTGTACAAGCTTCCCTTGCTCAATTTTGTGAAAAAATGTGTTAAATAATAAGAGGAGGTTATAATATAATAAAACCATCACACACCTCGAGGATTCATCAAAACCCTAAAGTTAGGGAAATCTTAGAAAATTATAATTAGTTGGGGATCTTTGAGATGTTGAGAGGTTTTGATGATGATATTGCTTTGGACTTCACCCTGAATGTCCAATATCTTGAAGGACATGAAACAGTGACTACAGTTAAAGGTTTAACTATATATATTGCTAAAGATCTCATTAGCAGAGTCACAACCCTTCCCAATGGCATTAAATGGAGCAAGGAAGAGAGGCATGAAGCAATGATTGTTAAGAGAGGATTTTCCTCCCTAATGAATAGCCTGAAGAAAATAATAATCGGATAATGAGAGAAAACATACCACATCCATGGGATGAGGTGCCATATCTCATCCTAAAATACATTTCTTATGAAGAGAGATTGAACATTGTCTATTCCTACCTGTTTAGACTCTTGTACTAGCTCAAATTCTAAGCTAGTTAACCTATCCATGAACAAGTTAGCATCCCACATTTCGTCCTTTAGTTCATGAAGAAAATGAGCACAAAATTAAAGGAAGGGAAGAATAATTATTATGGCTCGTCATGTTTTGATTAGCTTAATAGGCATGCCTATTTTGGAGCATTTGTAAAACCTTGTTTCATGGGTGGAATTCATTGATATGGACAAGCAGGCTTTCCTAGCAACCCAAACAAAGTTGGAAGAATACAAAATGGAGGCAGGAACAAAGGAAGCAACTAAGGAAAATACAAAAGAAGAAAGAAAGAGAGAAGTAGAAGAAAAAATAGAGTTATTAGAGCCATCAACAAAGACATAAGTAGTTGAAACGAAATTGGATAAGTTATATAAAGGAGAATACGGTGTCCAGGCTAAAGTACCAGTGCCATAGATAGATAAAATAGAGCCTCCAAACGACATTGAGTCATAGATAAAGCTACAAAATGATCCTCTTCCTATTAATCTTGGATTGATGCAGGTAGTACTTCCTATTCACCTAGTACTAGCCTTATTTTTTTATCTTGGGGAAGAAAATCATAGAACCCATAGATGGAAGAAGATAGGAGAGCCTAAGGTATTTGCTAATATTAGAAGAATGGAAGAAGAGATGATATGGATCTCCTAAAATTTGATGAAGCAAACATAATAGAACACTTAGGAAAGGAAAATAAAAAGCTAAGGGCCCAATTGTAGCAAACATAGAAGTTTCCACAAGAAAAAGAAGGCCATGTTGCCACCTTATAAAGAAAATTAAGAACCATGTCGCATATTTATTTCGAAGTTGTGAATTACATGCAACCCTCAAAGATCAATTCCAAATTATAATGATTGCATAAAAGGGTTCTCTCACTCTACAAAATATTAGAGAATTTATTGACTTTTCTTTCAGAGCAACATAGAGGACAAGGCAAAGATTTTAGTAGTTTACATTCATAACTTGATGTTGCCTAACATGAAAATATGGGAACAAAATTTGTATTTAGGTGATGCACAATTATTGGCTTTAGCGTCATGGATAAGGAATGAAGAAATAAGGGGATAAGTAAATATATCATTAGATATGGAGATGAAGGAACCACTCTTGATTAGCCTAGAACATCCTTCCTCACATGTCCTCACTGCCAAGCATGCACTTCTAGAAGATGATCCTCAGGAAGCAGCATTTTACAAGCAAAGGTAGGATGAATCCATCCTCCCATTTGAGGATACCTTAAGACTCCTGGAAGAAGAGTGTATACAAACCTATTAAAGGATATGGAAGACACTTCCCTACAACATGAAAATCAGGGAATATGACTCCCTTGATAGATTACATGTTTCGCTAGCAAGAACTCACTTTTATAAAAGAATCATCTAGAAACTTGAAATATAGTGAATAGGGTTCAGATTTAAATCCCGTTTGCTAATGAGACTTCAAAAATATCAAAGAAAAGAGAAATAGTCAAAATAATAGTGGGAAATTGAGGTAAGTGTAGTTTTTTATCCAACTGGGAAACCTGAATTCAACATTCAACTGGGATATTAGGCGTGTCCTTAGAGAGATCAATGAAAAAAGGTAGAGAAACGAAGATGAATAGGTTGCTTAGAGGTAAGCAAAATTTTCAGTAAGGGGTATGATGGGCCTCCCAATAAGGTACAACATAAGGCCCATATAGCATTTCTTAGGCACATTAAACCTATCCTTCTTCACTTAAAAATGTATTTATTATCTTTAATAAGATATTATCAAGGTTAGATACATTTAACAAAATCTATGCACCTAATATGTTTATTATGCGGGATATTGAGAATATTTGGTGTAGATCATGAGGAAATATAGTCAAGAGAGTAGTATGGGACCTATTGGTGTTGCAAGATGACCAAACGTAGTTAGATTGAGCAACCATTACTCCTCTCTGTATCTGCAAGTTCACTCAGTAAGAAAGATCCTACATTATAGGGATTTTGGAGGGAAAACAACCCTCTCTTCAAGGATCTTCCCCTTGACTATTTTGTATAAATAAAGGGCTTGAGTAACGCATTTCTATATATTGCTTATTCTATATTCGAGAGAATAAATATGGAGAGAAATATAAGTTGTTAGAAAAACAATCTCATGAATACAAAAGTGTCAATTTTAATGCATATTATTTGCAAGCACTATAGTATTCTATTTATAAATTTCTAAAGAGGCTTAAAGCTAATGAGCAAGGGTCCACTTAGAGATAAAGATCTTCCCTCCTTTCATTGCTTTTATTATTTTATTTGGACCATTAGATTTAACTATAAATATGTTAATATGTTCATGGTATTTCATTTTTCAACCCTACTTGTACAAAAGCAGAGAGTTCTCCTAGACTACTTGACGCTAGATTTCTTTTGAAGATTTTGTTGGAGAAGCTATTAGCTATACATGTATTATGATACATAAATTTTTCTTTTTTATTCAATATATCCATAGATTCTTTAGAAACATTTATTGGGGATGTAATTGGAAAGAAAGGAAAACGAAAACACTACCTCATTACATTAGTAATGATCTATTATATAATAATTGAGAAAATCTTTCAATTTTGTTCATTTTATTGAGAAATTTTGTCATTATAAAGTTGAGAAAAAGAATATTGGTGTATTCATGTCTAGTCTCACTAATGTGAGATGTATTATTCCTACAAAGGCTCCCTTCTTAGAATAATACTTATTTTCTTTATCTATTAATGCTCCCTTGTTTATAATACAAGTAACATTATATGTAAATCGCATACATTGTTTATTGGTTGTGTTTTTTAATTTCATCATTAAAATGGTCTATTGCAAATGATTTTTTGTTTCTTTTATATTTTCCATCTTTATGTTAATAGGTATATCTATTTTGGAATAAGGTATGTATTATAATTATTAATAATTATTAGCTAGATGGTAGAGATTTGATTTCCATGGAATATTTTAGAATATTGATAGTATCATATAGAATGAAGGGTTGAGATTTATTTCCAAAGTAGTGATGTTTGTTTTATTCTTTTAATTAAATTGATTAATTTGAAAAAAATGTAGTATCCACAAATGTCATATGAAGTGAGTTATGGTTATTTTGGTTGTGGTATTGATAAGCAATGATATTGTAACAAAGCCTATTTAAAGATTAAAAATCTCCATAGTAAAGTGAGGATAAAACTCCATAATTGAGATTCATGTTCTATGATTGAGATTTGTATATCCTTTAGTTATGAAATGAAATTTGTTTGTGTTTTATTTTAATTTCTTAATACAAAACAACCAATTAAAATAGGTTTTCATCCAAATCATGTATAGCATGAAAATACTTATCAACACAGTTTCTAGGGATTATTCCTACAAAGGATTCCTTCCTCGATGAATAATTATTTTCTTTATGTATTACTACTCCCTTGTTTATGGATGTTGTTAATTGAGCATACAAGATATTAAATTTGTTAGTGACTTGTTTTACTTGAAGTTAATTTTCATCATTCCTTGTTTGTGTGAATTTGAACTATATATATACATATATATATATATATATAAGGTTATAATTTAGGTTATTATATATAGTATCGATATTACACATATACTATCAAATGTATGCTAAAATTGTAGGTATTTTGGGAGATTCCCAAGAAAGAAAGAAAATGAATTTTTTTGTTAGATTTTTGGAATGTTATTGTTGTTCTAGATCTAAAATTATTATAAACATTAGATATAAAATTTCTAGCATGAAATAAATAAAACATCTTAACTTTGCTTCACATTTTAGGTTAACGTCAAAACATATTCCAACAATAGACTATAATCTATTACTAGCCCATTTTGATCAAACTGGGACAGGGGAACACATAGAATGGTTTTGTTTTCCTACCTTGGTCAAAATTGTTCAAGTTCTATTCTCTCTCCATTTCTGTTTAGTTTGTATGAATAATGGAGTTGTTATAACAATTTATTCCTTTAAGGTGATAAATGGTATCAAATACATTGTATATATATATATATATATATATATATATATATATATATATATATATATATATATATATATATATATATATCTGTGTGTGTGTGTGTGTCTATGTGTGTGTGTGTGTATTACATCATATATAAAAATACATTTAATTGGTTCCAATATGTTGGAGACTATTCTAAATAACAATATAACACATTGAAAATGGTAGAACAACTAGACATGGATCTCACCAAAGCACAAGAATAAAAGATGCAAAAATAAATTGCACTTAATGAGAACAAAATGAAATCCATATTGCACACTTAGGAGATTCATCTGCAGTGAAATATATGGCATGATAAGCATATCAAGACTAGAGCCTTCCAAGAAGGTGATTGGGCACTCTCATATGACTCTAGGTTCAATGATTTTAAAGGGAACTCGTGACCATATGGTTGGGACCTTATCTATTTTAGAAATGTCATGATCATGATTCAATGCAAATATGAACAATAGATGAAGAGTAGATCCCACTTCTGGTGAATGGTTACTTGCTGAAGTTCTACAAGAAGCCCATATCAAGGGTTGAATTTACTAATTCAATAAGCAAAGAGTTGGATGTTATTGATAGTATCAAATCTCCTAATCCATTCACCCTCTAATCATTAGAGAAATAAAGGAGAAACATAAAATGGAAAATCAAGAGAGAGAGAGAGAGAGAGAGAGAGATTAAAAAAGGCAAAAAAGAAGAAAAACATCAATTGAAAATTTCCTTTGAGGCACTTGAAAAAGTCTCATTTGCTAAAAATCTCCCCGAGGCACCTTGTGGTTCTAAGAGTTAAAATGAAAAAGCACAACAATAAAAATCCTTAGGTGAAAACCTCCTTTGAGGCACCTATGGAAATGCCTATTAGCTAGAAACATTGACACAAAGATGGATACTTTGGATATTCTGAATTCTCAAAACTCTCAGAATACCTACTAGCTAGAAACCCCCATCAAGAAACTAGTGGGCCTAAAAAAAAAGCAAAAACAAAAAGTTATTTTCTTACTTTGATGAATGTGCAGGGATCACAGAAAGGAAATCAATTGGGAATAATAGGTAGGAAGACCTACATATATATCTCCATGCATGAATGCATTCATTCTCATAATAATAATGAATCCTCCCTACATCATTTTCATACATTACCCAACACCCTAACATCTTATCATCTCCTTTTCATTTGCTTTTTACTATTTTCCTAAATTTCTATAAAAATGTCTTATAGTGCTATAGGATGTCGCAAGATCGGTAAAAAGATAAAGGTTGAAGTTTTTCTCTACTTTTAAGCAAGGGGAACACATCAAAGGCTTCCTAACGCTCATCCATTACATCAACATGTCTCACCCCTAATTTTACCTTCATCGTTTATCATTTTTATCCACAACAACTCAACATCCTTATTTTCTTCCCCTCTCAGTCACTAGCAATAACATCTCCAACACTAATACTAGCCTCTCTGTGAATTAGCAGAACTCTATGATGTATTAGAAACATTAATTCATGATCCTAAGGAGTTTCTATGACTACTACATGAGACTACATAGTTCTATAGCAATGTTCAGAAACCCTATAGGCTAAAGTATCCAACACTCCTCAATAATATCAGAACATGTCACAGAGTTCCACATCTCCATAAGTATCCCAAGACAAGAAAATCACCCTAAGCAGCTACAAGATATCCTACAGACTGCTACAAGGTGTTTATTCCACATCCAACAACAACAAAATAATTAATGTCTTTAAAAGTAGAATCAAAATCCACCAACAACAGTAGAAGAAGCATGAAATCCACCAACAGTAGCGCCAAAACCCACCACCACCAACAATAAAAGCCTCAAAGCCTTCAACGGAATCATAAAATTCAACAATAACAACATCTGTGTCACTAGAAAAAAAACTAAAGGTAAGGCATCAGGTAGGAATCTCTTAAATCACACCATTTGTACTTATTCTAATCATAAGAAAATGCAAAAGTGTACAAGACAAAGGAATTTATAGCCAATCCTAGTTAGTAGAGGACCTCAATCAAATCTAGTAGAAGGCTTCACTTTTTCCTAGCACATGTGGAAGATAATGAGACAAAAGTAGAGGAGGATTCGAAAAATGAGTCGTTATCATTCACTCATGATAAAGGACATGGAGTATGAAGTGGTAGTTGGAGGCCATCTCACCACTACTTGCTAAATTCCCCTACACCAACCTCAACAAAGGTCACTTAACTAAAAGCACACTGAGTTTGTCATTCATTCAATGTTGTTTAATAAACCCAACAAGAACTTGACATCACTAAAAAATATTGGCATAACTATTAGGCTCCCAAACTTCTATGCTACAAGAAGCTACAAGAATTTCCATAGGAAACAAACTATCTACTACACAAGACTTGTAGTCTACTATAGGGGATAGAAAAACCACTACAAGAGATCAATTTTTTCCTAGAACAACCATGAAGGCATCAAATTATTTAAAACGAAAAAAGGTATCTTAAAAATAAGTGTAAGTAAAAGTTCTCCCCCACTAACACTTTGTAAACATTCTCAAATTATCTCAGTTCTCAAGAATAATTCTACGTATTACACAATTTGAATTAAACAAGTGACGTGGTTGGAGAGTCTGACTGTTTTCATGAACATAATTTGACAAATGGTGATGAATTTTCATGGGGTGATTAGTTGATAATATTTTCCTTTTCTATACTTTCAATATTGTACATCTCTCCTCTAATATAATATCCCTTAACACCATAGAAAACCCTAATTAGCAACATAGGACCAATGCTCCCTTGTACAAAATTTCCTTGCTCAATTTTGCGAAAAATTGTGTCAAATAATAAGAGGAGGTTATAATATAATAGAACCAACATATACCTCTAGGATTCATGAAAACCCTAAAGTCAGGTATATCTTAGAAAATTGGGTTTGGCTAGGGATCTTTGAGAGGTTGAGAGGTTTTAATGATGAGATTGCTTTGAAATTAACCCTGAATGTCCAACATATTAATGGACATGAAACAGTGATAGCAGCTAAAAGTTTAACTATATATCTTGGTGAATATCTCATTAGTAGAATCACAACCCTTCCCAACTATATAAATGGAGCACGAAAGAAAGACATGAAGTAATGATTGCTAAGAGGGGATTTTCCTCCCTAATGAATAGCTTGAAGAAGATAAGAATGGGATAATGAGAGAAATATTACCACATCTACGCGATGAGCTGCCATATCACATCCTAAAATACATTTATTGTGAAGGGAGGTTGAAGATTGTCTATGCCTATCAGTTAAGACTTCTATACTAGTTCATATTCCAAGCTAATTCACCTATCCATGAACAACTTTGCATCCCACATTTCCTCCTTTAGTCCATGAAGAAAATGAACACAATGGTAAAGGATGGAAAACATAATTATTGTGACTCATCATTGCCATATTAGCCTAATAGTCATGAATACTCTGGAGCACTTGAAAAACCTTGTCTCCTAGGTGGAATTTATTGATATGGACAAGCAGGATTTCCTAATGACCCAAACAGAGTTGGAAGAAGAAAAAATTAAGGCAAGAACAGAGGAAGAAACTAAGGAAAAGAAAAACGAAGAAATAAAGGGAGAAGCAGAAGCAAAAATAGAGTTCTTAGATCCACCAACAAAGACATAAATAGTTGAAATAAAATTGGACAAGTTATAGATAGAAAAATAAGGGGTCCAGGCTAAAGTGCCAACACCACAGATAGAGCCAATAGAGCCACCAAAAGACATTGATCATAGAGAAAGCTACCTAGAAGGAGGAAGAAGGAGGCAAAAGGAAGCACTAAAACTCAAGGGGATGAAAATCTAGAGGACTATGTTGCTACTACTTTAGCAGCCCTAAGCACTCCAACAAAACTTAGGGAAACCAAGAGAATGCATTGTCTCTTTTAGAAGAACAAAGAGTAATATAATATGGTTTACTGGCAAACCTAATCCTCCATATTCCACTCCAATAATTGTTGAGGAAACTCCTAGTCCTAAGCAAGAAAAACCTAAAAAAGGTACAAAATCCATTAGTACAATTAGTTAAGTGGAAGAAATTTGAATTATATATAGAAGGGCCAAGTACTCAACCTGCAATGGTACATCAAAAAACTACAGTGTTATTGGGAAATCTAGTGTCCACCTGGAGCTGCTAGTCCCACTAAGACTGGTAGCTATCTTAGAAACAAACAAACTAAAACTACTTTCACTTTCCTTTAAGAGAAGTATATAAGAGGGGAACAAAGGACACCAACCTCAGTCTTGCACTTAGTTCCTTGCTTGGTTCCTCTCCCTTTTGACAGATCCTTGCCACTTTTCCTTCATCTACACAGCTTCAAAGAGCACCCGTGGAATCAAAACAGCATAATATTATCGAAGAACATAGATCTACAATCATAAACAATATAGGACTAGATATATATGGACCACACAAATGCATATATCATCAAACATACAAGAATGTGGACGAAAAGTTGAATAGTTGTATTAATATCAAGAATAGCAAAGAGGATTACAACCAATTGTTCTGACCCAGCATCGTCCTCCTAGCATGAAAGCCCTTCTTCACCTCATGAAAATCTTAGATCATCCGACTCTATGATATTCCACCAAGAAACCAACAACACTTCCTTGCAAGATACAAAATTCCAACCTCCTGGATCTCTGGGATGAGGGATCCATAGATAGAAGATTGCAGGGGGGTGAGTCAGCTGCTGGGATTTTGATTAGTGTCCTCTCTCTGATAGTTCTTGATTCCACTTGGAGATTGATGATCTATTACTCATCCCTAGGCGAATTCAGAGAGGCAAGTGTCACAGGAGAAGTTTCTGAAATATTCCATGAAGATCCAACTTGCAAACTGTCTCTGCCATTTTTCTACTCTCGCCCATCACACCCTACAGAAGGGCTTTCTAGTATGTATCGCACCCTTTTCAATGGGTAGGTGAGATGAATTGCACCCTCTACACTGAGCAGTCTGTATGGCCCAGCTTTGACTAGTTCTGAGCAGTTTTCTGTGGAGATCTTGTGGGAGATGATGTAATCAGCTAACCTTGTTCTTTTAGGGTGTGAAGCAACACTTTTAGGGACTTAGGAGCCCTTGGTTTATGGACATGTTTGATTGGGGTTGCAGTGCCCAAAAATGTCTATAACAGTTGCCCCCTAAAGCATGAGGTCGTTAATCTTTTGATGTCGGGTGAAATGCTTTATCATGAGGATCCGAATTTTTTTCGAGCTGGAAGGTGAACTGTAATAAGATATAATACAATACATTATCTTCATAATATTTTTCATGATCTAGCTGAGGTGGGCATTCCCATGCTCAGCTTATAAATTCATTTTCATGTACATAAGATAGACAACTGTCTGTGTGGCAGATTGATGATTCTGATAGAGTCATCATCCTTTGGTTGAGATGATCATCTGTGTAGCAACAATGTATATTTGATGTTTTTATTTTCCTCAATATATCGCAACCCGGATGGATGAAACTAGATCCTGGGTCTTCAAACTCATTCAATATTCACTCGGAGTACAAGTCGATCTGTTTGAAAGATGTTCTGGAGTCGAACATGGAAAGACATTGCCTGATTACTAGCCAATGATGTAAGTTGTTAACAGGCGCGAGAGGAATCACCAATAATGATGATGACCCTCAAGTTACTACAGTAAAATTCACGTGGTGTGAAAAGGGAGTTGGTGTCGAACACCACACAAAATATTTCGGTCGAAGGCCATTGATGTAAACCTGTCACCGGAAGTGAGAAACTTGCCATTGAGGCATGCAAGCTTCAAAGTACTGAAATGGTTGTTCCTAAGTCGACTTCTTGGATAATGAGCTGATATCGACAAGAAGCGACCTGTCGTAGGAGGGCCTTAATGAATACCACATCTACGACATGGAACAGAGTAAATGATTTTGGAGGTGAAAACGATCTGATGATACAAGGTTCAGGGTGGCGGTTATGAAATAATGGAGCGTGAATGTATTGCAACGGATGAGACACAGGTGAATTCTCTGAGCGACTTCTCTTGAACATACTGGTGAGACTCACATGGATTGGTAGCGTTGACCCCAAATATGGATGGTGTGGTGGACCAATGCTGATATAACCAGTGAACAGAACAACCCAACCCGACTTGGATGCGGAGTGAAAGTGTCATGTTCAACAGCAACTTGCTACCAATAAAGTTTCTTCAAGTTTTCTTCCCAAGTTTTCCCTAGTCATTGCTGACCAGTACCTTTTTATTTTTATCAAGCTTGAGGAGGATAACATATGATTGTTCTATAATTTTCGCTTCGGGAAAACCCGTTGCTATGTTTTAAGGAGCCTAGCGATAGCGAAACTCGTTCTTTTCTGAATGGACAAGTTTGTTGCTATTTGGTTTTAACGAGTTTAACAACAAAGATAACTTGGTCCTTTTCAATTTTAGAGAGTCTGAAAGGGACGTAAAGGAAACTCCAATAATATTTTTTCGTCATGTAATCCTTTAAGTCCGAAAAAGTATAAAATAATATGAAAGGGATGAATTTTTAGTAAATTTAACGAGCCGAAAAAAACGAGCGCTTGATCGTTTTGTACAATAATCCCTTAGGTCCAAAAATATTAAAATCTAGAGGAGGGATAGCACTTCCAGTCACTTTAACGAGCTAGAGAGGCCAATTGCTTGGCAATATTTTCATATTTTACGAGTCAGATGAAAAGAGCTTAAAGGAGACTCGTCTTTTGAGGAATGAGTGATTATTTCAGGTAGTAGCTGATTCCAGGTAATGTTTGGAATTTTCCAATCACGACAGTGTCACAAGGATGGCTAACAGGATCACTCTTCCCAGCTGTTCCTCAAAAGGGGTAAACAATCAAATAGAAGTGAGTGATCGGCTAAAATAGAGTGGAGGTGATGGTAAGAACACGACCAGGGCTCAAAAGCTGATGATAATGCATTCACAATGGTTATTTACCGAGGATTGGTTCATTTTTTAATGAGCTTAAACTCTAGGGGAAACATTTGATCATTACTAAGGTTTAATTTTTAATGAGCTTGAACTTCACATTAAAACTGCTCATGGCGAGGTTTATTTTTTAACGAGCTTGAACCCTACAGTAACACTTCTCGTGATAAATTTCCATGCCCCCAGCATAATGACACAAATCGAGGTGCATGTCCCCCAATCTTCATTGCATTCAACGCGATGGTTGGAATGAAGGTCTACCTCCGAGATCTTTTGAAAGACTCAACTTGGAAAGGGATTTGTTTCATTTTTTAATGAGGTTGACACAAGATAGGAATCGTCCTCGAAATCCACCGTATTTACAGTATTTGATAGAAAATCAAAAACTAAAGAATGATTAAGGTTGCTAGAATAATCTTCGTGGTAATTTGGAAGATGGGAACAATGGTGCTAGTCTTCCCATGGTGCCTCTCATATCATCTTTGATTGAATGATTCCTTCGTCTGTAGAATATACATGCAACCAAGGATCTGAAGAGGTGCCATATTCCTTAGACCTATCTATCCAAACACTTGATGAGCATTTATTTGGGTTTGCCTCCCATGCCGAAAACATTGATTGCTACAATATTTCTCTTGGGCTTGGAGGCAATACCTGTAGATGATCCATGTTAATATCGTTTTCAGAGATCTTTTGAATAGAAGATATCATATTGCAGGTTCCCATCGTTTCCACTTCCACCAGATTGATTGGAGGCGGTAGGGAAAACGTCCCCATTAATATAGGGTCTTTTAGTAGGCCTACTCCGATATTTTAAAGCTAATGGGGGATTCCATGGATCGTCGGAATGCTTCCCGTAACTTGTAAAATGTTGGGGAGAAATGTTTGTTGGTCGATGATTGTAATTCCTCCTTGAAAAGTAAATGTAATCTTCCTAAAGTAGGTTGAAACAATGGCTGCCATAGCATATATCCAGCGCCTTCCCAATAGGATGTTGTAATCGACGTTTCCATCGATTACTTCAACAACTATTTCTATTGTTTTCCCCCCCATTTCAACTTGCAAGTTACTTAAAATCCCATATGGGGTGTATGTTCATCCATCAAATGCTTTAAATGTCATCGAAGATCGCGTCAAGGTTGGAGATCCTAAAGTTTTCTAGCAACTCATCAACATAATGCATGTAGATGCCCCCTCACCAATAATTGTTCTATGAACAGTTTTGTTGAGGGCTTTCACTTGAATAAGGAAAGCTAGTTGAGTTGGTAACTGAGGGTCATATCCTTTGTGATTAAAGGATACAAGATTGGAATCTGTTGGGTCAATCCCACCTATCGCTGATAATAAAGCCTGCTTTTGAGAGGGGAAATTTTGCAGTACCACAAGTGTCGACATAGCGGATGGCGATTGGGCTAGATCCTCCACTATATTATAATGTTGTGCTGCTCTGGCACGAGGATTAAATGTCGATTTATGTACTACTCCCTTTGGCGGATTTATCGTTAGTTCAAGAATGATGGGTGGCATAACTTCAGTCAAAGTTGTTCTCGAACTACTAGGTTGATCATTAGCCCTGTTGTCCGACAACTGTGGATTCCCGTAATCTTTATTCATTGTTGATATCAAAGCATCATTTTGCTGCTTCGAAACCAATAACATTAGCACTTGGGACGGGGAAGCATTGTAACTAGCAACCATATTTATTCCTGGATTTGGAAACGGATCAGTCAATACCATCGAGATTTTTGAATTCTTGAAGAATTTTCTAAGTTCAACTTTATATGGACACTCTCTTGTCCAATGATCCTCATCACATATAAGGCATGGACTTCTTCCCTTTCCTTTTCTTCTTGCCTCCTGGTTTCTTGGTTTCTTTGCCTTTGTCAGTCGATACGGCATTTACTTCCGAGGCTAGAAGTTCTTCATTTGCATTTTGACCTGAAACTGTACGGGCCTTTTTCGACTTAGCCTTTACAGTTTTCGTGCTGGTCATTCCTATCACGTCGTCCCTGGCATGAGAGTCTTTATTTGATTTAGGAGAGAGAGGAATGGAAAATTTTGGTCTAGGAGCATCAGGGATTTTATCGTAGAGCGTGCCAGACTGAGTATAGATCAAATCTAAATATTGCACACGAGAAATTACTTGCTCTTCAGTGACGACTCCTCCCTTTGCCACATCTTCTATAATAGAAGGTAACAATGACTTAATAAACCATTCAACCAATAGCTAATCAGGAACATATGTTTTTACCATTTTGTGACGACGTCACCACTCATGAATATGATCGGATATTGGAGTGGCTGTCGTTTGCTTGAAAATGGTGAGAAGCTCTGTTCCCATTTCGTACCTTATGGGTAACTGAAAATGGGTTAAAAAGGTTGTGGCTAGGGTACTGAAGTTATCAAACAAAGCTCTAGGAAATTTGATATACCATTTTGCTACCAGACCAATTAACGTTCGCTGAAAAAGGCGAAGCCTGATCGAATCATCATTTAGAGTGTTAGATGAACACCACAGGTGAAAGGTCATCACATGGTTCGACGAGTGTTCACCCAGATTTCCATTAAATTTAGGAATATCTGACAGAAGTTTATGAGGATTCACTGGCCACCAAGGGGCATAAGCGATTGGATCGTTTGTTAGCCGATTTAGATCTGGTAACTTTAAAGTTGCCACGAAGGGCAACTATTGATTCAGGTTCGGCAAAGCATACCCAGGATAAGATGGGATTACCTGAGGAGTGGGTCTTTGCATACCAGCATAGTGAATTTCATGTTGATAACTTTAGTAAGGGTGATGGGCATAACCATTATGAAATGGTTGATGTTGACCATTTTGAATATATGACTGCCCGTTATTTACAAAGACTTGGTGCTCAGATCCTTGGTAAACTTGTTGGAATTGTGGTTGTTGATATTATACCAGCCATGGCTGTGAGACCATGTGTTGTTGTCCAATACTGGCTGTTTGACCAAGATGAGGGGTAATGGTACCCGTTTGAGCCTGGGTCACTACAATTAAGGAGCCACTAATCGATGAATGTGGTGGCATCATAGAGACAAAGGGCTGTTGGATTGCGATCTGAGAGGCTTGAGGTTGGCATACAACAGGTAACGCTTGTACTTGCGACATTGTCACAATAGCCAGTGTAGTGGGGATATTTGACATAGGCAGACTTTGTTGCATTGAGTATACAACTCTTGGTTGTTGAGGCAATATTGGAATCCAACCACTGGATGTAATTCCAGCATAACCTGAATTCTGTTGCGAACTCTTATATGTTTGACCTCCCGGAGGAGACAATGAAAGGGCATATTGCCCTCCATACGGAGGTAATCCAGTGCTTAAGGGAATGACTTTCCTTTGAGGACGGGACTACAAAAATTAACACTGTGAAGGATCAATTTGCTGAGACTCAGCATAAGAGATTCCAGATATTATTACAGATGAAGAAATGGGAATAGACCGTACTGTCGAAACAGCCCCTGGATGGATTCCATCCAGTGAGTGAGAGCTAGTTGCGATAGATGGTATGCCGATGAACATTGTCAGAGTAGCAACAGGAAGTTCTGCCACTGTTGTGTTAGATGACACAGTACTAGATGTTGACGGTTGTTCAGACATATCTAGTCTATCCAAAAGATTTACTAGTGATTCTATAGGAACTTCTAATAATGGTAGACTAATTTCTGACAAAGAACGATATAGGGTGATCCCAACTCTAAAATGAGATGGAGTACTAGATGTAGGATCCTCCACAACCTCTTCTATAGCAATCAAACTAGATGGAAGAGTTAGACCGTCAGGTCCGTAAAATATTTCTGGTGCCAAAGAAGGTATAGATTCTGTAGCGACAGATGTTTAGGGAATAAAACCTTCTGAATCAGCTGTAGATGGGGCCGGTTCAGGTATAGAAGTGTTTACCCTCACACTAGGATCAGTTCTACTATCTTCTAGTGGTTTCAGAACTTCTTCTATAAAGGCAGGGGTACCAGGAATGTTTGGAGTAACCAGAGTCTCCGAGGGTGTCGGAACACTTGTTCCAACTAGATCAGGGTACTTTGAACCGGTTAAATGAGTTCGCTTTTTCTGGAATAGTTTTGATTCTGGAGACAAAGATGGTTGACTCGTAAGTCTCTGCGAACGATGGGGTTTTAATTGACTTTCCTCCACGATTGCGGATTACTCGATCAACTGAAAATAAAGGGGAAAATGTTTCTGAATTAAATGAATTTTAAACGCTTTGACAAAACTTGTTTTTTCAATTTTTAAGAGTCGAGAAAAAACAAAATATGACTCTAGTTGCCTTCAATTTTTAATGAGCTTGAAGTGACAAGTGCTCAGATGGACCTTTTCCTTTAAGGAGTCTGAAAAGGAATGAAAGAGACTACTCTGGAAATCTAGACAGAGGGATTACCAAGCCAATCGCAAAACTGCAGAATACCTTTTACGGTATGACAGTCAATCTTCCCGAATGTTGTGTTCAATGCATTCCGATCGATAGGGCGATAGACACGGCCTCCTATGGATAAAGGATATAGCCTATTGTGGTCTCCCAATATATAATCGACGGTATGTGGGAGCACAAGTCCGTACTCGCACTTGTCGTCTCAAAGAGGAGGAATCACCGAACCAACAGTGAAAGCGATAGTTACTAGGCTTTACGACGCCAGAATACATCTCTAGCCTAAACTTCTAGATGTTGTGTGTTAGGTTCCAAAGTGCCTCTAGGTTCGTTAAATTTATTTTACAGTTGACCTTTCTTAATAAATTTTCATTTCAGGTTCACCACGTGATGTAGATATACAGTTCCTAAAATGCAATCTAAGATGATAAACAATCGTTTAATCTTCTTTTTGCAATGAAAATCCTAGCTACTAAAGAAAGAGAGATGATATTCTTTCAACATAGAGTAGAGAGCACACACTAGATGCACTGTCCTAAATCAAACCAACAAGTAGTCTAAATGCAAATGCACATGCATGTATTTGTTTTCAGCTTTCTTAATGTGTGAATGACAAGAAGAATGCTAAGTACAATCCAAATTATCTTTTCAAAGTGATAGTACTAACAAATTTCTCTTCAAAAATGAAAGGAAGATAATGATGACAGTTTTCTATTTTGAATTGGAAATTGCTTTTGACACTTGAAAAACTACTAATTCAAATCAAATACAAGAGTAACTATATAATCGACCATCAAGAACAATAGAATTCTTTTCTTCGACTGAAAATGACACTTGCGACACTTTCAAATCAAAAGACCACAGTTTGATTATGCTGATTTTTTGTAAAAGAGAACTGTAAATGGTGCACAATACATAAAAACATTCACAATTCTTTGTACTATGGAGGTGGAATCATGCAAAAGAAGGGAGTTTCTACAATGGTATACTGATCACCGACAATAAAACTCTTGAATAAAGTTGAAGAGAGTGAACACAAAAACCAAAATCTGAGGGCAGAAGAGGTCTTGTCTGATCAGCACACCTGCAACATAGTGAAAGTGCGATGCAGCGCACCTACTGCACATGAGAGGTGTGATGCATCCAGATTCCCAGGAGTAGAAAGTGCGATGGTCCAGGGATGAGACTTCAACTTGGTTCCGGGTCATAGTTTGCATCTTAGTTCAGGGATTTAGGCTGAGCTAATGATGTTCAGTAATATAAATCATAGGGGTTGATCTAATGAGGTTACTAGAGCCACCACTAGGGAAATTAAAAGGTTTTCAAATTGATTGTTCAGTTTATAAACAAAACCTGGAGATAGACTGAGGCAGTGTTGATCTACTTTGCACTTGCATAGCAAATGCAGTTTGAAGGCTAGATGGCTTGACTTCAGGCTCAATCTGTAAGTTTATAAAACAAACAAATATAGAGAAGCAAACAATCTATTCGCTCCCCAGTGGGGTTGCCATTTTGTTATCAGGAAATCTAGTGTCCACTCAGAGCTGCTAGTCCCACTAAGACTAGTAGCTATCTTATAAAAAAACAAACTAAAACTACTTTCGCTTTCCTTTATGAGAAGTAGATAAGAGGGCAACAAAGGACACTAACCTTAGTATTGCGCTTAGTTCCTTGCTTGGTTCCTCTCCCTTCTGACAGATCCTTGCCACTTTTCCTTCGTCTACACAAATTCAAAGAGCACATGTGGAATCAAAGCAACATAATACTATCGAAGAACAGAGATCTACAATCATAAACAATATAGGAGCAGATATATATTGACCACACAAATGCATATATCATCAAACATACAAGAATGTGGAGGAAAACTTGAATAGCTTTATTAATATCAAGAATAGCAAAGAGGATTACAACCAATTGTTCTGACGCAACGTCATCCTCCTAGCATGAAAGCCCTTCTCACCTCATGAAAATCTTAGATCACCCAACTCTATGATATTTCACCAAGAAACCAACAACACTTCCTTGCAGGATACAAAATTCCAGCCTCCTGGATCTCTAGGATGATGGATCCATATATAAATGATTGCCGAGGGGTGAGTCAGCTTCTGGGATTTTGATTAGTGTCCTCTCTCTGATAGTTCTTGATTCCACTTGAAGAATTATGATCTCTTACTCATCCCTAGGCGAATTCAAAAAGGCAACTGTCAGAGGAGAAGTTTTTGGAAGATTCCATGATGATCCACCTTGCAAATTGTCTCTGCCATTTGTCTACTCTCTCCCATCACACCCTACAGAAGGGATTTCCAATATAGATCGCACCCTTTTCACTGGGTAGGTGAGATGCATCGCACACTCTGCACTGGGCAGTCTGTATGGTCCAGCTTTGATCGGTTCAGAGCAGTTTTCTGTGGAGAACTTCTAGGAGATGATGTAATCAGCTGACCTTGTTCTTTTAGGGTGTGAAGCAACACTTTTAGGGATTTAGGAGCCCTTGGTTTATGGACATGTTTGATTGGGGTTGCAGTGCCCAAAAATGTCAATAACATACAATGCCACAGGAATGCACAATAGTGCTACAAGAGCAAACAACTAAGCTATAATAACATACATTAGATCCACATGAAGCTACAAAACGATCCTCTTCATACTACTATTGGATTGAGGTAGGGAAGTATTTCTTATTCACTTGGTACTAACCTTATTTTTTTAGCTTGAGGAAGAAAATGATATAACCCATAGATGAAAGATGATTGCAGAGCCACAGGTAGTTTCTAATATTGTAAGAATGGAAGAAAATATGATATGGCGCTCCTAAAAATTGATTAAAGAAATAGAAGAGACCACCTAGGAAGGGAATAAAAAGTGAAGCGCCCAATTGTAGAAAACAAAGAAGTTGCTAAAAAAAAAAAGAAAGCCATCTTGCCACCTTATAAATAAATTTGACAATCATGGAAAACTTTTATTTAGAATTTGTGAATTGCATGCAACCCTAAAAGACTTATTACCTGCTTTTAAAAGATAAACTGTCTCAATTCTGAATTAGAATGATGGCTTAAGAAGGTTCTCTCATTCTACAAAATATTAGAGAAATTATTGACATATTCTTTGAGAGCAACATAGAGGACAAGGTCAATATTGTAGAATTTTAGAGTCATAACTTGGTGTTGCCTAACATGAACATATGGAAACCAAATATGTATTTAGGTGTTGCATAACTGATAGCTTTAGCATCATGTCTAAGGCATGAAGAAATGAGGGAAGAATTAAAGAGATCATTAGACATGGAGATGAAGGAACCACTATTGTTTAGGCTAGAATATCCTTCCCCACATGTCCTCACTATCAACCGTGCACTTCTAATAGAAGATCCTCAAGTAGCAGCAATTTACAAGAAAAGGTAGGAAGAATCCATCCTCCACATTGAGGATACCTTAAGACTCTTTGAATAAGAGGGTTTTCAAGCCTACTGAAGGAGACAGCAAGCACTTCCATACAACATGAAAATCAGGGAATATCACTCCCTTGATAAATTACAGGTTTCACTAGAAATAACCCCATTTTATAATAGAATCATCCAGAAACTTGAAATACAATGGATGGGGTTCAGATTTAAACCCCCTTTACAGATGGGACTTCACGAATATCAAAGAAAAGAGGAATACTCAAAATAATTGTGGGAAATTGAGGCAAGTGTAGGTTTTTATCCAACATGGACAACGACATTCAACATTGCATGGGATATATGCATATCCTCAAAGAAATAAATGAAAAAAAGCAAAGAAAAGAAGATGAATTGGTTGCTTAGAGGATAAGTAAACGTTTCGATAGGGGGGTATGATGGGAATCCCAATTAGGTACAACATAAGGCCCCTATCACCTTTCGTAGGCATAATAAACCTCTCCTAATGGTAGAAGTGTCCTCAGACGAATAATTTTATTAACCAAAAAAACAATTACATCTGGAAATTTGCAAGAGTTTACACCCGAACAACAAAACACTCTTACAATGAGCTATTTATAAGCTCAATGTCCTAACTACCTCTAACTATGGATGACTTATGAAATAACAAGTTTCCATTTACAATAAAAGGTATTCAAACAACTTACCTACAATTCTCCTAAATTAGAGCCTAAGATATGACACATTTGTAGAGTCATATCCTTTTACAACAATATACTAATTCTAAATGTCTCCATTTAATAATTAAATATTCTAGATTAATAATTATTAATTTAATATCTTAAATTAATAATTATTTTATTATAACTTAATAACCTATGATAAAATTTATTTTGGATCATCTAACATTCCCCCCTATGATCCAAAGATACATTACAATAAATACCAAGTTCATTCCTGAACTTAGTAAATTTTATTCTGCCAAGAGGTTTTGTGAAAATGTCGGAGATTTGATCTTCTGAAGGATAATAAATTGGATTGAGGACATCTTTGGTAATGAGAGATCTGATATGATGATACTTGGTGTTCACATGCTTTGTCTTTGAATGAAAAACTGGGTTCTTGGCAAGCTTGATGGTTGACTGGTTATCAATGAATAATGGCGTAGATTCTACCTAAGAAATGCCTAGGTTCTGCAAAATTCTACACAACCAAACAATTTCACATGCTGCTTCCCATGCTAAAATGTACTCTGCTCCTACTGAAGAAGTGGCCACTATAGCTTTTCTCTTACAACTCCGAGACACTATTGCTGACCCCATTTTCATTAAATAGCTTGATGTTGATGCTTGATCATCAATACTTCCACTAAAGTCAACATTTGAAAATCCACCAAGTACAAAGTTTTCAGTCATTGTGTAAATAAGACCAGAATCTTTTGTTCCTTGGATATATCGAAGAACTCTTTTGGAAACATTCCAGTGGTTGTCTCGTGGTTCCTGCATAAAATGAGAAAGAATATTGACTGCATAAGACTGATCAGGGTGAGTGTTTGTCAAATAAATCAAGCTACCAATGAATTATCTGTAAGTAGTACTGTCCACCTTTTTCCCCCTTTCGAATTTTGAATGTTTCAAGTTTTGCTCCATGGGGGTAAGAACGGGCTTGCAATCCTACATTCCAAATCACTGAAGAACCTCTGCTGCATACTTACTCTGAGAAATGAAAATATGATGTGGACGTTGGAAGACTTCAACTCCAAGATAGTAGTGAAGTAATCCCAAATCCGTCATCTTAAAACCTGCATGTAGCTCTGTTTTCACCTATGCAATATGATCACCATTGTCCCCAGTAATGATCAAATCATCTACATACATAAAATGAATCACTAGATATTTACCGTGTTGTCACACATACAAAGTATCATCAGATTCACTTTGTTGAAAACCAACTTTCCTAAGGTATTCATCCATTTTTGCATACCAAGCTCGGGGAGCTTGTTTAACCAATAATAAGTCTTGATCAATTTGCAGACTTTATGTTCTTTCCCTTCAATTTCAAAACCAAGCGGTTGTGTCATACATACACTGTCCCGTAAATCCCCACTGAGAAAATCACTTTTTACATCCATTTGATGAACTTTCCATCCTTTTTGAGTGGCCAATGCAAGTGCTAATCAAATGGTGTTCCATTTAGCTATAGGAGAAAAAGTCTCCTCATAATCAATGCATTCCTGTTGTGCAAAACCTTTAGTAGCAAGTCTTTCTTTATACTTTTCAAGTTCCCCCTTTTGGTTGTACTTAATTCTGTAAACGCATTTACATCCTATGGGTTTAACATTTTGAGGACAATCAACAAGTTTCCAAGTGTTGTTATCAATTACTATTTGATATTCTTCAACCATAGCCTATTTCCATTCTTTTTGTTTTACTGCTTCATTGTATGTGGAAGGTTCAGTAAAAGCATTTTCTATCAATGTAAAATTTCCTTCGTGTCTGTGTGACTTCCTTGTTCCTATTTTATTCTGCTCATCAGGCATTACATCTTTCAAAAGTTGAACTGCCCATTTTGGTAGTTGCTACTCACTTGTCTGAGATTTTGAAAAGTCACAATCATTGTAAAGAGGATTAATGTAAACTGATGTTCGTCAATCAGTTGAAGATTTAGGAGGTGGAGAATCACTATCAGGAGAACTGCTACTGCTTGGAGATGCAGACGAATTGCTAGAAGATCTTGATGGTGTTGTTGAAGTAGATGGACTCGATGAATCATCTTCAAATGAAGGAAAATCAAGTTCATACCAATTTGGTGAATTTGGTTGACCTTATATATTTCCTTTTCTTTGACTGCCTTTAGTTTCTAACTTTTGAAGAATACTTTCGATTTCTTCAGCACTCTTACTCTCTGTTTCATCAAAAATTACATCCTTACTCGCAATAAACTTTCCATTCATCAAAAGATGGTACCCTTTCTTCTCATCAAAATAGCCAATCATTGTGCATTTCAAACTTCTTGAGTCAAGCTTGGTTCATTTTTCTTTCAAAACTAAGTCATAACATATTGATCCAAAAACTTTAAGATGTTTAACTCGAGGTTTGAAACTAAACCGAGCTTCATAAGGTGTGATTCCATCTAAAGAAGCAACTGGATATATGTTTCTTAAGTAGACAACTATATCAATTGCTTCTGTCCAATATGTTGAACTTAACTTTCTGAAAGTTAACAAAGATCTTGCCATTCCTAACAAGCTGTAATTCATTATTTCTACTAGTCCATTTTTCTGTGGAGTGTAAACATTTGTAAGATGTCTTATTATGCGATTATCACTACAATAAGTTTTGAATTCATTTGAAGTGAATTCTCCACCATTATCTGTCCTGAGAGTGCCTATCTTTTCTTTGACTTCATTTTCAACAAGTTGGTGACAAATTTTAAAATTTTCAAATGTTTTTGACTTGTGCTTCAAGAAATAAACCCAATTCATTCTACTGAAATCATCAATGAATAGTAACAAATATTTGCAACCACCAAAAGAAGTTTGTAGTGGTCAACAAACATCACAATGAACTAGTTGCAATAGTCTCTTTGCGCACCATGAACTTGTTGGAAACCTTTCTTGACTTTGTTTTCAATAAATGCAAGCTTCAGATTTTGCATCTTAATTTTTGAAAGTTGTAAGTCCATTAACCATCCCTTGTTTCTGCAGTTGAGAAATACTATCAGAATTTAAATGTGCATATCTTACATGCCATAATCTTATATGTGAAATTCCTGTAGTCACTACCCCTGCAAAGTGAGAATTCCTTGGAATAAATGTCCCTTTCATCCTTAACAATTTTCCATCTTCATAACCTGTCATCGCTGTTTGCAAGCTCTGTTTGATTGAATTAATCTTAACTATGCCATCTTCCATAATTACCTAATGTCTTACTTGTCGAATCCTGACTAAAGATAATAAATTTTTCTTGAATGTTGGTACATACCATACATTTGAAATCATTTTTTCTCCAATGCCAGGGAGGAAAACTTTAACTACACCTTTTCCATAAGGAGTATGTTTTGTATCATCTCTAAGAAAAATGGAATTAAGTTGACAATCTTGAAAATTCCAAAAAAAATCACGTCGACAAGTCATGTGTTGAATTTCCCTGAATCTAAGATCCATGCATCTTCATAATCACTTTTAAGATGGGATGAAAGTTGTAATGTCGACAAAGAAGTAAAGACATATTCTGAACTATCATTATCTTGATCATTTTCAAATTGTGTTGAGTGCTGATGAAACTTGGGGATTTTGTCAATAGAAGTTCAACAATCTTCAGCATAATGTCCAACTTTGTTACACCTTCGACACACAATTTGACTTAAGTCTCTTCCTCTTCCTGGAGGGTTTCCTCTACCTCTACTTTGACTTATGTCTTGAGGTTGTCCTCTACCTTGATTATTATTTCCTCTTCCTTGAAAAAAGCCTCTTCCTTGAAAATTACTCCTGTCTGAACTGTTTCCACTACTAAATTTGTTTCCTCTGGTTTGGCTTCAACCTCGAATTTGTACATTATGTGCTTATTGATTCTAATTGAAATTCCCTCTGCGTCTGTTTCTAGAACTTTCAGTTGATGATTTACTAGTGCTGGCCTCTGTGAAAAAGAAATCTTCACCACCTTTCTTTTTCTTCCCAAAGGTTTTATCATGTTGGGTCAACATTTCACAGAGCTCATCAAACTTTAGCTTCTCTAGCTTTCCAGATAATTGTAGAGTTTCCAAAAAAATGTGTGTAGGAAGAAGGAAGTCCAACAATTAAAATTGTGACCATAAAACTATCATCTACTGCTTGAAAACCAACATTAATGATTTCCTGCTTAATATTCTTAAGTCTAAATATGTATTCAAGAACATCACCTCCTTCAGTCAATTTTGTTGCAACAATTTTAATTGTAGATCAACTTTCCCTGATTCAGGCTTAGTATCAAAGAATTCTTTAAAAGTTATCAAAGCAGACCAGGCATCTGTAGCATTTGCTATATGGACATACATTTCATCATTAACAAAAGATTTAATGAGAGCTAACGCTTTGGCATTCTTAACTTCCCATTTCTCTAGTGCAGTTGCATCTGTGGGATTATTTGGCTTAATATCACCATCACATATATCATGCCATAGTTCATTATAAATTAGAGTTCTTTCGATGAGGCATTGGCATGTTTTCTAAGATTTTGTGTCTTCAAGTTTGTCAAAATCAGAAAACAAATTTATCAACATTGACATTGTAGTGTTGAAGCTTCACACCAAGAATCAAGCTAAAAATATCAATATGGGAAACACAATAGGCAACACACTACGCAAAAGAAAACAATCTATCAGGGCTTGGCCTTGACCCTCGTATATTCGTTAAAAGAGGAGAAAAATGACTGAGCTTTGCACTTGGCTCTAGTCAATTTCTCAGATTTTTACAAGGTAACTTTCGAAATTTGACTTTTACAATGATGCTCTTGCAAATCCTGGTAAACAAAAAATGTTACCCCCCCTCAAAGTAAAATTACTTTGAGTTACAATGTCACACTTATCTCTCCAAATAAAAATTACAAATAAAATCTCCTTATTACCCCAAAATTTACAAAATTTTCTTCAAAAATATTACAAATAATAGTAAATTTCCTTATCTCTCCAAATTACAAAATCCACAACTTCTTTCTCTGGACTGCAAACAAATTAGTGATCAACAAACCTCATCTTCATTGGAACGTGATGGCCCTGCTTTCTTTGTGACTGTTGGACTGATGGCAACCTCTCCAATGCATCAAGAGTACATGTGATTTTTCGTACTCTTCAACAGCGGTCAGCATTTATTCTTTCTCAATGTTGCCTCCCATTCCGGAGGCCAAATCCAATGCTCCTCCTCCTGTTGCCAATCTTGAAACAGAGCTTTAATAAGTGATTCAATAAATCTTTCTGAACCTGCAAAAATCATTAATGGATTTACTGCTACGATTTAGGGGTTAGGGGATCATAAGGAGCAGAAGGAATCCTTGCGCTTCATTAGGTAGTATGTATCAAAGCATAAATAGTGTATAATGTGAGCTTCAAAAAGTTGTTGCTCACAAAAAAAATGTCGATTAATACCCTTTTCAAAAGCTCAGTGCGCCCGCGCTTGTGTCAGATTGGTTTTATTTCAATCACTCTGAAGTTTTGATCCCCTGGTTACCCTGCAGTGGATTCTCCTCTCAAATTTCATAGCCCTTCATAACACGAAGCATTATCCTCCTCTTCACAAGGAGGTACGTAACAATAGCAATTTGGAGCAGCCCTGCAACAGCTCCCAAACTCACCCCCGTCCTCATGAAACAAAATTCAGATTGATATATTCATGACCACGTCAATGCTTATCTAGTGGGCAAACGGGCAATTGCATGCTTCTTCAATTTGATTAACATGTATTTTCCCATAGTGTATGATATCAAGCACTTGATGAAGTTTTGCAACAGTCTGCGTGGCATATTGAACAAGCTGGTTGAATTAACAAATGTGAAGAGAATTGGCGTGTGTCATCAAGCTGGTTTAGATAGCCTGTTAACATCCTGTGCATTTAGGAAATTGAGAGAGGGGTTTTTCAATGGCTCCATTGATAAATATGTAGGTGTGTTATATGGTTTAGCTTTTGAAAATGGCCATAAATGCCATAGATCGATGTCCGAGTTCATATATACCTTCTAATGGAGGGCTATTCTTCATCCGCGTTGTGTCTGAGTCCCAGAAAGAAAAAGAAAGCTGAGGTTTTGACATAGATTTCACCCCCCATTTGTTCTTCTAAGATTTCTTTGGATAAGCTGGATTTTTTTAAGGGTTTGTGTGGTATTGGCGAGAATAGATTCACAATAAAAAATCCAAGAGATCATTCAAGGGTTGTCTGAGGGCTTAGAGTGGAACTATTGAAATGTTTGATGGGTTCTCTACAAAAATTATCTTGGAGAATTCAGAGAGAAATTGTTGAAGCGGAGCAAATAAAACAAAAGAATTTTTATGATAATATATGAATTGATTTTCAGATTTAAAAATCTAAAACCAATAAAATTTATTTTCTTTTGAACACCAAATTGGACAATTTCCATACCAATCATTTGCTAATTAATTCAATGGAGTTTTTCAAAAACATGTAGAGTTGGAATCTCCTCCTCACATCAACTGCATTACTGAAGCTCCGATACCACAATAATGGCATAAGTGTCCTCATACACGTAATTTTATTAATCAAAAAACAATTACATCTGGAATTTTGCAAGAGTTTACACCTGAACACAAAAACACTCTTGCAATGAGCTATTTATAAGCTCAATGTCCTAAATACCTCTAATTATGGATCACTTATAAAATAACAAGGTCCATTTACAATAAATGTTATTCAAACAAATTACTAACAATTCTCCTAAATTAGAGCCTAAGATACGACACATTTGTAGATTCATATCTTTTCACAACAATATACTAATTATAAATGTCTCCATTTAATAATTAAATATTCTAGATTAATAATTAATAATTTAATATCTTAAATTAATAATTATTTTATTCTAACTTAATAACCTATGGTAAAATTTATTTTGGATCATATAACATCTCCTTCTGAACTTATAAATGTATTTCTTAGCTTTAATAAGATATTAGGAAGGTTAGAGACACTTAAAAAACTCTATGTACCTAATGCGTTTATTATGTAGGATATTGAGAATGGTGTAGATAACGAGGAAATCTAGTCAAGAGAGAAGTATGGAATCTATTCACATTTTAGGATGACCAAAATCGGATGGCTTGAGCAACCATTACTCCTCTATGTATCTACAAGGTTACTCAATAAGCAAGATCCTACATTATAAGGATTTTGGAGGGAAAACAACCCTCTCTTCAAGGAGTTGTCCCTCAACTATTTATATATATTGTCTACTCTATATTCAAGAGAATAGAGATGGAAAGAAATATGAGTTCTGAAAACAAAAATATCATGAATACATGACTATTATTTGCAAGCACTGTAATATTCTATTTCTAAATTTCTAAAGAAGCTTAAAGCTAATGAGCAAGGGTCCACTTAGAGATAAAGAGCTTCCCTTCTATCCTTGTTTTTATTATTTTATTTGGACCATTAGATTTAACTATAAATATTTTAATATGTTCATGGTATTTTCATTTGTCAACTTGAATTGTACAAAAACATAGAGTTCTCCTAAATAACTAGATGCTAGATTTTTTTTAAAGATTTTATCGGAGAAGCTATTAGCTATACATGTACTATGAGACAAAAATTTGTCTTTTCTATTCAATATATCGATAGAATATTTAGAAATAGCTATTGGGGATGTAATTGGAAAGAAAGAAAAACATAAACACTACCCCATTACATTAGTAATGATATATAATATGGTAATTGAGAAAATATTTCACAATTTTGTTCATTTTATTGATAAATTTTGTCATTATATCACTCATTACCTTGTATTTATATATATATATATATATATATATATATATATATATATACTAATGGAAGAGTGAACTTGTTATAGGAGTTTAATATCACAATCCTCAATAAACTTGAGAAAAAGAATATTGGTATTGTATTTTTGGGAGATGTATTATTCCTACAAAGGCTTCCAAGATGAATAATTATTTTCTTTATCTCTTAATACTCCCTTGTTTATAAATATTGCTAATTAAACATACATGATATTGAATTTGTTAATGGTTTATTCTATCTGTAATTAATTTTAATCATTCTTTATTGTTGTGTATTTACTTAAAATAATTTTATTTATCAATTATATATATATATATATAAAGCTATTACAAATAGTTTCAAATGTATACTAAAACTGTAGACATTTTTGGAGATTGATGATGAAAAAAACATTGAAATCTATTATTAAACTTTTGGACATGTTATTATTATTCTAGATCTACAATTATTAGCATCAAATATAAAAAATAAATTATCAAAAAATAAATTAAGAGTCTTAGATTTTCTTCACATTTTAAGTTAACCTCAAAAAATATTCCAACAATAGACTATAATCTAATACTAACTCAATTTGATCAAGGGGGATCGCAAAGGGGTAAAACCGGGCATTGTGAAGAGGATGGCGAGTGCTAGGGTTTGCTATCGCAAAGATCTGATGGTGGCCGCAACCGATCCAAAGACTGCTGCAAAGGCTGAAGGCGATCCAGGGTTTGGAGATACGGTGAGCGTCATTGTTCACGTTGCTGAAAGGGTCCTCTCCGTGGAATGGCGCAGACAAGGAGCCCAAACCCTTCCAGATCACTACGGCAACGTATCTGTGGGGTTCTCTGCCTCAAGGAATTATGTTTTTTTGAACTGGAAACGACAGGAAATGCCCAGGACCTACGCAAATAGAGATCTGCTCAAAAAATACGGTCAGATCCATGATTTGGGTTCTTTACCGAACCAATTGTTAGTTGAAGATGCCGAGGGTATTGATCTGCGCGAATGCTCCTTACGGCAAGGATTACAACGGGATCAAGCAGCGAGGTACTCAATGGTAGACCACCTCCGTGCATGGTTAAACGAGGAGGTTTTCGGGGTGATAAGAAGCGTGGTGCTCAACTACGATTTTGAACAAAGCCGCCACCATGCCGTACTGCACTTAGAGACAAGGAAGCGCCATTCCCAGAATGCACAGAGTAATGGCAGGGGGGTCTGCATGCTGCAGATCAGCCCTCTCCTTCAAAGCAGTGGCCAAAACTTTGCAGATCCGGCCCAGATCTACCAGATCCAGCCAAAATTCGAGACCCTAGGCAGTCGATCGGTGGCACCAAGCACAGATCGAGCAGAGGGGTTGTAGATCTAGACATGCACAAAGAAAGACGACCCAAAACGAGGCCATATCTGGAAGATTGTTTACAGCCAGAGCAGGTAAGATCAACTCGTTTTCATATTTTTATTAAAACCCCTGTGGGGAAAACCCGATTAGTGTGGGTTCATGCAGGAGGCACCATCTTGCAGCTAAAACAACAGATATGGATAGAGATGGGATATCCAGTCCAGATCCAACATTTGGTCAGTGGTAGGTGGTCCCTCCAGGACTGTAGAACGATGAAAAGCTATGAGATCAGCCCAGGAACAATCATTGTTTTAAACCTGAGGCTGAGAGGAGGGGCTCTGCCTCAGTGACAGCCAAGCTCACCAGGGGGAGTCAAGGGGAAAACAACACCCCAGCACCAACCCAAGGGAGGCTTATCCTACAAAAACATTTTACAAGGCAACAGAGACTCAGGGCCCTCGACAAATCACAGCGGAAATAAGCCCAAGCCTTACATTGTAGAACAATTGGGGCAAACCCCAGCTCTGAATCTTGACTCTACAGGGCTTGATGATTTTTTTAAGTCCTATGAAACTCAGGCCCTAATATGCCGTTTTAACAGTTTTTGGCCTAAACCAATGGATCTATTCCACTGTATCTTCACCAATTGGACCATGGAATGTGACATACATCTATGCTCTAAGGGGTTCTTTGTAGTAAGATTCACATCCAAGGAAGTCAGAGATACAGTCATCAGCGCTGGGCCGTGGTTCTGGGGAACAGCAGGGCTGTTTATGGCCCCATGGTTTCCAGATTTCGATCCAAACAAGATGACTGTATCCATAGTACCGGTTTGGGTGTGCCTATACAACCTCCCCCTTCACTTCTGGATTGAACAAGTCCTAGAAGGTATTGGGAACAGCATAGGGAAGTATATCAAAACAGATCTGGAAAGGATTGATGAAAGGATCTACACCTTCGCACGCATTTGTGTGGAAGTAGATCTAAGCAAAGGGCTGCCGGATAACATAAGGCTGATCTACAAACAACAAAATTGGTTACAGGCACTAGACTATGAAAATACAGCTTTCAGATGTAGGCTCTGTAGGCAGACAGGACACCTGCAAAGCTCATGTCCAGAAGCCAAGAAAGTAAACAGTAAAAAGAAGCAGAAAGGGAAGCAGAGGAAAGGATGGCAATTCTCCACCCCAGACTCAGAGGACGAAGAATCAGAAGCAGAGGAGGAAGAGCCCACTGCAGAAAATGTCGAGGTTACTCAAGAAACAGAGACCCAGAAGGGTACCACATCAGTCACCAAGGACTCACAGTTTCACTCAAATCAGGCAGAGATGAAAAGTGCGGACCAAAGCATGGGAGGCATTAAACGACATCACCGATCAGATTCTTCAGACTCAGACAAGGAACCAGGCCCACAGAATGCAGAAACACAGTTAGTCATTGCTTCGATCGAGCCCACTCAAGGAGAGTGGCGCAAGGTCGAAAAGAAAAAGGGGAGAAAAAATTGAAGCATGAGTTTTACTCATTGCCGGAATTCAGTTTTTCTTTCTTTCTCTCTTCTCTCTTTCTCTTTTCTTATTCTTTGTGCACATTAGTCTTCTAACGTTGCGTGGGGTGCGGTAGCACTCGATCCCATGTGGCTGTTTACGGAATGCTTAAATGCATCTGCTAGTGTAACTTTTCATTGATTCTTTAATAAAAGGTTACCGTTTTTTCCTTTGGAAAAAAAACTCAATTTGATCAAACTAAACTAACTCATTTTGATCAAACTTATAGAAGGGAATACGTAGAATGGTTTTATTTTCCTACTTCCATCAAAATTGTCCAAGGGCTATGCTATCTCCATTTAAGTGTAGTGTGTATAGAGGGTGGGGTAGATTATAGTAGTTTATTCTTCTAATGTGATACAAAGTATCAAAAACATTGCAAATAAATAATTAGAGTTGTTTATATATATATATATTATGTCCAAAAAAAACCATTAGATTATTTTAAATTAGTTTACATTATATATAACAATACATTTATTTGTTTTTAATCTGTCAGAGAATATTCCAAATCACATTATATGTAGAACATATTTATGGTTTATTCTATTCCAATATCAAATTTATAAGTACATAAACATTTTGTGTACATTTTATAATGGATTATTGATTATTTTTTATTTATTTTTAATTATTAAAATGGACAATTGCAAAAAAATTGTTGTTTTTATATTTGTCATCTTTATGTTAATCAATATATCTATTTTAGAATAATGTATGTATTATAATTATCAATAATTATTAATGAAATAGTAGAGATTTTTATATTTCAATTTTGTTCATTTTATTAATAAAATGTGTCATTATATTATTGGTTATTTTTAATGTAGGTTATTTCATATAATATTAAATCTATATTGAAAATGCAGATACTTTTAGAGATATATCAAAAAAGGAAAAAACTGAAATTTATTATAAAACTTTTGGACATGTTAGTGTTGTTCTAAATCTACAATTATTAGGTATAAAATTTCTAACATGAAATAAATAAAAAGTCTTAGCCTTGCTTCACATTTTAGATTAACCTCAAAACATATTCCAACTATAGAATGTGATGCCAACCTAAGCTAACAACGCCCACATTATGTAAATTCAACTTCATGTCATATACATGTATTAAGATTAATCACTTGATCCATGGTGAAAACATTCATGAATAAATGTTTAAGACCAGTTAATTAAATGCTTAAGCAGGATCATTTCACCTTACGAAAACCCACTTTCTCGAAGTTTAATCTGTAAACAGAAATATATTCGTTCCAACTATCCAAAGTCTAAACTTTAATAAGCCTTCAATCATAAACTTATACACCCTTCATAACCTTTCGTTAATTATCATTCACCCGTGCATATTAAACATACCATTACACTCTGGTCTCAGTTAACCCAAAATTAGCCATAACACCTTACTTCTGCTTATTTCTATTATAATTCCTGTATAATAGAAATATTACAGCAACACACTTAACCTTACCTTTCCTCCATTCTTCAACACTTTGCAAATATATCGATGCTCACTTTATCACGTTCTACTTCCACCGTCGATTTCACTCCTTCAGGTCAACAACTATTGCGTGATCTCCAACTTCAACCCATTTCGCGTCGGAACTCAAAGAGGATAAACTTCTTTGAATAATTCATTAGGTATGACCGACGTGTAACCTATGAACATATTCCGGCATGATTACCGTCCGATCAATCAACCATTGAATGGTCATGATTATCAGAACTCAATGAGGTTTTAATCCCATTGTATAAAACCTCATCACATCTGAATTCCAAATTAACTAGCATGCACTTTCGGAAGCGATATGTGTCTGATCAATCACCAATGGACAATCCTAATGGCCAGAATTCAATGAGGGTTTAATTTCATTGCATAAAAACATATCGGGTCCAATTCTGGAATATCACTTACAACTTAGAGGGCGCACGAGAAACAGCTTCTTGCTTACAAAAACTAGTCCATCCTTGTACTAACACGTGGCTTAATCTCTGTTGCTCAACTTCTTAACTTTATTCTATGTGACTTAATCCTAGCTATCTATCTCTATGACTCTCGTTTGTTGATCTTCCTGATCCAATGACTGTGATTTGCTACTACGCTCTTATATTTCTTACTGTGTATTAGTCCATTTGTTTGGGTTTTCACCTTGTATTTTTTCTCGCTTTCCGATCTTCAATTATTTTGATCTGATCTTCAGCTTCGTTCTTTATTCCTTCACTCCTTTATGCTTCCGCTGTGTAAATCCTTAGGTTTAAAGAACCTTACAGTATGCCTTCACTCTAATATTAAAGGTTACCTCCAACATTGTTTGTGTAACCTAGATACACTCTTACCTACACTTGATCTCTGGTTCTGCACACCTGTAACCTTATGTTATGCAGAATTACTTCTAATTCACACACACAATCTATAATTCCATCAATCAACATACATCACACAATCAGGGATTTAATTCTCTGTCTTTATAACATTTACATAATGATTTTCTCTCTTTGCCTAACTTCCATTATTAGTGGCCTCTTCCTTTCCTATCTACCCATAGGCTTACAATCAAACCTATCTAACTCTCGAACTAATTCCTAGTTATCTAACCCTTTTCTATGCCTTTTAGGCTTACATTTATACAAGAGGATTCTCTAACCAATTCATGGTTTAGATCCATAACCTTCTCAACAAAATCCTAAAACCTCATTTATCTCTAAGGATCCTCTATAATCCACAAAATAATTAACTAATCCCTAATCTAAGCTTTTACAATTAATTCCCAAATATGTAAATCTCTCAACTATCCTAATTCTCTCATGTTCTCCTACATTCGAGAACATTTACAAATATGCCTCACAATACTTAATTAAATCCTATTCTTAACATCTCTCATTAAAATTACTCAAAAACTTTATAATTACATTAATTTAATACTCAAGAAACTAACTTTCTTAAAACACAAGACCCCTTATGTCTACTAAAATACAATGATATTTTTGAGCTGAATGCTCCTACATCAGATTGTCAAGGTTGAAAAGATTCATGATCTCCTGATCATGTGTTCTCATATGTTGATAGAAAACCTCCAGGGTCCCAAACTTTGTACTATAATTTTTCTTTAGTTACTGCTATTGTTTGTTGTTGTTCTCGAGGTATCCACACTTTATGCTGCATTTCCCCACTAGCTATGCTCTCACAGACTGCTGCTGTCATTTTCTTGTTATTGTTTTGCTTTCTTGCTGTTTTCTTCTCCCTTTGAGACACTTTTTTCATCAATTCCATCATAAATTAAATTTCTATGTCCAACTCATTTCTTTCCTAGACTTTTTTGTCTTCCTCTCTTACATATCCTTTGAAATCTTCATCAGGTTCTTTCTTCCCTACTCGTGCTTTTAGACATTTCTCCAGTATCTCCAACTATTTCTCCCATTCACTGATCTTTTGATGAGAGTTTAGTCCTTCTTTATTGACTGCCTCTAGAGCTTCCATGGTTATCTCCATTGTGCCTATCATCATGAGGGAATGATGATCCTTTACCTTGTTTTCAGCTAACATAGTCTCTTCTTCAAGTGTTCCCTTAATATTCTGTTGGTTACCTTCACTTAGGAGTTGTTGGATCCTTACTGCCACCCTTATGTCCTTACCCTCTTGCTGCTTTTGAACTTCCATCTCATCTCCAAATAGCCTCTATTTAATTTCTTCGATCACAACATCACACCCATTCATTCAATTAACTATTCCTGCAAACAAACTATTGGTTTGTGACTTAAAACACTCTTCTGTCTCCATGTCTTTTATAGACTCTCTGCTACCGTTAAGCACTACTGTAACCATTTCTTTTCTATTGCCATTTCCTCCTAGCAACTTCTCTAGCAATTCAATTTCCTATTTACATTTAGCAAGTGTTTAATCACAATGCTCTTCACTTCCAGCTTCATCCTTTACATGGTCACTATTTCTCAATGATTCAAGTGGATTGTCTTCCATAGACAATTTTGTCTCATTTATCTTCAGATAAATAAGTTCTTGTTCTCTCCTTACGTTTTCAAAAATCAATACTTCATCAACTCCATGATGTGCAACAATTTTTGCGAACTGTCTTCCTTCAACACTTATAATCCTTGTATTCATACAACAATTGTTAGTTTGAAAAATGTAAGGCTCAACAACCTCAACTAACATTTCACATATCAGCTCTTCATGCTGAACTTCATCTCCTTCTTCCACAAGTATTTGTTCTTGTTTTGTAATAGCTCCAAATATAAATTCATCAATGATTTTATTCTCCTACAACAATTCAATATTTTCCTCATTTGAGAGGCATTATCCATCATACTCTGCTCTAGAATACTTATCCTCTGAGAATTAATCTTCTTCCTCTGCCAGCACATTAGTATGATGATCCAAGTTCTCCTATGAACTCTAGTGACTTTTATCAAGTTTTACGACAGCTTCATAAGGCTACCAATCCTATTTAGAACCTGCAAACACATCAAAACTATTAGATTAAAAAATATAAGGCTTGATAGCCTCATGTTGCTTTGAACTATCCCAATAGTTCATTGATCTCCAATATTCATCTTCACCAAGAACCTCACCCTGTTCTTCTTTACAAATGGAAACATCCATTTCTAACTCAGCTTCTCTAAGTTTTTCCACCAGCCACTCACTTGCCTCTGTTGTAGCCTCCTTTGTAATTTATGCCACTTCATTGCCTTTTTCCTCAAGACCCAACCTTATCTCTAGCTTTCCTCTAGTATTATCCTTAATATATTGAGTTGTTCTTTTAACTTTGCAATCTCTTTATCAAAGCTCCTCTTGACTCATTCTCTTGCTATTTTCCTTGGCATCCTCCTTCTTCACTTTTCTTCTACTGTGGTCTTCCTCAGAACCTTTACTATGACTATCATTAGTCATCTCCTTCTCTATCTTCATGAGTTCCTCACTCACTTACTATGAGATGTACTAAAGCCTTTGCAACAACAAGTCCTCCCTGTTGCCACTTACCTCACCAAGATTTCCTCTATACTTGATCTTTTGGCAAGCACTTGGATCTCTATCTCTAGAAACTCTTTGAGCACTTCTCTCTCCTCCTTCTAGGCTTCAACTCATCTACACCTTTTAAGAACACAATTGTCATCTTTATTCAACCTCTGTTAGAATTCTTCAAGGTTCTGCCACATTTTACTTTCATTCAGAAACTCTTACTAGCTTCCTTCATCCCTTAGAAATTATACCCACATCCTCTGTGGAATTGTCTTTATGATGTTCCTGGAAGCTTCTACAATACCTCTGCAGTAATAAGTCTCCTTATTACTACACATGCCTCACTAAGCTTCTCTCCTATGAGATCCGTCTTTTGGCATCTCTCTAGTTCTTTACTCTGGAACCATTGAGCACTCCTTGCTCTAGGTTGTTGTAATCCTCTCACCTGCTTTCATCACCATTCACCTATATACACACCTTCAAAACATAACTTTGTTCTAAGGTTTCTCAAAGAATTATTATACACAGAATTTCCTTATTCCTCTATAATACCAAATGATGCCAGCCTAAGCTGAAAATACCCACATTATGCAAATTCAATTTCATGTCATATACATATCTTAAGATTAATCACCTGATCCATGGTGAAAACTTTCACAAATAAAGGTTTAAGGCCCCTTAATTAAATTCTTAAGCGGGATCATTTCATTTGACGAAAACCCACTTTCTCAAAGTTTAAGTCTTTAAGAGGAAATATATTCGTTCTAACTATCCAAAGTCTAAACTTTAATAAGCCTTCAAGTGGAACCTTATACACCCTTCATAACCTTTGGTTAATTCTCATTCACCCACGCATATTAACCATACCATTTAACTCTGGTCTCAGTTAACCCAACATTACCCATAACACCTTACTTCCTCTTATTTCTATTATAATTCCCGTATAATAGAAATATTACATCAACACACTTAACCTTACCTTTCTGCCATTCTTCAACACTGCACATATATCGATGCTTTCTTTATCGCATTCTACCTCCACCGTCGTTTTCACTCCTTCAGATGAATGGCTATCACGCGATCTCCAAATTTAACACATTTCCCGCCGGAACTCAAAGAGGTTAAACTTTTTTGAATAATTCATCAGGTCTTCCCAACATATTAACCTATGTGCATATTCGAGCATGGTTACCATCCGACCAATCGACCATTGAACGATCACATTTATTGAAACTCAACAAGGTTTTAAGCTCATTGTATAAAGCCTCATCGCATCTGAATTCCAAATTAACCAGCGCGCACTTTTGGAAGTGATATGCATCCGATCAATCACCAATAGAGAGTCCTGGTGGATAGAATTCAATGAGGGTTTAATTCCATTGCATAAAACCTTACCGCGTCCAATTTTGGAATGCCACTTACAACTTCAAGGCGCGCGAGAAACAGCTTCCCGCTTACGAAACCGCTCTGTCCTTCTGCTAACACGTGGCTTAATCTCCACTGCTCAACTTCTTAGCTTTATTCTATGCGACTTAATCCTGGTTGTCTATCTCCATCACTCTCGTTAGTTGATTTGCCTAATCCAACGACTGCGCTTTGTTACTACACTCTTATGTTTCTTACTATGTATTAGTCCATTTTTTTGGGTTCTCACCTATGTCTTTGTTCTCACCTTCTAGTCTTCAATTATTCTGATCTGGCCTTTAGCTTCATTCTTTACTCCCTCACTCCTTTACACTTCCACTACATAACTCCTTAGGTTTAAAGAACCTTACAGTATGCCTTCACTGTAACATTAAAGGTTACCTCCAATACTGTCTGCGTGTAACCTAGATACACTCTTCCCTACACTTGATCTCTAGTTCTACACACCTGCAACCCTATGTTATGTAGAATTACTTCTAATTTTCACACAAAATCTACAATTCCAACAATCAGCACACATCACACACTTAGGAATTTAATTATCTGTCTTTATAAACAATCATTTACATAATTAGTTTCTCTCCCTGCATGATTTCCAATATCAGTGGCCTCCTTCTTTTCTATCTTCTTGTAGGCTTACAATCAAACCTATCTAACTCTCGTACTAATTTCTAGTTGGGTAACCCTTTTCTATGTTTTTTAGGCTTACATTTATACAAAAGGATTCTCTGACCAATTCATGGTTTAGATCCACAACCTTGTCAACAAAATCCTAAAATCTCTTCTTTATCGCTAAGGATACTCTATTGTCCAAAAAATCATCAACTAATTCCTAATCCAAGCTTTTAAAAATTAATTCCCAAATCTCTCAAACTCTCAACTATCTAAATTCTCTCATGTTCTCCTACATTCGAGAACATTTACAAATATGCCTCACAATACTTAATCAAACCCTATTCTTAACATCTCTCATTAAAATTACTCAAAACCGTAATAATTACATTAATTTAATACCTAGGAAACCAACTTCCTTAAAACACAAGACCCCCTATGTCTACTAAAATACAATGATATTTCTTAGATGAATGCTCCTGCATCATAATGGTTTTGTTTTCCCACTTCAATCAAAATTGTCCAAGGCTATGCTCTCTCCATTTGTGTAGTGTGTATGGAGAGTGCGACTGATTATGGTATTTTTATTCCTCTATCTTGATAAATGATATCAAATACATTGTAAATACATAGTTAGAGTTGTTTGTTATATATATATGGAGATGTATTTTTTTAATTTGATGGTTAAAGTGGATTATTGCAAATATTTTTGTATTTCTATTTTGTTCATATTTATGTTAATAGGTATATTTGTTTTAGAATAAGGCATGTATTATAATTATTAATAATTAGATAGTAGAGATTTGATTTCCATGGAATATTTTAGAATATTCATAGTAAGATACAAAAATCAAGGGTGGAGATTTATTTCCAGAGTAGTTATATCCACAAATGTCATATGAAGTGAGTAATGGTTTTTTTGGTTGTGGTATTGATAAGCAATGGTAGTGTATAATGATATTGTAAAAAATCCTATTTAGAGATTAAGAATCTCCACAGTAAAGTGGGCATAAATCTCTGTGATTGAGATTCATGTTCTATGCTTTTTCTAAATAATATTCTAAAAATAAATTATAATTTATTTGGTTTGTTTTACTACATGGGAAAAAATACTACTTTTAAAATGTTTAATTTTTTCCCAAACATTAAACCATATGCATTTCTTATTTCATGAATGAGTTTATTGGTAATTACAGTTTAACTTTTAGTTATAGTTTAACTCTCTCTCTTCCCTCTAACCTTGTCACTATCTCCCCCACTCTCTCTCGCTCTATCTGCCCTCCAACCTTGTCATTATCTCTACCCCCTCCATCTTTCTGTCTCCCCCTCTCTCTCTTACCCTTATCTCCCTCTCACTCCTCTCTTTCTCTCTCTTACCCTAATATTGGCTGACATACTTACACCAAAAGCTAGGAATTTTAATGGAATTGTGTTTCAAATCCAACACCAAAATATTCTTAAAAATAAAGAGATTTGAATTATATTGGTGTTTGAGAAAATTAAATTATTTTAAATAAATAATTAGTTTGAAATTATAAAATTACATTTATTTTTAATTTTTAAATAAAGTTTAAATAAATATTATAATAAAAATAACATGTTTTTTTTAAGCGAGTGAAAATGATTTTTATTAATTAAAGATGCATGTTTATATTGATACCATAGATTCTAAAACTAAAAAGATTAACCTAAGAGTACTATTCTCCAACCAAGCAGGGGTTAAATTTGACACATGTACGTCTGTTTTTACATTTTTACACGTTAAATACTATTGGTTTCCTAATCTACACGTCATCGCTGACTGGTCAATAATATTTGAAAAAGTCATATTCAAGGGTATATTGAAAATTGACCAGTTTTAATTTGTATATATATATATATATATATATATATATATATATATATATATATATATATATATATATATATATATATATATGATATTGTAAAAAATCCTATTTAGAGATTAAGAATCTCCACAGTAAAGTGGGCATAAATCTCCGTGATTGAGATTCATGTTCTATGCTTTTTCTAAATAATAATCTAAAAATAAATTATAATTTATTTGGTTTGTTTTACTACATGGGAAAAAATACTACGTTTAAAATGTTTAATTTTTTCCCAAACATTAAACCATATGCATTTCTTATTTCATGAATGAGTTTATTGGTAATTACAGTTTAACTTTTAATTATAGTTTAACTCTCTCTCTTCCCTCTAACCTTGTCACTATCTCCCCCACTCTCTCTCGCTCTATCTGCCCTCCAACCTTGTCATTATCCCTACCCCCTCCATCTTTCTATCTCCCCCTCTCTCTCTTACCCTTATCTCCCTCTCACTCCTCTCCTTCTCTCTCTTACCCTAAGATTGGCTGACATACTTACACCAAAAGCTAGGAATTTTAATGGAATTGTGTTTCAAATCCAACACCAAAATATTCTTAAAAATAAAGAGATTTGAATTATATTGGTGTTTGAGAAAATTAAATTATTTTAAATAAATAATTAGTTGGAAATTATAAAATTAAATTTATTTTTAAATTTTAAATAAAATTTAAATAAATATCATAAGAAAAATAACATGTTTTTTTAAGCGAGTGAAAAAGATTTCTATTAATTAAAGATGCATGTTTATATTGATAACATAGATTCTAAAACTAAAAAGATTAACCTAAGAGTACTATTCTCCAACCAAGCAGGGGTTAAATTTGACACATGTATACTCCTTTTTTGCGTTTTTACACGTTAAATATTATTCGTTTCCTAATCTACAAGTCATGACTGACTGGTCAATAATATTTGAAAAAGTCATATTCAAAAGTATATTGAAAATTGACCACTTTTAATTTGTATATATATATATATGCCGCATACTACAGTGATGGAAAGTTTTAATTTTTATAAATATATTATATATACACCGCAGTGATGGCACTCTCGAGTCCGCACCATGCTCGCCCTGAGGCATCATGCATGGGCTAGCAAAGCAACTCCTACGAAAATGAAAAGACGGAGAGAAGCCAATTTCTGAACGAACACAAAGTACTCACGCAGCTGTTGTCTATGCCATATGGAAATGTAACCAACCAATGTTAGACTACACTTTATCATACTGTTCTAGATCATTAATTGTGTACAGTAGATAAATTTTGTAAACGGGCATCAAAAGGAATTAAAGTTCTATATTCGAGTAGTTGGCATCATAGATCGGTTACCACTTTGTACCTCCATTGGTAGATTAAACATTGTTTAGCATGAGTATTGAGATCTACCAAAAATATATATAAGTGAAAATGGAGAATAATTTTGTTTTTTCAATTATGCAAATTAAAAATTCAATATATATTTATAATAAAATGAAAATTTTAAATAAATTTATTATTTTGTATTTATATTAAAATATTAAGTCTTGCTACTCTACAATAATAAGATTTGTTGAGGTTCTAAAGTTGTCACGATGAGAATATTACATAGCTAACACCCCAGGACTATGCAATAAATTTCAACTTTAAGTGTGAATGTCATCTCGATTTTTTATGTACTATGAATTAATTGTCATCTTGACTTTCTATGCCATATGAATTAATCGGATTGGTGATTTGTGACCTCCCACCTAAGTTACCACTTATCAGTGTATCATTTATGTTCACATCATCCAGATTCTAGTGTTAGAGATCACAGTTTGAGAACTGATTGAAGACCACTCCACAGTTTGAAGTTCTAGCCATTTTAGAGATCGTTGTTTGAGAACAGAATCCAGACCACTTGCACAGTTTGAAATTCTAGCCATTTTAGAGATCACAGTTTGAGAACAAATTGCAGACCACTCACATAGTTTGAGAACAAGAATGTTTGGTAGTTCTTGCGCTTCTTGCAAATGCTTCTTGCAAGTAGATTTCACCATAGGTGGGTGGTCTTTGCCATTGGTTCTTTTGTGTTTTTTTTTGAAATTTTTTTGTGTTTTTGTCCCAAAGTTTTCAAGTATATAATGCAATAATGAAATAGTGGCTCCATTGAATATATTTATAGTTTTGAGCAAAAGTGATTTTAATATATGAATAGAGTTTGTATTTCACATATTTGTAGTTTAGTCATGAGATCTTGCAAAATACTTTTCCCTTCACCATTATTTGAATTTCGTCGACTTGTTCTTGCTAGAATTTTTCTTTGTTGTTCACATGGATTTAGTAAGACTCAATTCTCATCTCTCCTCTCAATTCTTTATGGACCTCCAAGTAAGCCTCAGCTCTCCTCTCTCCTCTTAGTTTTTAATTAACTTCCAAGGTCTTGGTTCTATCAGTGTCTCTTTCCTCCCCCTTATCTCATCATCCTAGTTTCTATTCCGGGAAAACCTAATTTGACTACCAATCTACATAACTCAAATGCCCATCTTAACGGTATATCAGCAAAGTCTGGTAAGATCGCCACCCAAACCCATAAAGGGAAGGCTAAAGCAAGGTGAAATCCCCACCCAAACCCATAAGGGGAAAGCTAAAGCAAGGCCTCACTCTCCCTTATAATATATATTTTTGTTATTTTTTAGAAATAAAAAAATTACAGATATGTAGATACATATTTTCCATCTATTTTCTCACTATTTCCATCTTAAGAAAAAAGTTGAATATTTCAACAACCTAGAAAAATCACAGAAAAGTTTCATAATCACGTCTCAAATGAAAGTGTCGCAATGACACTTAAGTTGACTGGTACAACAAAGCATGGAAATTTTGTAACAATTATAAATACAATTTTCAAAAATTGGATGAAACATGTACAAATAAATATTAAAAGTCATGTTATGGGCAATTTAAAAATAAAACCGTCATAAAAATATTCTTTGACGGGTTAGGGCACCCGTCAAATTTGACCCCTGCAACCAAGTAAAACAAAATTCACCAAAAGGAGAGAATAGGGCCGCGAGGGACTGGTCATCCATGTCCACCAACGTACAAGAGCATCAACCTCCATGTCTCCCGCAATGCGACCGTCAATCATTTTACTGGGAATTGTTAACGTGCTTGAACATGACGAAACCTTATCCGTTATTACATTGATAGATGGTTTTATATATAAACCTTAATTATTATCTTTTATTTTTTCATATATATAAAACTAGCATTTGCATCTAATGTTGCAAAGGAAACGTCGCAAGGCATAGTCTACAGAAGAATATTGAAATGTGAATGGGCTTTTTGAAAGCAAGGGTCGATGATAATGAGTTTGAATTGAGGAAGCCATGCCGAAAACCCTATTCGGGGGTTAAAGTGGCTATGAAATTGAATAAAAGTAGTCATAAATATCCATTGTACTTGTTTAGATAGCTTAAAGATTGCCTAGTTGAAGGTGAAGTTAAACAAATGAATTCACGCGAACAACAACTAGGTATCCATATCGATATACAAAATTTTAAGGAGAGGTATGTTAATCGTTTCAAACAACATTCTAATGTATTTTCCTAGAAATATGAAGACCTTAAACCATATCACATTATGATGAACTGAATCCCTGCGAGGATATATTCCTTATGACGTAGAGAAGCTACAGGTGGTTGATAAGGAGGTGAAAACAAATTCTTGGGCTCATGAAGGAGCTATGTATGTTTCTCCAGCACACACTGTTCCTATGCCTATTATATTCCATGGCAACATCGTACACAGAGACATCTCTTGCTCATTACTCCTAGTATGGTAATATTGACTAACTCTGCCTGTGTCACAAATCATATAAAAATGGATTTCGGTTAGCTCCGTGGTCCTTGGAGAATAATAATATATACAACTTTCATCCATCATGGCCTCTCAACGGTCCAATTACTTAGCTAATTGTACACCTATCTTGAAGCATTCTATATGATGCCACTTATATTACAGGGATGCAGAAATTAGATTTTAGAATGGGAATTGTGCTTCAGCGTTACTTTCATTCAAGCAACATTTGTGCCAGTTATGCCTTTCGGACAATTATGGTTATTCTAAATGGTAATGTAGTGTTAAGTGGTGTGTGCTAATATTTTTATTTTTATGATGAAAGTTGCATATTATGTCAGTTTAAACAAGCATAATTTGATTTTCATGCTACACTGCAATTTTTTTCATAGGCATTGAATTGTTTTTCTACAGAGTATCCAAAATTCTAAGTGCCCTAAAGAATTGGAGGCAACAAATAGGAGGGTTCCAGTACATGTCAATCTGATCAGGAGGGATGAAGACTGTCCTGTATGTTTTCATTCCATTGTCCAATTCATGGCATGCTATTTTTTCTAAGGTTATGGTGTTCATGCATGTGTTGTTATACTAATTCTGAAATGGGGGAATTTAGTTGTTTCATACATTGTTTTTATGATCCTTGCAAAACCAAATCTAGTGGAGAAATAAAATAATGTGCGAAGATACATTTTGTTGTATTTATCATAAGCCTCAATGTTCAATTCAAACTCTGGTGTGATATGAAAACCTTAAACCATATGAAATTGTTATCTGAAACTCTATTGTCAGCTAGTATGGTAATATTGACTAACACTACCTGTGTCACAAATCATATAAAAGTGGATTTCAGCTAGCTCCATGGTCCTTGGAGAATAATAATATATACATCTTTCATCCATCATGGCCTCTCAACAGTCCAATTACTTAGCTAATTGTAGACCTATCTTGAAGCATTCTATATGATGCCACTTTTATTACAGGGATGCAGAAATTAGATTTTAGAATGGGAATTGTGCTTCAGCGTTATTTTCATTCAAGCGACATTTGTGCCAGTTATGTGTTTTGGACAATTATGATTATTCTAAACGGTAATGTTGTCCCAAGTAGTATGTGCTAGCATTTTTATTTTTATGATGAAAGTTGCATATTATGTCAGTTTAAACAAGCATAATCTGATTTTCATGCTACATTGCAATTTTTTTATAGGCATTCAATTGTTTTTTTGGAAAGTATCCAGTAGTCCATTCAAAAATTTTATGGAAGAATTTATGTATATAGAAAGAAAAAAACATGCATCTACAATCTTGTTGAACTATGAAATGGTTACTTTTGCTCAAGAAGAGTAGTTAATGTTCAACTTACATCTCCTAAAATTTTTGGGATTTCTCCAAGAATTTTATATAGCAGAGCAGATTTCCTTGATCCCACTCAGCCACAAATTGGTACCTTTTCTCCAGTTTTAATGTGCAGATTTATTCCCTTCAATGTTGGATTTTTCAATGAAGATTCTAGATCCTAGCTAAGTATGGCTTGATGAATTTCGATGGCATACTGGGATCCATCAAGTGCTTTCCTCACAACAGAATCTGGTCTCAGCTCATCATCTTGTAAGAACTTGTCCAGATGATCTAAGGAGACTTTAACTTGAATTAATATAGCCAAAACTTCAGGTAGCATTCTCACTGGGTCTTGTATCACATGGAATGTTGCAAGCACTGTAAATATGGTTGTGGCAGTTAATGGTGGATCCCCTATGATAGCACACCCGGCAAAAACTATAGATGCAGTAATGATGGGTGACATCCAATAGAGTATGGTAACATATGTTCTATTAAAATGTGCTAAAGGCAACCATTTGAACTCCACAGCTCGGGATTTTCTATTAGCTCTTTAAATTTTTCTTCCCATGCTTGTAGTTTGATTATTTTCATACTATTAAGAATTTGAGGTGTTATTCTAAGTCTTTCATCCTGTGCAGTCATTAACTCAACTTGGCACTTCTGGAGGGTTTTGGCCAGAGGTTTGTTTAGAATGAGAGTAAGAATGATGATCAGAAAACTTGGAATAGCTGCCCATCCAACTGTGGCAAAAAGGATGTCAATTGCTACACATATTTCCAAAGGGACGGTCCAACCCCAATTCATCCACCACGGAAACTCTCCAAAATGATATGCATCTACAGATATGTAGTTTAGAATCTCACCAATGGCATGTCTTCATCTTCCTAGATAGGATAGCCGATGTTGTTTCTGATATACAGCTGCCATCAAGGCCGAACGCATTTGCATACCTGTGCGTCTGGAATTGAAGTATTTTTTTCTATTTTTTTAGGTGGTCCAATGCATGTTCTAAATGTAGGGAATTCTGAAATTATGTTGACTGTCATTCAATGTGCTTAGGAAGTTATGATCTTGGGAAGTTTGATTGGGCTGCATTGAATTAAGCAAGGATGAAGCATTATTGTTGACGTTGTAGCTGTAGTGTTCTACATATTGTTGAATCTCTTTGAAGGGTTGGTTTCATCGTCCCCATATGCTAAGGAGAGGGTCCTCTTGAGAGAATTGAATTTGTTGTCATTCTCCACTGCTAAGTCTTCTTGTTTTGGGACAACTTCATATTGGAAATCACTATTGTTGTCATTGTTATTGCTGAAATTATTATGAGAGAGGTTGGAGGACTGGACTTGAGGTAGTCTGCTGTTGTTTCCATTGCCATCCATGGCTTCATCGTTTAAAAAACCATCTATGAAAGGATCATCACTTTCCAACAAACCACAGAAAGAGGCAATTTTGGGCAGTTGCAGTTTGTTTTGCTGATCAATATCAGGCAAAGAAGCCATCACTTCATCTGCACTTGGTGATTCATCTCATTCTACCCCTTGTACTCTTTGAGAATGAACATTTTTCTTGTAAATTTGACACATCATCCAATCATCAAGCTAGAGAACAGAAGTGCCATCAAAATCAACAATACCAATTTTAGTTGAATGAATCAATTCTTATTCATAAAGAATCAAAACACAAGAACCGTGAAAGGAAAATCATTCATATTGATCAATATTCAAGAAGAGATCACTTTGTAGGGTGTGTTATTTGTATTTACACAATTGATTTTTTTTATTCAATCAACTATGCTATTCTTTGTGCTTTTGTTGGGTTCCTTCATCACCACCATCATTGGGAAATTCATTTCCCTCTTGAAGTATGAAACGAGTAACAATTCCCAATTGATCTCACACTACCACCACAAAGAAGCTAACAATCCTGATATACAAATCGAACCAGCCATCCTATCAAGCAATCCATGTAGTTCTCAATCTATAAATTTGATAACCCAAAACTCAAATCTTTTACATCTAATATGCACAGAAATTTTCACATTAATATGTCTAGATCTCATTCTAAGATCTTTACAGACCTGATATAGAGGTAAACCAAATTTTTCATACTATGACAAGCAATATTAGTGAGTCTTGGAGTCTCTCTTATGTAACTTCTCCTCCTTATTTGTTAGAGTTGAAGCTTTATGAGCATCCACTGCACTAAAGGGATCATCCAATAGATAAATGTCAGCATCGTTATATACTGCTCCAGCCAACTGAATCCTCTGTTTTTGTCCTCCACTCATATTCAATCCTCTCTCCCCAATCTCTGTCATATCTCCATGAGCAAAACTCTCTATATCCTTGTCTAATGCACAAGCTTTTATTGCCTTCTCATATTGAATTTTGTCCATTGGTTTTCCATAGAGTATGTTATCTCTGACAGTATCACTCTAAATCCAAGTTGTTTGTGCCACGTAGGCAACATTGCCATATACTTCAACCTGCACATAGTCCAATCAAAAAGTTTATGGGAGAATTTATGTATATAGAAAGCAAAAAAGCTACATCTACAATCTTTTTGAACTACGAAATCGTTACTTTTGCTTAAGAAGAGTAGTTAATGTTCAACTTACATCTCCTAAATTTTTTGGGATTTCTCCAAGAATTGTATATAAGAGAGAAGATTTCCCTAATCCCACTAAGCCACAAATTGCTACCTTTTCTCCAGTTTTAATGTTCAGATTTATTCCCTTCAATGTTGTCTTTGTGAATGAAGATTTTGGATCCCAGCTGAGTATGGCTTGATGAATTTCGATGGTATACTGGGATCTGACAAGTGCTTTCCTCACAACAAAATTTGGTCTCAGCTCATCATCTTGTAAGAACTTGTCCAGATGATCTAATGAGACTTTAACCTGAATTAATATAGCCTAAACTTCAGATAGCATTCTCATTGGATCTTGTATCACATGGAATGTAGAAGGCAATGTAAATATGGTTGTGGCTATTAACGATGGATCCCCTATGATAGCACACCCGACAAAAACTATAGATGCAGTAATGATGGGTGACATCCAGTAGAGTATGGTACCATATGTTCTATTAAACTGTGCTGAGGACAACCATTTGAACTCCACAGCTCGGAGATTTTCTATCAGCTCTTTAAATTTTTCTTCCCATGCTTGTAGTTTGATTATTTACATACTATTAAGAATTTGAAATGTTATTTTGAGTCTTTCATCCTATGCAGTCATGAACTCAGCTTGGCACTTCTAGCGGGTTTTGGCCAAAGGTTTGTTTAGAATGAGAGTAAGAATGATGATGAGCAAACCTGGAATAGCTGCCCATCCAACTGTGGCAAAAAGGATGCCAATTGCTACACATATTTTCAAAGGGATGGTCCAACCCCAATGCAGCCACCACAGAAACTCTCCAAAACGATATGCATCTACAGCTATGTAGTTTACAATCTCACGAGTGGCATGTCTTCGCCTTCCTAGACTGGACAGCCGAAGTTGTTTCTAATATACAGCTGCCATCAAGGCTGAACGCATTCGCATACCTGTGCATTTGGAATTGAAGTACCAATGCCTTCGAGAGAAGGAATCTATGAGATTAACTGCAAATAAACCTCCAACAAGAATAGTTTTTTCATTTTGGAAAGACTGTTCTCTACGTGCTAACTGTACAAAGGACCACATAAACAAAGGTGCATAAATTGTTGCTGATGATCTCATAAATGCAAATACTCCCGTGACTACCATATCTTTCCAGTAGCATTTTGATAATGCTTTGAATATTTTTTTTGAATCATTGACCGGAGAATCCACAGTTTTAACATTTTTGTACCAACGTTTCAAATCCCAAATGGGATCCATCATTAGGATATGAGAATGATGGGGATCCATCATCAGGATATGAGAATGATGAGCCATCATTCTCATATCCTAATGATGGATCCCATTTGGGATTTGAAACGTTGGTACAAAAATGTTACAACTGTGGATTCTCCGGTCAATGATTCAAAAGATTCAAGCCACAGAGCTTTGAATATTGTCTATTTGTTTAATGGGTCTTGGTTTTTCTGAAGATCCCATGCTTCTGCAAATTCCTTTTGAGCTGTGAATGCTTCATCTTCAAAGGGTAAATGCAATATATCTTTGAGTTCCAATGTTTTTGAATAGCCTAGACATAGTAAAGGATCCAACCATTTGAAAGTTAGACGGCTCAAAAACCCTGCTTTACTCAATGGAGTAACTTGGATCTCTTCTTCTACAGTTTCCTTTAACAGGGGATCTGATAAATCCTTAGTGCTAATGAAGGTATGGCATGTAACAGCTTTGATAGCACAACAAAGTAGAAGAAAACAGTTTACCCCTGTAGTAATATCTACGATTATTTTGGCTAAAAATATTTCAGTTGAGAAAACGTTTGCTATAGAGGAAAGGGTTAATAGTGATCGTAAAACAAATTCGATGGTCCACCAGGTAATGGAAACAATGGCTGGTGGTTTCTTGAGATTTAGCTTTAACGAAATAGCTACCACAAACAAACCATGTAAGAGCTTCTGCAGTGATATCCAAGATGCAACTACAATCCAACGACGTGATCTGCATGGACGTGCAAGTGGAAGCACTACGTCTCCATTTCGAATCCCACTACGATGGCCTTGACCACGCAGCAAGGGAGGACGTGCTGCAAGTCCTGATGCCCACCTGGAGAACACCTCTGGAGAATCCCTACCTCTAGATTAGGGATTGGCACCCCGCGCTCTTCATCAATCTCTTCCACGGCCTCATCGCACATTACTTGGACTGCCTCAGTCTCGAACCTGCAACGTCAGAGGGGAATTATTACCACATGGGTGGGCTGGCTTACACGTTAGACGACTTGCTGAACAAGGTTGAGAACATCATAATGGTGTTGCGCACCATGGTTCCTACCCTTTTTCATAGAATGCACCGTGTTCAGCTCGGCCTGGGAGGCCCCATTGTGAAATAATGGTTGCTAGCCCTGCTCCGAGACCGCTAAGAAAGTTTCCTGGGATCGAGTTGCTGATAATATCAAGATGTCATGGTGGCACTCTAGAGTGGATTCACGGTGCAGATCCGGGAATTGAATAGGGAATTACAAGATTCAGAAGGCGCTAGACTCTGATCCTCCGATCTAACGCACAAAAAATGAATTTGATAGAGCGGCTCAGAGGGATCTATGGCAGGGGCTGTTGCCAAATTAGCTACATAATTCTTCACAAAATCCAGACTGTAATTGTTTGCCTCCATAACCAATTTGTAATTTGTAACTATTTCCAACGAATTTATAACTGTTTTGATCGACGATTCAAGTTCTTGTAATCGTCTAACATATAATCGTACGGTGTCCAAGGATGACAAGTAGGAAAAAAGGGGGATGGATTTCAGAGGGAAACGCCTTACGACGTAATTAATATTAATTACTATATCTATAAATAATTAAAAAATATTATTAAAATAATATATTTACCAAAAATAAATATTCAAAACCAATTATAAATAAAATATTTAAATTTTCATATAAGTGAATAATATCAACATAAATTATAAACATATAAAATAATTAAAATTAAAAAATTTCTTAGCCTTCAAACAATTTAATAGTCTATTACTTAGTCCAAGGGAATGTGTTCTTCCTTCTATCCTTAACAAATTAACATTTCTCGTAAATCTATTTTAACTTTAAACCTATAGTGAATATATATATATATATATATATATATATATATATATATATATATATATATATATATATATATATATATATATATATGTATGTAGATAGAGAGAGACAGAGAGAGAGAGAGAGAGAGAGAGATAATCCTTATCAACCCATAATAGGTGTTGGGTATAACTAAATCAGAAGAAATGAAAGAATGTTAAATGTTTTTGCAAGATTTATTTCTAATAGTTTATAGCAAGCTAAAAAGTAAAAAAATGCCTTCATTATTTACATTGATAAAATTAATAGAAATTATAATAACAATGATAAAATTAATGGTACTAATAAAAAAGAGTTTTAATCATGTCTTATTCATATCACTTGAAGGTAGCCTGGTTTTCATATAGTGTTATGTTATTTATTAGCAAAATAGAATTTTCATAGTAGAAATAATGCAAGATAACAAGATTTAGAGCACAAATGACATATTTGTAGAAGAATATGAATGCCACAAATAGCAATACCTCTATTAATAAAAGCAATATTATCTTGTTTCTTTAAGGAGGGGTCCTATTGATGAGAAGAGCTTTAATTACAATATGAATCACATGACATTCCATTAACTTGCCTCCACTTTATTATATAGTTTTTATTTAACTTTTTAGGAAAATTCTACTAACATAAATTCTTAGTTGAAGAAACATTTTTGCAAGCCTTCTTAAAATTATTGCTTTCAAACAATATCTATTACATGGGCTCCTTTAATATACATGGCTTCAATAAAAATAAATCATTATATTACTTAAGTTGTTTACAATAGGACAGTGACATAACCTCACCTTTATAAACCACCATTGTCCTCAAAGATAGAGATGAAGGTATTATTGAATGAACTCTAATGGTTCTCATGGAACACCTACAAAATCCATATCCTTCCATTGTTACTACTACTACCTCTTCTATAATTCACTCACGGAGTCTACCATTCTCTTTTGTTGAGGACAACATTTTCCTACAAATAAATATAATCTTATTCACCTTGTTTTGGAAGGAATGTTTCAATATAGGAACTAGAGATAACCACTTTGTAAGGATGAGTCATGAAAGACTGGATGAATTTTAATTGGCTAGGACACCCAAAACTCATAAGTTGCTAACCCAATATGTTTGAGGACCTTATATGAACTATAAAAATTGGGAGAAAGCTTCTAGTGGTGGTCCCATTTAACTAAATTCATATTACAAGGACATAGATGGAGTAAAATGTGATTCTTTTCATCAAAATGACAGTTAAAATGATGATGATCCTATTTTGATTCATCACCTAATCATTCTAGGGAGGGAAGAGGATGTTAGCTCAATATACAAGGGTCTTGTCAAACTCTTACACCTTATAGACTCGCGGTAAATAGGATGGTAATGATTGTGGCATTTGGCCATGGAGAATTTCAAAAAAACTTATTCAAGTGACACCATGATAAGTTATAATATACTATTTTTCAACTTGAGGTAGCCTCTAGACTCACCATGATTTTCTTTCCAAAGCAACAGACCTCAAATATGCTTACAACTACTTATTGACATATTTAACATCACTATTAAATTAGTGGTGATATGTGGTGTTAAGTTTATATTGACTTCCCTAGTGCTAAGTCAACTCTTTCTAGAATTAAAAGTGAGCATGGTGTAATGATACATCAAAATTAAAACATAAATAATTATGTAGTTGTAGTGACCTTGAATGGGGTATTAAAGAGCACAAATTGAGAATATTCGATAAGTGATCAGCTACAACAATTATTACAAATTTATTATCGAATTTTGAAAACCCATAATAAATTCCATACAAATTTCAATCCATATAAATAATGCAATGGCCAAAGATTAAAGGTTCTGCTATCTCTAATTTATAAAATACCGTGTATATTTTGCTAGATAGTTCATTACAATAGATTTCTTAAAATAAACTAAAGCCTATCATCTGATGATTAATTTTTTATAGCTTCCATATTTGATCATTGTTATTTTCTACTTATGTGTGAAATAAATAAAATTCATAAAATAGAGAAAAACTAACACAATCGCACATCAACCATAATGAACAAAAATTTTATCTAATAAAATCTATAGGAGAAAGCTTAGCCAAAAGGTGAGGTTTTTATGTTCTCCTTTTTTTTTAATTGAAATAATGCAAGTATGGAGGAGAAGACACTCTCTATGGAGTTGCCTAAGACATGTGGCCTATTAGGATATCACTACAGAGAATTAATTCTCTATATATTTCAATAACCAGGTAAGGATTATGTTTGACTCCTCCAACTCTTAAATAAAGTTTCAAGTTCGACCCTTCTAAAATATTCCATGCATTAATATCCCATTTTGCATGAGTAATGGGGGTTGATGTGGCATGTTGTTAAACCATGGTGATTAAATCAAAAGGCCAACTTTTGGGAGGAACAAATTTTTCACACAAACTCTGATTGATATCTTTCTTACACTATTGAAATTTTATTTTAGTGTCTAACTATATTGTGGATCTAGCAAAAGTGAGTTTTTGGGCCACAAAAAATAACATTCAATTCCTCTAATTCTCCAAATTGAGACCCACCAATGAAATTGACCCTATAATATGTTTCTTCTAAAATTTCCTTCTATGAAAACATTGACGTGGATGAAAAATATTATAATATTCCAATCTAATTCACTAAATGAGGTGAGGAAAATTTTCCTATAGCTTCTCCTTGGAGTACCACTTTGTTCTTCCCAAAATTTATCCTTTGAACCCAATATACCTAAGGCCATCCTGCCCCTATCATATAGTTCGTAATAGTTTATACCAAGCTAAAAAGTAAAAAAATGCCTTGATTGTTTACATTGATAAAGCTAATAGAAATTATAATAATAATGATAAAACTAATGGTACTAATAAAAAAAGTGTTTTTAATCACGTCTTCTTCATATCACTTGAAGGTAACTTGATTTTCATATAGTGTGATGTTATTTATTAGAAAAATAGAAGATTCATTGTAGAAATAATGTAATATAACAATATTTAGAGCAGAAATGACATATTTGTAGAAGAATACGAATGCCACAAATAGTAATACCTCTATTAATAAAAGAAATATTATCTTGTTTCTTCAAGGGGGGACCTATTGATGAGTAGAGCTTTAATTACAATATGAATCACATGACATTCCATTAACTTGCTTCCACTTTATTATATAGTTTTTATTTAACCTCTTAGGAAAATTCTACTAATGAAAATTCTTGGTTGAAGAAACATTTTTTCAAGCCTTCTTGAAATTATTACTTTCAAAAAATATCTATTACGTGTGCCCTTTTTTAATTACATGGTTTCAATAAAAATAAATAATTCTATTACTTAAGTAGTTTACAATAGGACCGTGACATAACCTCACCTTTATAAACTATCATTGTCCTCAAAGATAGAGATGAAGGTATTATTGAATGAACTCTAATGGTTGTCATGGAACACCTACAAAATACATATCTTCCATTGTGTTATTGCCTCTTCTATCATTCACTAATGGAGGCTACCATTCTCTTTTTTTGAGGACATCATTTTCCTACAACTAAATATAACCTTATTCACCTTATTTTGGGAGGAATGTTTCAATATAGGAACTAGAGATAACCACTTTGTAAGTATGAGTCATGAAAGATTGGATGAATTTTAATTGGCTAGGAAACTCAAAATTCATAAGTTGCTAACCCAATATGTTTGAGGACCTTATATGAACCATAAAAATTGGAAGAAAGCTTCTAGTTGTGGTCCCATTTAAGTAAAGTCATCTTACAAGGCCATAGATGGATGAAAACATTATTCCTTTCACCAAAATGACATTTAAAACGATGATGATCCTATTTTGATTCATCACCTAATCATTTTTAGGAGGGAAGACGATGTTAGCTCAATATACAAGGGTCTTGTCAAACTCTTACACCTTATAGACTCACGGTAAATAGGATGGTAATGACTGTGGCATTTGGCATGGAGAATTTCAAAGAAACTTATTCAAGTGACACCATGATAAGTTATAATATATTATTTTTCAACTTGAGGTAGCCTCTAGGCTCACCATGATTGTCTTTCCAAGGCAACACACCTCAAATATGCTTACAACTACTTATTGACATATTTAACATCACTATTAATTTAGTGGTGATATGTGGTGTTAAGTTTATATTGACTTCCCTACTGCTAAGTCAACTCTTTCTAGAATTGAAAGTGAGCATGGTGTAATGATACATCAAAATTCAAACCTAAATAATTATGTAGTTGTAATGACCTTGAATGGGGTATTAAAGAGCATAAACTGAGAATATTTGATAAGTGATCAGCTACAACAATTATTACAAATTTATTATCAAATTTTGATAACCCATAATAAATTCCATACAAATGTAAATCCATATAAATAATGCAATGGCCAAAGATTAAAGGTTATGATATCTCTAATTTATAAAATACCATGTATATTTTTCTAGATAGTTCATTACAATAGATCTCTTAAGGTAAACTAAAGCCTATCATCTGATGATTAAATTTTTATAGCTTCCATATTTCTTCATTGTTGATTTTCCACTTATGCGTGAAATAAATAAAATTCATAAAATGGAGAAAAACTAACACAATCATACATCAACCACAATGAACACAAATTTTATCTAATAAAATCTATAGGAGAAAGCTTAGCCAAAAGCTGAGGTTGTTATGTTCTCCTTTTTTTTTTAATTGAAATAATGCAAGTATGGAGGAGAAGACACTCTCTATGGAGTTGCCTAAGACATGTGGCCTATTAGGATATCACTACAGAGAATAAATTCTCTCTATATTCCAATAACCAAGTAAGGATTATATTTGACTCCTCCAACTCTTAACTAAAGTTTCAAATTTGACCCTTCTAAAATATTCCATGCATTAATATACCATTTTGCATGAGTAATGGGGGTTGATGTGAAGTGTTGTTAAACCATGGTGATTAAATCAAAAGGCCAACTTTTGAGAGGAACAATTTTTTCACACAAACTCTAATTGATATCATTCTTACACTATTGAAATTTTATTTTAGTGTCTAACTATATCATGGGGTCTAGCATAAGGGAGTTTTTGGGCCAAAAAAAAATTCATTCAATGCCTCAAATTCACTTTGGAAGGTTTTAGAACCCAATTCACTAAATTGAGACCCACCAATGGAAATGACCCTATAATATGTTTCTTCTAAATTTTGCTTCTATGAAAACATCGAGGTGGATGAAAATTATTATAATATTCCAATCTAATTCACTAAATGAGGTGAGGAAAATTTTTCACTTCTCCTTGGAGTAACATTTTATTCTGCCCAAAAATTATCATTTCAACCCAATCTACCTAAGGGCATCCCACCCCCATCATGTAGTTTGGGACCACTTCAATAAAGTTTTATCCTATTTCAACTCTTCATAGGATTACAGAGTTAGATTCTCTATGGATGGTAGGACATGTTCCTCTTTCTATTATAACATGAAGATTCACATAGCTTGATCTTATATACACAATTTTCCATTTATTTAACTCCCCTACCTACTAATTCACATCAACAAGTGCCATTTTTTTATTTAGAGATGATATAACTATTAAACATGAAGAAAAGTGCCAAAAGGAAGCTCTCAAGACCAACCATATAATCCTAAAGGAAAGTTCTATATTCCTATAGGAAAATTCTAAATTAGATATTAATGGAACAACTAAATGATTCAAAGCATAAAATTCATAACAAACTAAATTCTATCATGTACATTTAATAAAAACAACTCGCCAAATTACAAAGAATAAGTTACTAATCTTCTACTGGAGCATGCAAAGTACATCACTCACAAAACTAATTGCAACATAAAATGAAAGATTAAATATCATGGAAAATAAGCATTAATATGAGAATGATAAGGGTACATAGGGAATTATAACTTGGATGGGTGGACACTCCCAAAGGTGCTTACTAATGTTCGCAAGTGGGCTAATTTTCTATGCTTTTTCCAAAAAAACAAAATTGTCAATTTTGATTTTTTTCTAAAAATTATTTGCCCAAATTTTATGGTATAAAATTGTTTTACCTTAATAATCACAAAAAATATATATAAAGACTCTATAAAATTATTAGAAATTTTAATATTTTTACAAAAACATTGCCAAATATTTTGTACATTGCATATTAAAGGCTAGTGATATTCGCTAAGGTTTTTAAACTTTAAGATAAATTTCAATCCTTCAAATTTTCCTTGTGATAGACCTAATAAAATATAATGGTAGCTACTTGGAAATAAATACTATCTTTCCATTAATACATAATTCCAAATATAAATAAAACTATAAATCTACAATGTAATTAAAATAATGTTCTTTCTCTTCTCCCTTTAGGCCTAACCTCAGTTCTCTTCTTATAGTAATTTATGGTTGAGAAAACACCTTGAAAGAATGGTTGATTCCCCCAGAAAAAGATACATATATCATAGCCATTTCATCCCCTGGGGTTTGTTTCACATGTAAACATGTCCCTTGGTATTGTTATGGAATTTAACCCACATAGTCTTGAGTTCCACCATGGTAGCCGAGGGAGTAGAGTTGCCTTTTTTTATGATAGGCTATTGGTGTCCTATTGGTATATGATATCTTCCTCCAGAAACCTATCAAATATATGTACTTATGCTTTTGAAGCTCACAAACATATGAGTATGATATATTTCCTAAGAAATTACTCAACCCAAAGTAAAATAACATTAAATTATATAATTAAAAGGGACATTAATCCATGTCTTAAGGTGGACAAAGGGCTATAAATGGACCTTTGATCATCCATTTCTTAGCCCGTCATTCCCATTGCATATATGACTTCCCATCCCTGAGAAAATGTACATGTTAATCTTATTGTTCATATTGTTGGTCCTCTTGGTCATATTTTTCTTTGTATTCCAACCTCTTGTCACAAGCTAAATTCCAAGTGAATTCTCCTCGCTAATAAAAGTCTGGTGCTTGCTTAATAATTTTAGAATATTCCTCTTATACTACCTGATAAAACTCAAGATTCATATAGGCAAGAAAGGTGGGTTGAATTTCAACGCTACTAATATTTCTTCCAAAGTTTGCATTGATTTATTTTACCATGAATATATTGCTATAATAGCCTACAATTGCAGGGTAGAGTGAGGTTTATGGGATTGGAGGCTATAAGGAAAGTTTTTCCACCTCCTTTTCCAAGTTGAAGTGGCTTCCTCTCCCAATAATTTCAGTACATCTTTTAGGTGGGACACAAACTCTTATTTCCTTTTATTCCAATTGTGGAAACCACCTTACATTATGGAAAAATTTAACGAGTTGCAAGGATATCCTTAAGCTTGTATGGTGCATCCCTTACCCAATGTGAACTATTTGGTTCCTCTTCTTTATGCCTCTTCATTTCCTTAGATCTCATATCTTCATGCCTCAACCATGAGGCAATAAACATTAACTATACATCCCCATGTAAGGGTTTGAAGACCAAGTATGTAGTTGAGATTGCATGATATTATGGAGATAGAATTCATAGAGTTTGGTCTTTTCCTATATGTTTTTTTCCTCAACCACTTGCATTATTTCTTGAACAGTTTGAAGGTTAGACTGCTAGAGATGTGCAAAGTTGGTTATATTATACTTACATCATCATTATTTGAGGAACAATGTGTGTATTTTGGCTAAAGATAATTACTCTACCATCTCCATTGAAATATGAGCCATGGACCTAATGATGTCTCTACAATTCCAATTTTTTAAACCTTGTGTATTGTCCTTTTAGCTTCTTCTAAATCCTACTTGAGATTCTTGTTGTCTTCAATGGATTGTTGCTTGATACCTCCCCATTTGAGTCCTAGGATCATCATTTATGTGCTTAGTTCATGTACCTCCTTTTCTAGTTTCACATATTTTCTAATACACTTTCTAGTAGTTATTCTTCCTCATTTATGAATAAGAATATTTTCTTCTTTACTATAGTGCATGTCATAGCAAGAATGCAAGAATGATATTGCTACGACAAATATGATGCATTCTTGGATTCACAATTACATTTATAAGGTGGGGTTGAATTAGTGTAATATAAATTTTACTTAATTAAAGCATTCAAGCACCAAAAAACATCAATCTCATAAGTAGAACATGAAACAGAGATATATGCGAAAGAAATTCATGTAGAAAGGCACAAAATTTATTTAATATATTATTATTTGTATGAACCAACCTATAAAATACACTAATCCACTTAGTCACTCAATTTTATCGCAACCAACCTATAGGAGACACTAATCCCATCTACTACTTTACAGCCACAAAACTACAAAAGACAACATTCCCCTTATTCGTCAACTCTTCACTTTGATCCAGGTGCTTCCTTCAAATACAAACTTCTCCAATTGCACACTTCAATTACCTTTCCTTTTGAAAATTTCATATTTCCTTAACTGACTTATTTCAGTTACATATTTTTTTTAAATTGTTAGGAAAAATACTAAGGGGGCAGAGGGGGTAAATCAATATTTTTAATTCACTTTAACTTCTAATATAACATTCATAATTTTGTATGATATTTTTATTCTGTTAACTTGTGTATCTACACAAATTAGTGATTGCAAATCACGTATATCTAGATAACTAATTTTTCATATGTTCCAAGAAATGTTTATCTTTAACCAATGCATCATTATTTCATTATCCATTTAATAAACAGTAACCATGACCAATAAAGAGAATATAAATCATCAACACATAAGAAACACATCAACACATATGGAAACCATGTTTCTAATTGGAAACCCAATGTGGGAGAAAACCACCATTGTTGTCATATTTGTCTTCTTATTTTATTATAAAGAAAATATTCATTACATCTTGTATTGGCTGAACTCTTACTAGCACACAAGTACCCACATGCAGGAGGCTAAAACCTCCATTGGTTCTCCAGGACCCACTAGAAGGGAGCTACATCCCCCTGATCGCGTTTATCGGCTCCTATTAGAAGGGATCATCTACCCCTTGAACAAGTTTGCCAGCTACCACTTGAAGGAAGATCTGGCTCCCTTAATGGAGTATCCAACCCTCAGCACCCCTTGTGGACCATGCTTTATAATATTTCATACTGGATGCACATGTCAACCAATCATAAAAACATGCATGACACCTTTCATCATATTTTCACAATAGACGCACACGAACAATAAGCCCAAACCAATATGCCAAAATAAAATACTGAATCTCAAAATTTGACTCACTAAAGCATTGTAAGCCAACTGAGTCACTGAAACATCAATCCACTGAATATTGAACCAACCACTATAACCAGATCAAATAAATGCACAACTATTCCACAGTTGATACAAACCATTAGGATGAAGACATCATTGACATACAACAACAAATATAACCAAAATTGTCATTTGTCGTAATCAAGTAGCACTGCAAACACCAATTAAACTAAACTCTGAATATATGTGTGTCTGTCATAAGAAGGATCCACATATATAATTATTTCTTGTGAATAAAAAATGCGCATAGATATCAATTCACAAAATACTAAATAATTGAATCCCTAAAAATTAAATCAACTAAATCACTAAATCATATAAGTCACTGAACTAGATCAAACCAATATACTAACATGTCAATTATCCTCCTCAACAATACTATCATTCCATACCAAACCAAGTCACCATTCAATAACCAATCATCAACACAGTCAGATATCAACTTATTCTGATCAAGACATCATTAATAAACAACAAAAAATAATCAAATCAATCGACATACAAACATATGTAAACGACCCAGATCGAACAGCAATCTAAGGGAAAATTATCTCAAAATATATACGTGACTATTGTGAAGCATATCTATGTATGTATGTGACTTTCTAGAATAAAACTTGCATATGGGTCTTCAATTACTGAATCAACTCTTTGCTACAATTCATAACACATGACAAACCCAGACCTCAACGCACATATTGTTAAAGTCACATATCACTGCAAACATATTCATATCATAGTAATCATAGATCTTGCATAGTTAAGTACACAAACGTAAATAAGTTAGTTAATTATATTCAATGCATTTTCAGATCTCTCATATCTAAGCCTTCTCCTTCCTCCCTAGTGAACACATGTTGCAAATTAGATCACACATGAATAATCCATCCAAATTCACACTTAGCTGCTTGATGTCCTTCTCCTTATATATATATTTTCCCTTGCCAATACCATAAGAAAATCCCTTGGTAATTTTGTTACTAATTGTAGACGGGATCAAATAGACATTACCAACACAATACTATGGGTAATTACCATGGTAATAACTCTTGGTTTCCTTTTTTCCATGGATCAGATTATGTACATGATTTTTTCTTACTTAGCCTTAACGTGCTAATCCTTCAAACTCCTATCAAGGGCCCTTCTTCCATTGTTAACTGCTTTGTGCCCTTGGTTCGTTGAGCTCTTATGACCATGTGTTAGCCCCAATATCGGAGCCCCTTTATCAGAACTTTTTCAAGTGCCAACGGTTATAAAGTGTCGGCATCCTCAGCCTTCGATATGCGATCTCCGACATGAAATCACCACTCCACATGGAACCTCATGAGTGGTGACACATGTCACCTAGATTTGTCCCATTAGTCCCCCTCAAAATGCCAAAACTTCCAGCCATGTATCCTTCCATACCGCCACATCATGTTGACTTCAAATGCCACTATAACTTTATCATAACTAATTATGTGCCACAACATGTTATTATCAGAGCCAGTCATACGTTACCACACATCCTGCTATAGGAGAGAGAAAAGGACCCGCCCACCTTTGGTTTTGTGATGAAATACTTTGTTAATCCTTTATCAGCGTTCCTGACAGATTTTAACACCATATGCACTTTACCCTTATCGCCACTTTTTAAAAGGTTTACATGTTGAGAATTTTTTATTCTTCGATCGTCAATCTTATGATGTGTTGATGCTCCTATGTTGTGATGCATTGATACCTGAACTCTGATATGCAATTGTCGATATTCTTGATGCTCTGATTTTGCAATCTTTGATATGCTTGATGCCCTGATGTGTGATCACCGATCTCTCTAGACCTCTGATATGTGATCGCCAATATCTCTGGACTTCTGATATGCAACCTATGATATCCCTTCCTAAGGCTTAAATCCTTGAACTTCAATAGGCCATACCTTTTGATATAGGTGTCCATTGTTTGACTTCCACATATCGTTGGAATTCTTGTTCAACATTTTCCAATGGAGAGGGTAAGATTTAGGATTTGAGCCCTTCTGCTACTTGGAAAATGACAGCAAAATTCTTTGCTCCTTACCCCTTTGGACAAATGAAAACACATTTTCCAATAAGTGAGAACAACATTCATGGAGTAAATAACAACTACGTTTCTCTTGTTGTAAGGATAAAATAGTAGCACAAAAACTGCAAATATTGTAAGAAGCAGAGTCAAAATAACAAGATCAGGAAGTAGTAGTGACTCCTCCATTTTTCATACAACAATTAGACCTCGCATTAATCCAAAAGGTTGATGATACATGTGATAGCACACAACATATTAGTGAATAATGTAGATATGACGATGAAGTATAATCAAACCTTGTTTTAATGTGTTTCCCAGGTAGATGGTAACGAATCTATGAATAAATCTCATTTATGAAATTGATCTTCACTTATTGTGTTACAAGGTCATGGATGTTGACTAAGTTTATTAAATATTAATTGTAGTTAGGTTTAAAGAAATATTGTATCATTTACTTGGTATCATTTCCCGAAACAACATTGTAGTTTTGTTGGACATTAGAGAGCCAAAATGCATATCAAAATTTCCAATAAAGTAGTTAGGATACCTGCTCTTGTTTTCTGATATGGACAACCAACCTGTAAAAAGAGTTAGGTTGAACCTTTGACATGGGCTATGTTCTTGGCTTCACGATATCCTACATGTCTTAGTGACAATGTTGCATGTTTGTTGGATTTTATGGAATAGGGGTAAGAGAGTGCATTAAGCATTAAGTATTGGAGTGTGAACGTTGTATGGAAGAAGTCATGGTCACAACCTATACACGTGGATCCATGTCGGTTGGTTATTTTACAATGTGTGGAGATTTTCTTATGCATAAAGCTCCACATAAGCAAAGCTCCACACAAGTCTAGTAGTTCAACCATAACAGAACCGTAAACATGTGGAATTGATGGACTAGTATAGATATATGTGTGTACAGAGCCCACAATTAGGAGGAAGAATTTTTTTGTTGAAGTCCCTTTATTCTTCTTGATTTGCACTTCTAATGACAGGTAATCAATTAGTTTATAATTTTGGATAACCTTTAATTTTTTCACTTTTGTGGAGCTAAGTTCATTGTGCGTAGCTCCATAAGTAGAAAAAAATGCACAATGATCTTAACAACAATGTTATAAGGCCAAAGAACTCCTACATTATTGTTGTGGATACATCCCTCCATCTTTAAACGAACGAACTCAATATGCATTCATCTGGATTTGAAATTTTTGTGATTTCTACTATTTATGGAAAGAAGAGTGTGTACGTTTTGACGTATAGATGCCTGAATCCACCCAGATCCACTACCACCAATTTCAACTACCCGCTAAATGAATTCACGACTTCAAATTTCTATGAACAATAAACAATGCAGACCACCCACTTTGTAGCTTCCTCCGCACATGAGTTGAATCCTATATGTAATAAAAATGGATGGAGTTCCTTTTGATGTTATTTTGGAAAAATCACATGGGTTATAGAAATAAAAAAATTCAAAATAGTGATTCAATTTTTACGTCCAATATATAATGCACAAAAATGAATTAAGAAGAGACTTCGACACAATTTTGTTTTATATCAAAAATCAATAATGGCGTGATGTTGATTATTGGAAATATTAAGAACATCATTATTTGTGTAATTTAGAAATTAATGTCTTGCCTTTTATCTAAGTTTATTAATAATGTAATTATGTTTTTATTATAGAAAGCATTACGGCATCAACATTTTGTTAATTTATTAGTTCCCTTATTGTGCTTGATAAAAATCTTTTCTTGAGCATTTGTTTCACTTGTGTAGAACATATTAGAATTTGATACTCTCTTGCAATAAACAAAATTTGTATATCCTTTAGTTATGAATTGAATTTTTTATGTTTTATCTTAATTTCTTAATACAAAGCTACCCATAAAATAGTTTTTCATCCTGAAATTATGTATAGCATGAAAACAGTTATCAACACACTGCTAACTGCGCCCCTTGGTTTTTCTCGCCACAGATTGTCTCATTTTTGGAATGATGTGTCGATTGTGAAGAAAATGGTTGATTTCCATTGAGTTGGCCTAGGACACTTGATGCTAATGCAAATTAGTAGAGGCGCCCTATGCAATATGTCCACATGTATAGGAATAAATCAAATCTGTTCAATTTCTGCAATCATTTCATTTTCGAAATTCAAAATTGTTTCTTGTGCTTCCTTTGTAAATTTTATATAATCCCAAATTAAAATTAATTTGGAAATGATTTAGGATCTACGTACATATAATACCAAGTTAAAACTAATTTGGAAATGATATTAGGCTCTACGTACATATAATCCAAAATTAAAATCAATATGGAAATAAACTTAGGCCCTTCATACATCCTCAATAAATTGTGTCTAAAGATAATGATATCATTTTGGACAATAACTACTCCAACATTCTATTTTTCCAATGCTAAAATACTATGAGTAGTATCTGTATTTTTAGATAATTGTACAAATGATCTACGGTGTGATAACCTTTCATATTTTGGGTAGAGTATATATTTTAATGGGGAGTTTACGAGAACCGTGATATAGCGCTCTGGTCAATGAAAGTTTAAGATGTTTGCCTCTACATTCATGCACCTTTGTATGCCCACACTATCTAGATTCCATCTTGAGAACTACCAATCACGGGCCCAACACTGGTCCATGTGGACTTTCTTATTGGAAACGAAGCATGCATTGTGAAAAGTCGTGCCATATGTGCAGACAAGTTGATTTCTACTCCAGCAGCTAGGACATTGGAGGAATGCCTCAAGAAATGGAAAATAGAAAGTAAGTGGCAACAAACTACCCCTTGTGTGGATCTTTTCTCGTGTGGATCTTTCTACGTGTGAAAATATCCACATTCTTGAGTCTATGCCCCTTGGTTTTTCTTGCCACAAGTTGTTTGATTTTTGGGACGATCTGTTGATGTGAAGAAAGTGGTTGATTTCTTTCTGTTTGATTTAGGCTGGCACATTTGGTGCTAATGTAGAGTTACTTGTTCCATTTTTTTAGAAAATGGATATTGCATTGATGCACATAACATAACAGAACTTAGGGTTACATGAGACCCTATTGTGGCAATGTATCTTAAAAAGTACTTTTTACTTAAATTAGTGTTACCTCAGGTTGTAATTTGCCTCACTCTTATTGAGATGCATTTTCATGCATTTTATGACTACTTGAACCCTTCTTTGGTACCTGGAATTGAGTTATTTATTTGGTGGGGTAGTAGTTTCGAACTACCGGTGACTCCATTTACCCTTACATATTAATTGAAGTGAGTGGTGGTGCTTGATTAATGAACAAAAGGTAATTCTATTAGAGTATATAGAAGTACGTGCTCATTGTATTACGCTATGAGCTTATGATATAATTAGAATATTTTTCCATTAGATTCATCATTAGGGTTTATTGTGAGGACACTAGCTGACAGAAGGGAGCTCAACTGCCATGGTGTCCATGACAGCTAGACTAAAATGACTGAACGTGAAATTGGTTGTGGACCAGATAATCCAAACTACGCATATTTTGACTCTAGAACCATCAAAATTGTTGTATAACCAGCATGCAGAGAGGAGTAAGGGATGGAATTACAAAATACCACAATTGTTGTTGAATGTAGGGAGAGCAATGTAGAAGGGAAGAAAAAAAAACAAAAAAATTAATTCTATAAATAATGTGTGGAGGAATCTGATTGTGCGAGAGTGCAAAAGTGCCACACTCCCGCACATTGTGCTTCGTCGACACTACATAGGTGCAGAGGCCCCATTTAAAATTCAAGATAAAAATATATTAGATATCAGTGTGAACATCAATAATGTGGAGTAAAGCCAATGCAATGAATAAAAGTAGTTTCCAAAATTTTAAATGATTCACTCCAAGAGCTAAAGGCATAGTTAAACAATTAAAGATCCATTATATCATTTTTCACTTTAATAAACTCTCCACTTTGAACATAATTAAGGATATGGAATGGATACATAATAACCCTTCTTTCCATCAGTATATAGAGGTACAAGGGATGATGAACAATAGATAATTGGGTGACTCAATTTAGGGAGTTGTGTAAAGTTTTTAATTTCAAAACAAGTAAAGCCACACTCCCCATCGAATGTCTGAATACAGTAACATGCAAGATAGAAGGCATACATCAAAGCTTCATCCATATCTCTCAACATGTTAGATAATTTATTTTAACATATAATTCAGTTGTGAATATGGAAGTTTTCTAATAGTAGAAAATCAAGCAACTATTTTCTATATAGATATTTCCCAAATTAATCAGAATTCTCGCTATCATGTGAAAATTCATAACATAATCAAAACCCAATCAAATGAAATGGATCAGAGTATCGCCTCACAAGAATTCATATTGACTAATATCAATATTTATGAATATATTTTAGGTGTGATGATGCTTCATAATAGTTATTTTATCTACCATTACACATCCTTAGATATCAACACTATGCAAAGGTTCCTCTGCATAGTGAAATCTCCAGACCTCGAAAGCTTTACACAATATTAAATAGAAATTATTTTAGCCCTTGCCCCAACAAGTATATGTAAAGGACCTACAACTACATCAGTTATGGCATCAATGGGGAGAACAATAGAATAAAAATTCCAGTGTTAGTGTCAGTGGCAGAGCACTCACCTACAAAATAGCCACTCACAAAATTGGCCTTTTTTCGATTTAAAATTATTTGTCAGGCACTATCATATACCTAAAATAAAATTCCTTCCACTAGGGGAATTATGTCCAATTAGAGTTGTCTTATACAATTGAAAATTAGAAATAACATTTCTAGAAGATTACAAATTTATTTTTAATTTACGATAAAATAGGAATATTGAGCATTTTCCTATATTGAGCATTTTCTTGAAAATTTGGTTAAAATTGCAAAAACTCAACAAAATATTGGAAAGTCAACACACTTTGACGTGAGGTTAATGCTATAGTCCCTAGTGAGGCAAGGACTAATGCTGTAGATCTATAGGATCCCTATCAACACATTATATGTGTTTGCAATAACTAAATTACAAGAAATGAAGGAATGCTAAATGTTTTTGAATTTTTTTTGTGGATAATTTGTAATACTTTATACCAAGCTATAAATAAAAAGATACATTGATAAAACTATTGGAAATAATAATAATAATGACAAATTTAATGGTACCAATAAAAAAAAAAAATCATGTATTCTTCATATCAGGTAATGGTAACTTGATTTTCATATAGTGTGATGTTATTTATTAGAAAAATAGAAGATTCATAATAGAAGTAATGTAAGATAACAAGATTTAGAGTACAAATAACATATTTGTAAAAGAATATGAATGTCACAAATAGCAATACATCTATTGATGAAAGAAATATTCTCTTGTTTTTTTAAGAGGGGAATCTATAGGTGAGGCCAAAATCCAATTACAATATGATTCACATGACATTCCATTAGATTGTTTCTAATTTATTAAATAGTTTTTATTTAACCTCAGAGGAAAATTAAACAGATGAAATTTTTTATTGAAGAAACATTCTTGCTAGCCTTCTTAGAATTATTTCTTTCAAATAATACCTATTACATGGGTATTTTTTTAATATACACGGCTTCAATAAAACAAAACCATTCTATTAATTAAGTGATTTACAATAGGAAAATGACATAACTTCACCTTTATAAACCACCTGTTGATGGTGCTATATATCACAACCATACAAGGGGTCCCCCCGACGTGAAGTCCCAACTAGACCTTACACCATTTGGAGTAGGAGCCCCATCCAAAGTATTGGCCCAACCACCATAACTCATATTTTTCCTTAGCTACAATGAATAACATAAGAGAGTATGCACATAACCGTTGAAATCAACAAGAAATATGACACTGTGAAACACCAATTGTAATGTGTAAAAGGAGGCTTTCACAAGAGGAGAGATAAGAGTGAGTCTCTAGGAGGAAAGAAATAGTACTATCCTCACACAGGCAGATGAGAGAAAGGAAATATTCATTATTTATCTAGTGAAATATTTCACATAGATGCAACAATCATTATAGCACATACATCACACATCTAACAAGATAAGCACCAAAGCCAATGAAGTAGTTTAATTTATTTAGTACACATGAACATAACCTATACCGAAAACATCTAAAGAATAGTCTTACAATATTCACAATACATGCATGAAAATGTGTTAGCTCAATGAGCTTCTGATAATTAAGTGAAAGATCCCAGTACACAGTTACAATGGTGAGCCACTGGCTCCGGTAGCGGAACATTAAGTCACTTCTTGCTTCTCCAAAGAATGATCTTCTCTCCTATGCCAAGCTAGAGAAGCTAAGGATAACTCTCCAAACCATTAGACTCCAAAATCACTTTGCTTGTGTTATGAGGGTGTATTTATAACAAGAGGAATGAACTTTCATATCCCCATGACTCTTGAGCTTCCATCATGACTTTTGGACTTCAAAGCGACCATTGAATTTCTATTAACTCTTTGGTCCACATGTGACTTTTCATATTCCATATGTGACCCTTGGAATTCCACATGTTTACATTTTGTCATTTTGAAAATTACATCATTATATCCACAAATGATTTGGCAAGACATGATTGGCACATAAGACATTGTGATGAAACTTGTACAAGCCATGACTTGAAAATGATGACATGGAACTTCATGATGATGTAGCTATGCCAAGCTTCTCTCCTTTTTTCTTTGAATTTGAATTCTTCATGATAGATCTTTACTTGTTCTTTATTTTCACCCTCCAAAGCATCTAGATGAATGTTGAATCCTTCCAAGTCAACTTCTTTATCTTGGTCCAAGGTTCCATTGTGTTCTTCACAATGGTCTATCTTTGTGTTTTATCTTCGCAAGTGCTTCCTTGTATCTCTCCTTCACATATTCCTTAAGAATCACCTTGTCATGTTGAGATGGTACACTTGGAGATGAAGTTCACTAATGACATGGAAAGACCAGTGTAGTAAACTTCTATTATACCTCTACTTTTCTCATGGAAGAGGATAATTTTGGTGGGATTGTGAAGAAGCTAAGAGGGAGAGGTCTTCTTAGGTGCAGTCCGCAGATATAGGAGTCTAAATATGAGTGGTTTGCACTAGAAACGTGCACTATCCTAGGGAAATAAAGAGGGAGGAGCATGTGTGTGAAGTGCAAATGGTAGTGACTAGGCGCCTAGGGATTGCAGTTACCAAAGTAAGAAAAAATAAAGCATAACGTAGTTTTCTCCTGCAGAGGTGTAGGGAGGATCCACTAGTAACTAGAACTATGCCATGCACTAGAAGGGAGAGCGATGAGAAAGTGTTCTATGTAGTCGGGAAGTTTATTTAACAAGGGTTGATGGCTTACTGACTAAAATTGTTCCATGTGTTGTGACTGAGAGGCATGCCTAAGGAAGAGAACAGTTTTCTTAAGCAGTGATTTATGAGAGTTAACATTATCCACTAGAATTGCACCATGCACTAAGGAGACAGGAAGAGCTCAATCATTAGAGAAATTTTAAGGTAAAAAATGGGCCTCAAAACAAAAATTTACAACCAAAATCAAATTTATAAGAACAAATAGGATTCAGTATTATGATGTTAATCATGGGGGATTATTCACCATTTTTGGAGTAAAAAGGTGAAAAGCTGAGAATACAAGTTTAAAAATTAGTTTTTCCTTTTTTCCATCCAAAATTTTATGAGTTAATCTAATATTATTTTATTATTTCCACTATTATTTTATAATATTTCTCAGGAGGCCCATTTTAGACCTCAAAATTTCTCTAATGCTTGGCATAGTGAGCAAGTGTAAGAGGTAAGGGTGGCATGCTTTCTCATTGTAACCGTGTAATGCACAATGCTTGAGGGGAAGTCTCAAGGTGTGCATAGTTTCCCATTGTAGAGGTCAAGGAGTTTCTCTACTTTCCACTTTGAATGCAACATGTGCTAGGGAGGCAAGTAGGATGGACTCTTGGGAACCGTTTTTAGAGGTAAATAGGAAGGAGACTGAGAGACTGTAGTTCAAGATTGTGCAATGGCTTGTGAAGGAGTATGACCTAAGAATGGTGCAATGATATTTTGTATAGGGTAAGTAATGCACCACTATTGAATAGAAATGTGACATGCGCTCATCCACTGACTAGGAGTCTAAGTGTGCAAGATGGTAAGGCCAGGGAAAGCTTGAAAAATGGCTAAGTGTGGAATCAATTGAACAAGAGAAGAGAGAAGATAGAAAAAAGTTCTAAAATAGGATCACACACATGAATTCCATCAAACACAAGCCAATAATATGCACATTAATTGAAATCATCTTGAATACCTTGAAATAATAGCAAAGCGACACTTATTTCGAAGCGTGACAATTAAAATGTACCTTTGAGACACTTGAAATACAAGTTGGAAAGGAAGTGTTGAGTGCATCTAAAAGGTGTGTTAAGTCATGAGGGATTGTATAGTTCATATTCTTATGATAGATAATATCAACTAATGAAAAAGAGTGTGCTAGACTTGCCTCTAGTTGTATGCCAAAGTGCAACACATGTAGGAGTGAAAACAATTAAAAGTGACACTTGCAAAAGCTTAATAAAGTGAAAGTGAAACATTCCATAGAAAATATAAATTGAAAATGACAGTTGCTAAAGTTAAAGCAAGCAAAAATGACAGTCACAAAAGTGAAAGCATTACTTGTGAAAGCAAAGGTGCGCAAAAGCAACAGTTCAAAAAACTCAACGGAATAATAGTACAATGATAAACAAAGTGAGAGAGATTATCAAATGATATATGCACTAACTATCAGCATAGGTTTCATAGCTTATGTATTGAAAATTTCATAAGCACTGCTCCTAGAGATATGCAAGCCTTTTTTTAAGGAGCTTTGCAATGCGTTTCTAAGCTTGCATGGCAACAAATCTATTTATTAATTCATAAAGGAATGAGCATGTGTGAGCAAGCTAATTTTACATTTATAATTTGAGAATAAGACTTAAAAACTTTTCAAAAAATTAATTTACCATGAAGTCACCATGGAACGACAAATTTCAAGATCCTTAGTGGGATCCAAAATTCAAGTGTAGGAAAACTTTTGGAGGGCATTGATCACAACGTCAACACTTGGTGACACACTGGTAGAACTCCATATTCTATATTTAAGTATATCATTGAGCACAAATTCTTAGTCCTTCAAGAAGTATTGATTCATCATGTGGATTAATTTGGCTTCCCCATTTGACCCAGTTATAGACATGGTCTCCTCTATTCCTTTCCTCGGTTAAACACACTTACAAAGATCACCATATCGTAATTGTTTTTATATAGGTTAAGGGTAAATATGTAGTTGTGATTTTAGGATAATCAGAGTCTTGGGTATCAACTCTAGTGTTTCTCCACTACCAGTAGGCCTGGAAAGTACCTTAGCGGAGTCAGTACAGGAACACAATCATTTCTTCACTACGAGTGAACCTAGATAGTACCCTTACAAATTTTCTTGCTTCACCTCTCTATGCAGGAAGCCCTTTTCCTCTTTCACCCTTTATTTTATTTATTTAAATTTTCTTTTGCACTTATTATCCAGTGTGAGAGCGATCCTCACTTATTGAGAGTAGGAGAGGTTGTTCCTTCAGAGAAAGTTATATATAACTTTGAAGATGATATGCTCGCTATTTATTTTACCCTTTCCCTTCTATACTTGATTGGATCAGAAGGAAAAAAACTATTTAATTACCACACTGATTCAAGGAATGAAGATCCTAAAATGAAAGCATGCATCATGGTTCTGCTTAAGGATTTTCGTTCAAATGGATCGTATTTTCTATCCAGAAATCATTGACTTTAAAAGATGTATAAACCAACATAATGAAGAGGATTACAGATTATCCAAGCATTGTTCTTCATCACAATTTCCCTTTTTAAGTTTTTCCACATTTTATTTTGAGCCAAGAAAGAACATTTTCATGCAAAGTTTTATTAAACAAAAGCTATAAATAAATGACAAGGCATAACAGGAAAAAAAAAACAAAAATCAAAGCATAAGTAAACCTTAACTAAAAATAAACATGGGAGAGAAACAATGAAAACCTACCAAATGCAAGGACTATAAAAGGGTAAAATGCAGGGTCATGCAATGCAAGTAGAGAGATAAAATGCACCTAGACCTACTCCTAACATAATGGGCTAGAAGGTCAGCGCTAAGTGTAATGGAATTTCCAATGTAACCACCATAACTTCTCCTGACCTACAAACAAAAATATGTGAAGAATTAAAAGAAATATAAATCGATGTGAAAAATTAAGAATAACAACTTGAAAAGATTGCACAACGAACTGAAGGTCTTGCTTATCAGTAAAAAGATCTGCCATACCAACTGGTTTGAACTAGTCTCAAAATTTTCCTCATTGATTGAATGAGGATCATAAAAACCTTGAAGGCTACTTGTTTATGTATATTCATCCATGTTTTCAGTTTTTGGAAACATCAAGAAAGATCGAAACTTATTATTTTCAATGGAGCATTCCAAGTAATATTTCTCTAACCATTTGGCGATGGGGCCATGATATGTAGAACAACCAATCTGAAAACCCTGAAACTAATGAGAAAATTAATTTTCAATTAACGCATTCAAAACACAAAGAAAATCTTCTTAGGGGAATTCGATCTTGTCTTGTCAAGATGGATAGGACCTGACATAACCATCAAATCATGTTGAAGTACCTTAATTATCCACAAGCATATGAATACTCAAATTATGAATAATGGAAATCAATGGACTCAATGAGATCAATTGATGTAAAACAATTGTCATTAGACACATCGGTGGGAAGATGATTAAATTGGTGAATTAGAAACTAACATTATTAATTTTCCATTGGTTTCCTTTTCATCTGATTACATATTAAGCCAACAATATGAAATCTTATGGAAATTAAAAAAAACACTATCATTGTAAATTCAAGAAACCAATTAGGATACCAAGGTGGAAAATTATTGGAAACAAGTGTCAAATCAAACCAAGTGTTCGTGTCAACACAAGGGTTTTGGTTCATTTAATGAATCAATAATTTGTTTTCACTCAAGGAGAGAGATTATGCTAGAAATATCATTAATTTCAAAGCATGCATAAGTGAGATAAGAAGATAATAAATCTCAAAATATTTCAAATGGGAGGGATATTGCTCCAACCGAAGATGACCTTCGTCTTGATAATCAAGATGACAAGTTTTGAAACTATGTGGATCCATATAATATGTGCTCTCGAATATTGGTTTTGATATGAGGGATTCATATGAAAAGGGACTAGGCAAACAAGAATCCTTTATCTGATCAAACAGTATATCTTGAGGGTTAATAGGATTAACTTGAAAACATTGAAATTCCTTTAAGAAAGAGCTCACATAAAGTGGATAAGTGTTAAGGAGAGAACTATGCATGAAAATTGAGATCCAACTCGGTTCGGATATCTCAATAAGATTATGAGAAACTAACAGAACCATCAGCAACGGATGAAGTGCCTCAACTTCTTGTCAGGTCCCTGAACTTTTTAACGATGGATTTTTGAATTTGGGTGGCTTAGAAAAATCAACAAGGATATATGCATCATTATCGTGAGATGTATTAGTGAAAACATTAGTAATTGGTTTGACCAGATTTAAGATTAAGCATGTCATATTCTTTATGGATAGAGCATTAAAATACATCAATCAGAAACTTCCCTTGATAATTTAGAATTGCCACATATTCCTCCTGACTTATGGGAGATTTAAAATGGAACATATCATGAATAATGGATTCATACTTTCCATCCTTTGTTTGTAATATCACACCATCCTATACGTGATTGCAATCATGAGCATCTAGATAAAGATCTAAATGATTTAAAGAAACTATTGGCATAACAAACTTATAAAACATATCTAGGTACAATGAATAACGTTCTAGAGGTAAGGAAAGATGAAAATACTTAGGAGGATAAACACCAGTTGTAACTAATCGGAATGAGCTTGTAAGAATAAAGGATCAATATCATCTTCATCAACATAGTGGCCAAGAAAGGGCATATCAATGTGACATTCAAATTGACCTTGCTTTTCTTTAACATGGTATACTAAATATTACAAAACCTAACAACTTACTTCTTTATATTTGTTATCTGAAGATGTATGAACTAGATAGATTCTAATAGAATATTGAACCAAAATATCATCCTAATCCACGAATGGAGATTGTAGACTATTAGAAGTAGATTATAGATTGATACTTTGCAAATCTAAGTCCTTCGAAGAAGAAAAGATATCATCTTATTTACTTGAGCACTCATCACCACATGTATTAGTGGAAAAATGAATGTCAAAGTGATGGTTTTCCAAAGTATCAACTTGAATGCAAGGCTTAGAATCATTTGATAGTTTATCAATCTCAAAAGATTGGTGATGAACCAGAAATGTAAGAATATAATATTGGAAGAGGGAAGAAACATAGGACATATCTTCAACACTATTCTCCTCTACATGTGAAATGCAACTACTTTATTATTGATTATTTCTTAGAACAACAGATTGAACATCATTAAGAGTTGAAGTAGCTTGATTAATCATACTAAGGAACAAGGAATTAGGAGAGATGGATGGTAGATGTTGAAGGGTATCCCTTGAGTAAATGTAATTTCAATCAAGTTAGATTCAATATTTGAATTATGCATATTGATGTGACTTGGAAAAACTATAGAATTAGCCTTCACCTAGAACTCCTTGTAGTTACTGAACCATTCCAAGTTTCCTTCCATAGAATCTAAATCATGTGGAGTAGTTGAAGGTGGAGAAGACAGATTAACAATTTATTTCCATATTTCCCAACATCATCATCATTACAAGGAGGCACCAAAATTAGTATTGAGAAAGGAGGAAAATAAGGAACGAGAGGAATAGTAGGTTCCTCCTAATAGATTTGGGGTGCGTCATGATCAACATAAGTTGGAAGAGAAGAATCATCTAAGGCTTCAGATTCAAATGATCTCATAGAAAGAAGAATTAATCTCGGAAACTTTTCACTAATAAAATTATAGTCAAAATATTCTCCAAGAAACTAATAGCAAAGGTGAAGAAATTGATTACAAAAATCCTCTAAATATTTACCATATTCCATTCTAAGTTGATTGATTCTATCACATACATCTTGATAAACATATTTTTCAAAGGCTTCACAAATATCCTTAATAGGTTTCTCAAATGAATGGATATAAGAAGTTGGTAATGTATGACACCGTTTCTTGACTTGACCTCCAAGTGTGAGGGTGAAAAACCTGCTCTTAACATATTTACAATGAATTCCATTATAAATACAAAAATGAATAAATAGAAATAGGTGTCCAAATATAGTTATTTCACCCTTGCCATCAAACTTAAATTGAGACAAGTTATAAATAATTTCCGTGGGGATGATAAGATTAAGGTCCTTGGAAAAACATCCCAGGATTATGATTTGGGAATGAGCCATTCAAGATGAGAGATTCAAAACAAACTCAATGGACACAACTTGTCATATGGCCCTCCTTTTAGTGCCAAAATGTTGACGGTGTTGGATATTGCCAACATACACGGGGTCTCCCTATGTGAATTCCCAATTAAACCTCACATAGTTTGGAGTTGGAGCCCCATCCAGAGTATCATCCCAACCATCATAACTCAAATTTTTCATTAGTTGTAATGAATAACATAAGAGAGTATGCACATAATCTTTGAAATCAACAAACAAGATGACATTGTGAAACACTAATTGCAATGTGTAAAAGAAGGATTTCACAAGAGGGGAGACAAGAGTGAGTCTCAAGGTGGAATGTAATAGTAGGATCCTAAGAGAGGCACATGAAAGAAAGGAAAGATTCATTATTCATCTAGTGAATTAGTTCACATAGACATAATGATCATTAAATTAAATACAACACATATCCAACAAGATAAGCACCAAAACTCATGAAGCAGTTCAATTTCTTTAGTACATATGAACATAACATATACCACTAACATCTAAATAATATTATTAAAACATTCATGATACATGCATGAAAGTGTGTTGGCTCAATGAGCTTCTGATAATTAAGTGAAGGATACAAGTACACAGTTACAATGGTGAGCCACTAGCTCCAATAGTGGAAAACTAAGTCACTTCTTGCTTCTTCAAAGAATGATTTTCTCTTCTATGCCAAGCTAGAGAAGCTACGGATAGCTCTCCAAAGTCTTAGGCTCCAAAATCCCTTTTTCTTGAATTATGAGGATGTATTTATGACAAAAGAAATGTAATTTTATATCCCCATGACTTTTGAGCTTCCCTCGTGACCATTGGACTTCTAAGTGACCTTTTAATTTTTATTAACGATTTGGTCCAAATGTGAATTTTCATATTCCATATGTGACCCTTGGACTTCCACAAATTTACATTTTTTCATTTGAAAATTACATCATTACATCCACAAATGATGTGGCAAGGAACATTGACATATGACAATGTGATGACAATTGTACAAGCCATGACATGGAACTTCATGATGATGTGGCAATGCCAAGATACTGTCCTTGTTTATTTTACTTTGACTTATTTGTTATAGATATTTGTGTGTTCTTCATTTTCACCCTCCAAAGGGTCTAGATGAATTTTGAAACCTTCCAAGTAAACTTCTTTATCTTAGTCCAAGGTTCCTTTGTGTTCTTCATGATGGTTGTTATTTGTGCTTAGTATCCCTATGTTATTCCTTGTATCTCTCCTTGACATCTTCCATAAGCATCACCTTTCCATGTTGAGATGGTACTCCTGCAGATGAATTTCACTCATGGCAAGGAAATATCAGTCCAGAAAACTTCTATTCTACCCCTACTTTGATCATGGAAGGGCCTGATTGTGGTGAGCATGTGCAAAAGCTGATGGGGAGACAACTGCTTAGGTGTAGTACACAGTTGCATGAGGCTAGATATAAGTGATTGTACACTAGAAATGTACACTACGCTAGGGAAAGAAAGAGGGAGGAGCATATGTGTGAAGTGAAGATGGCGATGACTAGGGGCCTAGGGATTGTAGCTTCCCAAGGGAGACAAAGAGAAGGTATAACGTAGTTTTCTTTTGCAAGGGTGTAGAGAGGATCCACTGTTGACTAGAACTAAGGCACGCACTAAGAGGGAGATCCATGAGCAAGTGTTATGCACAATGGGGAACTTTAGTGAAAAAGGATTGATGGCTTACTAATTAAAGCTACACCATTCACTGTGACTAAGAGGTAGGATTAAGGAAGAGTATAGTTTACTTTAGCAATGATCTAATAGAGGTTACACTATCCACTATAACTATGCCATGTGCTAAGGAGATAGGTGGAGCTCAGTCTTGGCGCAGTGAGCAAGTGTAAGAGGTAAACGTGATATGCTTGCTCAATGTAACTACACAATGCATAGTCCTTGAGGGGAAGGCTCAAGATGTTCACAATTTCCCATTGTATAGGTTAAGGAGTGGCTCTGTTATCCACTATGAATGCAACATGCACTAGGGAGGCAAGTAGGACTGAGTCTTTGGCGTAGTTTTCAAAGGTAAGTAGGAAGGAGCCTAAGAGACTACAATTCAAGATTGCATAATAGTTTTTGAAGGAGGAGTCCCTCAGGATGGCACAGTGTTCATTTACAAAGGGTAAGGGATGCACCACTATTGACTGGAAATGTGACATGCGGTCATCCACCAACTAGCAGTCTAAGTATGTAAGATGTTAAGGCCAGGTAAATCCTAGAAAATGGCTAAGTGTGGGATTAGTCAAAGAAGAGAGAGAAGAACATACAATCAAGTTTCAAAATAGGATAACACACATGAATTCCTTAAAACACAGGCCAGGAATATGTACAGTACTTGAAATCATCACGTGTACCTTGAAACAATAGCAAAGCAACACTTATTTCTAAGTGCAACACTTAAAGCATAGATTTGCAACACCTAAAAAATAAGTTGTAAAAAAAGTGTTGATTGCACTTAGAAGGTTAGCTAAGTTGTGAGAGAATGTATAACACATATTCTCATGATATATAATATCAATTAAACTAGAGGAGTGTGCTAGAGCTACCTCTTGTAGTATTCCAAAGTGCGACACATACAAGTGTGAAAAAAAGTCAAAAGAAACACTTGTGGTAATAAGAAAATGTGAAAACAACACTTCCAGAAGCTGGAAAAAGAGAAAGAGACACATGTCGGAGCAAAGATAAAGTGGATAAAGGTGAATGTGATTTTTTAATTTGAAGGTTAAAGTGGACTATTAAAAATATTTTTGTTATTTTCTATTTTTGTCATATTTATGTTAATAGGTATATTTATTTTAGAATAAGGCATGTATTATAATTATCAATAATTAGATGGTAGAGATTTGATTTCCATGGAGTATTTTAGAATATTCATAGTAAGATATAGAAATCAAGGTTTGAGATTTATTTCCAAAGTAGTTATATCCACAAATGCCATATGAAATGAGTAATGGTTTTTTTGGTTGTGGTGTTGATAAACAATGGTAGTGTACAATGATATTGTAACAAAGAGTATTTAGAGATTAAGAATCTCCACAGTAAAGTGAGGATAAATCTCCATGACTGAGATTCATGTTCTATGCTTTTTCTAAATAATAATCTAAAAATAAATTATAATTTATTTGGTTTGTTTTACTACATGGAAAAAAATACTACTTTTAAAATGTTTAATCTTTTCCCAAACATTAAACCATATGCATTTCTTATTTCATGAATGAGTTTACTGGTAATTACAGTTTAACTCTCTCTACGCCCTCTAACCTTGTCATTATTCCCACCCCCACCCTACTCTGGCTCTATCTGCCCTCCAGCCTTGTCATTATCTCTGCCCCTCCATCTTTCTGTCTCACCCTCTCTCGCTTACCCTTATCTCCCTCTCTCACTCCTCTCTTTCTCTCTCTTACCCTAAGATTTGTTGACACACTTACACCAAAAACTAGGAATTTTAATGGAATTGTGTTTCAAATCAAACACCAAAATACTCTTAAAAATAAAGAGATTTGAATTATATTGGTGTTTGGGAAAATTAAATTATTTTCAATAAATAATTAGTTTGGAAATTATAAAATTAAATTTATTTTTAAATTTTAAATAAATATCATAAGAAAAATAACATGTTTTTTTAAGCAAGTGAAAAAGATTTCTATTAATGAAAGATGCATGTTTATATTGATAGCATAGATTCTGAAACTAAAAAGATTAACCTGAGAGTACTATTCTCCAACCAAGTAAAACAAAATTAAATATCATGACTATGAAAACAAAAGATTGAAGATTTACATCATTTATATCCATGAGCTGCAGTGATAACAAAATCATCCAACATAAATTTAAGAGCTCAGACCACTCTATTTCGCAGATAAGAGAGCATTAACAATGAAGTTAAACCACAAATCCACGTCTCTAGCACATATAAAGAGATTAAGTTCAGACTCATTGAGAAAACCTTCAAAGATCCATGATACAAAAAAAACATGCCATTTTGTTCTGCCCAAAAGTTATCTTTTGAACCCAATCTACCTAAGGCCATCCCACCTTTGTCATATAGTTTGGGACCACTTCAATAAAATTTTATCATATTTCAACTCTTCATATGATTACAGAGTTAGATTCTCTATGGATGGTGCGACATGTTCCTCTTGCTATTATAACATGAAGATTCATAGAGTTTGATCTTATATACAAAATTTTCCATTTCTTTAACTCCCCTACCTGCTAATTCACATCAACAAGTGCCATTTTTTTATTTAGAAATGACATATCTATTAAACATGACGGAAAGTGCTAAAAATAAGCTCTCAGAGCCATCCTATAGGAAACCATATAATCCTACAGGAAAGTTATATATTCCTATAGGAAAATTCTAAATTAGATATTAATGGAACAACTAAATGCTTGAAAGCATAAAATTCATAAAGAAACTAATTTCTATCCTGTACATTTAATAAAAACAACTCACCAAATTACAAAGAATAAGTTACTAATCTTCTACATGAGCATGAAAAGCACATCACTCACAAAACTAATTGCAACATAAAATGGAAGATTAAATATCATGGAAAATAAGCATTAATATGAGAATGATAAGGGTACATAGGGGAATTATAACTTAGATGGGTGGACACTCCCAAAGGTGCTTATAGACCAGGGAAAATATTACTAGCTAATATTCGTAAGTGGGCCAATTTTCTATGCCTTTTCCAAAAAAATATTTGCCAATTTTGATTTTTTTGTAAAAATTATTTGCCCAAATTTTATGGTATAAAATTATTTTACCTTAAGAATGACAAAAAGAATTATATAAAGACTTTATAAAATTATTAGAAATTTTAATATTTTTACAAAAAACATTGCCAAATATTTTATAGATTGCATATTAAAGGTTAGTGATATTCGCTAAGGTTTCTAAACTTTAGGATAAATTTTGATCATTCAAATTCTCCCTGTTATAGACCTAATAAAATATAATGGTAGCTACTTGGAAATAAATACTATAATTCCATTAATACATAATTCCAAATATAAATAAAACTATAAATCTACAATGTAATTAAAATAATGTTCTTTCTCTTCTCCCTTTAGGCCTAACCTCAGTTCTCTTCTTATACAAATTTATGGTTGAGAAAACACCTTGAAAGAATGGTTGATTCCCCCAACAAACATTACATATATCATATACATTTCATCCCCTGGGGTTTTTTGCACATATAAACATGTCCCTTGATATTGTTATTGGCCATATTTTTCTTTGTATTCCAACCTCTAGTCACAGGATAAATTCCTAGTGAATTCTCCAAGATAATAAAATCTTGGTGCTTTCTTAATACTTTAAAAATATTCCTCTTATACTTCCTGATAAAACTCAAGATTCATATAGGCAAGAAAGGTGGGTTGAATTTCAATGCTACTAATATTTTTCCAAAAGTTTGCATTGATTTATTTTACCATGAATATCTTGCTATGATAATAGCCTAGAATTGGAGGGGAGAGTGAGGTTTATGAACTTGGAGGCTATAAGGAAGAGTTTTCCACCTCCTCTTTCCAAGTCGAAGTGGCTTCCTCTCCCAATAATTTGAGCATGTCTTCTAGGTGGGACACAAAATCTTATCTTCTTTTATTCCAATTGGGGATAACCACCTTATATGATGGAAAATTTTAATGAGTTGTAAGGATATCCTTAAGCTTGTATGGTGCATCCCTTACCTAATGTGAACTATATAATTCCTCTCGTTTATGCCTCTTCATTTCCTTAGATCTCATATCTTCATGCCTCAACCATGAAGCCATAACCATTAACTATGCATCCCCATGTAAGGGTTTGAATACCAAGTATGTAGTTGAATTGCATGAGATTATGGAGATAGAATTCATAGAGTTTGGTCTTTCCTTCTATGTTTTTGTCCTGAACCACTTGCATTATTTCTTCAATAGTTTGAAGGTCAAACTCCTAGAGATGTGCAAGGTTGGTGATATTATGCTTACATCATTATTCTTTGAGGAACAAAGTGTATATTTTGGCTAAACATATTTACTCTACCATCTACATTGAAATATGAGCCATGGACCTAACGATATCTCTACAATTCCAATTTTTTAAACCTTGAGTGTACTTTCCTTTTAGCTTCTTCTAAATCCTACTTAGGATTCTTGTTGTCTTTAGTGGATTGTTGCTTGCTACATACCCCTTTGTGTCCTAGGATCATCATTTATGTGCTTAGTTCATGTACCTACTTTTCTAGTTTCACATATTTTCTAATACACATTCTGGTAGCTATTCTTCCTCATTTATGAATGAGAATATTTTCTTCTTTACTATAGTGCATGTCATAGCAAGAATGCAAGAATGACATTGCTACGAAAAATATGATGCAGTGTTAGATTCACAATTACATTGATAAGGTTGGGTTGAATCAGTGTGATAGAAATTTTACTTAATTAAAGCATTCAAGCACCAAAAAACATCAATCTCATAAGGAGAACATGAAATAGAGATATATGTGGAAGCACTTTAGGTAGAAAGGCACAAAACATATTTAATATATCATTCTTTGTATGAACCAACCTATAAAAGACACTAATCCACTTAGTCACTCAAGTTTATTCCAGCCAACCTATAGGCGACACCAATCCCATCTACTACTTTACAACCACAAAACTACAAAAGACATCATTCCCCTTATTTGTCAACTCTTCACTTTGATCCAGGTGCTTCCTTCAAATACAAACTTCTACAATTGCACACTTCAATTACCTGTCCTTTTGAAAATTTCATATTTCCTTAACTGACATTGTTGAGTTACATATTTTTTTTTAAATTGTTAGGAAAAATACTAAGGGATGGAGGTGGTGAATCAATATTTTTAATTCACTTTAAATTCCAATATCACATTCAGAATTTTGTATGGCATTGTTATTAAAATAACTTGTGTGTGTGTGTACATTAGTGAATGCAAATTGCGTATATCGAGATAACTAATTTTTCATATGTTCCATCAAATGTTTATCTTTAACCAATGCATCATTATTTCATTATCCATTTAATAGGCAGTAACCATGACCAGTAAAGAGAAGATAAATCATAAACACATAAGAAACACATCAACACATGTGGACACCAAGTTTTTAGTTGGAAACCAGATGTGGGAGAAAACCACCGTTGTTGGCATATTTGTCTTCTTATTTTATTATAAATAAAATATTCATTACATCTTGTATTGGCATGAACTCTTACTAGCAAACAAGCACCCACATGCAATAGGCTACAACCTCCATTCGTTCTCGAACACCCATTCGAAGGGAGCTACATCCCCCTAAGCACGTTTACCAGCTCCTACTAGAAGGGATCACCTGCCCTTTGAACAAGTTTACTAGCTACCACTTGAAGGAAGCTATGACTCCCTTGATAAAGTATCCAACCATCAACACCCCTCATGGGCCATGCTTTATAATATTTCATACTAGATGCACATGTCAACCAATCATAAAAACATGCATGCCACATTTCATCATATTTTCTTAATAGACCCTCACCAACAATAAAGCCCAAACCAATATGCCAAATTTAAATACTGAATCTCAAAATTTGACTCACTAAAGTGTTGTAAGCCTTTTGAATCACTGAAACATCAAGCCACTGAATACTGAACCAACCAATGCAACCAGATCAAACCAACACACAAGTAATCCACAGTAGATACAAACCATCAGGATCAAGACATCATTGATATACAACAACAAATATAACCAAACTTTTCAATTGTCATAATCAAGCAGTACTGCAAACCACAATCAAACTAAAATCTAAATATATATGTGACTATCGTAAGAAGGATCCACATATATAATTATTTCTTGTGAATAAAAACTGCGCGTAGATATCAATTCACAAAATACTAAATAATTGAACCCCTGAAAAGTGAATCAACTGAATATTTTATATCAACTGAATCACTAAAGCATATCAGTCACTGAACTAGATCAAACCAATCTACTAACATGCCAATTATCCTCCTCAAAAATATTTTCATTTCCATACCAAACCTAGTCACCATTCAATAGCCAATCATCAACACAGTCAGATATCAACTTATTTTGATCAAGACATCATTCACAAACAACAAAAAATAATCAAATCAATCGACATACAAACATATGTAGACAAACTAGATCAAGCAACAATCTAAGGGAAAATTATCCCAGAATATATACGCGACTATTGTGAAGCATATCTATGTATGTATGCGACTATCTAGAATAAAACCTGCGTACATGTCTTCAATTAATGAATCAACTCTTTTCTATAGTTCATAACACATGACAAACCTAGATCTTAGCACACATACTGTTAAAGTCACATATCATTGCAAACATATTGAGATCTTGCATCGTTAAGTACTCAAACATAAATAAGTTAGTCAAGTATATCCATTAGTATTCAATGCATTTTCTGATCTCTCATATCTAAGCCTTCCCCTTGCTCCTTGGTGCACACATGTTACAAATTAGATCACACATGAATAATCCATCCAAACTCACACTTAACTCCTTGATCTCTTTCTCCTTATATAGTTTTTTCCCTTGCCAATACCACAAGAAAATCCCTTCGTAAGCTTGTTACTAATTGTAGATGGGATCAAATAGACATTACTAACACAATACTATGGGTAATTACCATGGTAATAACTCTTGGTTTCCTTTTTTCCCTAGATGAGATTATGTACATGATTTCTTTTTTCACCTGCATATGTACGTGACTCTTCTTCACAGTGGTTGCATATACTTTCCAACCTTCCGAATTTTGCATTCGTTCTGTAACTAATATACCAATTCTCTTTCATATCCTCTATAACATCTATAATAGTTCCATAATCATGATATTACACCCAAGTTCACATCAAGGACAACACATTAACCATAATGACAAAAATATCCCCCTTTGGACTTGATGGAAACCTCTTTGGTGTTTGGAAACCACCTGCAAACACTAATTCTTCTCTCCCCCTTTGACATCAAGGGAAAAGGATAGAACTATGATGAATGAAGTACTTTGCCTTGTGTTTATCATCACTATAAGTCTAATATGTTGATATGAAATTTTCATATTCACCATGCTCCCCATGAGCATATGCTATACCTTATAAATATATGCAATAAAAATACACGACTTTGTAACTCAAATACATGGATATTCATTAATTCTTTTATAACCAATGATTGCAGCCTCCCATGAATATATCAATCACCCGACATAATGGGGTTACACATTTGACCCAATATCCCATACATGACTGATTTTTACAATGATTACAACATGGGTAATTTTATGACCTTTACATCATCCATAACCATAAACAAGGATATTAACAATGGAGTATCTTTTGAATCAAAACCATGATACTCATCAACACCAAATAAGCATTTGCAACATAATCATCTTAAAGTAGCAGCATACGTGACATAATAACAACATGAATCATCCTCATCATAAAGAAGCAATCAAGAAGGTAAGACAGTGTACTTTCATTATGTGGCCAAATATATCCAAGCAATACTAAGAAATTGTAACAACAACATAATATTGTGCAATAATTTTTTTTAAAGAGCTCATCCCCTTGACTTCATGTCATCAAGGTCAACAAACTCTCTTCACATATAGGAAGAGACATAATGATTAAGTAGCAAAACTATATCAATCTCTTGGACCACAACACCATAGGGAGCATATAGATATTATTTCCATGCATCAACAACATATGTGAAAACCAAGAGTACCACCCATATCACAAGCCATTAACTAAAATAGAATTGATCAACAACATCATCAACCAACATCTTGAGAGAACCTAGCATACATATCCTCCTTATGAAGATTTAACAATAGCAAGAATAAGACACCATTAATAGCTTCACCAAATGCAACTCAAGGAACATATAGGCATCATCCATAACTTCACCACATGCAATCCATTTATCATTTATAATTCATGACATAGTGACAACAAAACATATATTCTCCGAGAAGGGTTTCCACCTAAAAACTATCTTGTGTCTTGTTTTCGATGTTGTGCATTATTGAATGGTGTTGTTAAATTTTCATATGATGTGATGTTGATTTATGTTTTGATCTAATGAAAATGTTATTTAGTGCTCTAAATATTGGAATTAATTAACTGAAGTGAAATATTGATTCAACCCCCTCTAGGTACTTCCAACAACTACATCACTAGATATCATATCTCTGTACATACTAATCTTGCAACAACTAAGTATTTTATGAGTAAACCCTATGTAAAGAATCACATAATTAGGTGATTACTACCGCTACAACAATTTGATTTACCAATTGTTGATAGACATGCAAAAGAGAATGTTGTTTCATATTCCTTTCAAGGCTAACTTTGCTTGTAGAAAATGAAGAGATGTTAGATGAAAACTCCTTGATGACCATCTTTTTTCCATATCACTCTTATCTATATGGTTTTCTGGCATATCTAACTTCCTACTTACTATACAATTTCCCCCTAATTTATCTTCAAAGGAGAAAATAAATATCATCAAGAAAAGCACCCCTTATACTTGGATTGGGGGTAACCTCTTTAGGATGGGGCATGATTAGATCTTAAGACTATGTGTGAGGGAATATGATATTTACGAAATCCTCTCATCTTTTCAATGATGGACCCTGTGGGGTCCATTTTTCTACTAGGAAAATAGCCTACAAGATCCTATAAGCATGATATGATTGGCTTACCCTTCGTAGATATGCCAAGAGACATACAAAACAATGTGATGAATCCCAATTTATAGGGAAGCCTACTGAGAGGGATGAAATGCCTTTGCAACCTCAAGTTACTTTGTTATTAAACTAGCTCACAAAAAGATATAAAAGATGGATGAACGCCTTAGAAATAGGCCTCTTCGAGGGGGCAACCTCCTTTACATTACACAAATGAACAATTCTTGGATGATACAAATGACAAGACCTCCTTTCTATACATAGGATTCTAAGGGCACACTAATAACAATTGTGGGCTTCTATGGGGCACAATAATAACAATATGGGGACTACATGGGCAAAAAAATATAATAAAGGGGTTGTACTAATAACAATAAGGGGTTACACTAGAAGTATAGGGACCTAACATGCCCCTCTCCTTCAAAAAGTGTTGTCCTCAACACTTGAGTAGTTCTTGATGCTTCTGTATAAAATTCTTATCCTCCCATGTGGAATCTTCAACGAGTAAGTTCTTCCACTTGATGAGATACTCTGAAATTGATCGATTTCATAGTTGTTTGGTTCTTGTTTCTGTGGTTCTTCCAGGTTCCAATATGATTTTTCCTTCCTCCTCAAGTTCTAGAAATATTGTTTGAATTGGGGTATTCTACAACTTTTGAATGAGTGACAACGCTTCTTCATCCTTCTTTCATTCATCCCTTCCTTCGTTTAACTAATGTGGTTGGATAATAGAAATAACACAGAACAATGCTTCCACATCCTCATCCCTTCTTGAGAGTGCATCTGCAACAACATTTGGCTTCCCATTTTTGTAGATGATTTCAAAATCATAACCCAACATATTTGTGACCCATTTTTTCTTTTCTTATAAAGATAATCTTTGTTCTAAAAGTACTTCAAACTATCATGATCCAGTTTTACCTTGAACTGTCTTCCCATTACGTAAGGCCGTGATTTCTTAAATGCATGTAGTATTGCCAATGTTTCCTTATCATCAAGATCTTGCTTGAGATGTAGTCATAAAAATACCCAACCGCCTACATCAAAACTTCTTTCACTACGATGTGGATCTGCCTCTTGTTTCAATTGATTCTGCACGAAACTCGCTTTATCCTTTAAAATTTGGAGAACTTGTTGATGCTTGATTTCATCTTTCACTACTTGAACCTTTTTATTCTTGATATGTCCTTCTATATTGAGAGTTTGAGTGGTAATTTTTTCCAACTCATTACAAGATATGGTTGGATTCATTTCCTGATGCTCGATGTGATCTTTCACTTCTTGAGCATTTTTCTTCTTGATATGTCCTTCTATCTTGATAGTTTGAGGAGTGGTATTTCCGGCCAATGCATTACAAGATATGCTACGGTTCATTTCTTCTTTCTGGATGTGATATTTCAGTTCTTGAACGTTTTTCTTCATGATATTTCCTTCTACCTTGAGAGTTTGAGGAGTGGTAATTATTTCCAATTCTTTACAATATATGGTCGAATTCATTTCTTCTTTCTCTGGGGTTGGTTCCTAGTGTACATCCTATTCTTTTGATGTTTCTTGATCCTTTTCTTCCTCATATTCATAATCTATGTAAAATAATTTCTTCTCGACACACTTATGACCTTTAGTGTATTTTCTATCACAGTTGTAACAAAGCCCTTTTTCTCTTTTTTCTTCCAATTTTTGCAGTGTAAACCTTGTAGGTTATGGAAGGCTAGGGTCAACAACACTTCCATGTTTATAGTTGTGAGTGGTAGGCTTCTTGGTTGTCATAATTCTTCTTTCAATTTTTCTTACCAACCTGAATGCCTTCTCCAATGAATCAGGTTCCCAAAGGCAAACCTCATGTTGGATATTATCCTTTAAAGTCCCTATGAACACATCAATCCTATGCTCCTCTAGAATAAATTTTACCCTTATGTTCAAATTTTGGAAGTCTTCAATGTGCTCCATCATTGAACACTTTTGTTTGAGATTTATCAATTAGCTAAATACAATGTTGCTTTTTGTGTCCTCATAATGTGCTATCATTTCTCCCATGAAAACTGACAGGGTGACAAGTGCTCTACGAGAACAAAACCCTTTATACCATAAAGATTGATCCGATTCTAAATATGAAGATGTAATACGCACCTTCTGTAACAGTTGCATCTCATGTAGATCAAAATATCTCTCCCTCTGTAGTATCCAATTTATCAGATCCTTGCCATCAAACTTCCTCATATTGACTTTTCTTTATTTTTGGAACCCGATCTTGAAACGAGTGTAACTCTGTAATTTCAGATCTGCCTAGAGTATAAATTCAAAATTTAATTGCTATTCGAATGACACAACAAATCTAATAATATCCTAATCCTTCTGTTAATTTTGATATTGAGATTGATTTGAGGAGCCAGGATGGTTGCCTTCTTCATAAATTTAGTCAACAGCAATTGAGGAGAACCCGGATTCGCCTGGACTCCATGCGTATAGCCATAACCTTCAGCTGGATAACCCAAAAATTCTGGAACGCCGTACTGATAAATATTAAAAGCCACTGCATTTGAGTTACCATCATTATGAATACCGTGATTTGGATTGAAATTAGGTTCAGGCCATTCTGGATATGGCGTTAATGGAAATGGATGCCAACCATGATTAACATGGAAGGCAGGATTACCAAACCCTTGACCAGGAATAAATCCCAACTGATGCATGTCAAACCCATTGGGACTAGCGGTATGAGTAGGAGAGTTGACACGGTTGGGCGTGGGCATTGGACTCTCATTGGCTAATTTGCAATACAACTGATGACCGTCATCTGTCAACTTAATGGGCTCCTCTAGGGCATGATTGGCTGCCTCTTACCGTTTTGAAAATAAAGATGGCATATCCACTAGACCTACCCGTATTCTTATTAAACCCTTTGGGCCTCTCTTCGATCTCGCCATACTGCGAAAACAAACGTACAAGAGAACCAGCCTCCATGTCTACCGGAACGTTTCCCACATACAAGAGCATCAGCCTACGTAAATCTTCTGTCGATGTAACTTGTCCTGTGGCTAAGAAGGGTAGAAGCCGGCGGGGGCAAATTGGCACACCACAATGCAACCGCCGATCATTTTACTGGGCTCCTTCAACGCCTTGATGGCATTGTTAACGTGCTTGAACATGACGAAACCATATCCCTTACTCCTAACGCTTCTCTTGTCCTTGATCACGCAACTTTAATCTAATTCATCGAAAGGTGAGAATACGGTGGTGAGAGACTATCCACTCTCAGAATACCTACTAGCTAGAAACCTCCATGAGGAAACTAGTGGGCCTAAAAAAAAACAAAAAAAAACATAAATATTTTCTTACTTTGATGAATGTGCAGGTATAACAGAAAGGAAATCAACTAGGAATAATAGGTAGGAAAACCTACACATATATCTCCATGCACGAGTGAATTCATTCTCATAATAATAATGAATCCTCCCTACATCATTTTCATACATTACCCAACACCCTAACATCATATCATCTCCTTTTCATTTCCTTTTTACTATTTTCCTGAATTGCTATAAAGAGGTCCTATACTGATACAAGATGTTGCAAGATTGGTAAAAAGACAAAGGTTGATTTTTTTTTCTCTACTTGTACGGAAGGGGAAGGCATCAAAGGCTTCCTAATGCTCATCCATTACATCAACATGTCTCACCCCTAATTTTCCCTTCGTTGAATTTATCATTTTTATCCACAACATCTCAACATCCTTATTTTCTTCCCCTCTCAGTCACTAGCAATAACATCTCCAACACCAATACTAGCCTCTCTCTGAATTACCAGAACTCTATGATGACTTAGTGTTTCCAGGAAATCAAGTGTCTTTTCGATCTACTGGCCCCACTAGGATTGGTAGTTATCCTAGAAACAAACAATGAAAGCAATTTGCAATTTCCTCTATGTATGATAGATAAGAGAGAAGCAAAGGGACCAACCTGGATCTTTCACTTGACTCCTTGCTTGATTTCTCTCCCTCTTGATAGAGCTTGCAACTCCTCTCCTACTTGTCCCGCTTAGAGAATACCTGTAGAAACAAAGTAACAAAACACCATCAAAGCATCTTGATCTACTATATCAAAAGCATTGCAAAATCAGAAATACAATGAACATACAATGGCATTCACAAATAACAACATTCACAAATACACGTTTGTATGGAGGAAAACTCAAAGAACTTTATTAAATAGAAGGGAGAATTACAACCGAGCTGTCTGATCTAGCATCATCCTCCCAGCATCAAAACCCTATTCAGCTCATGAAAAGCAAGATCACTCAACAATACAATGCTCTCTCTCAAAGACAAGCTATCAACACTTCCTTGCAAATTACAAAATTTCAACCTCCGGATCTTGCAGATGAGGGATCCATTTATAGATGTTTGCAAGGGAGTGAGCCATCTCTGGGTTTTTGATTAGTGTCATTCCACTTGTTGTTTCTGGTTCCACTTGGAGATTTCTTGGATCTCTTACTCATCCCTGGGCGAATTCAAAGAAACAAGTGTCATATGAGAAGTTTCTAGAAGATTCCATGAGCATCCACTTTGTTATCACAAAACCAGTACTAGGGACTGCAACCAAGCCAGGTCTCATGTAACTGTTTCAGACCATACTTTAGATTAGGAATTAGCCTTCCTAATCAGAGAGGGCTCTCTCACAACTCTTGACAAAATCCTTCAAACACTAGATGGCTAACTCTTTATTTACTTATGAAAGCATAACTGGTTGGAAACACACCAAAAGATATCTCATTGGGCTATGGAGTCTATAATATCAAGTAGACAAGAAAAACACAGTGAACTCATAGAAATCAAGGCTCTTAGCATTACAAGTCAAACATATTCCACCACACATAGCTTGCTGTATACACAGGAAGTCAGAGCATATAAGTATGAATTCTGAGTGATTGCATACAACAAAACCATAAAATAACATAAGGTATAACACATCATCACTTCATTTGACCATGACAATCCTTCGAGAATCTTGAGAAGAGAATAACTCTGTTTTACTATTACTGTCAAAAAAGATCTTACAGTGGCCCAAAACAACACACTTTTTCTATTAAGTATCCAACCTTTTTTACATCTAAGTTATTCCTATATATAGCCTATCAAAACACTGCTGTACGAGACTCCTCATCAAGCATGAAGGGAGCTCGGGCTTTTGACATAAATGACCTTAACAATAACATAAACAAACTAATTTATTACAAGAGATATGATGCTACGAAAACAGAGGATTCCATCATATTGGCACTTTAAGTCTTCTTCCTTGTATACCCTGCTGTGTCCTTGGAGCTTGCCACCTGTAGTATTGCAATAATAACCATATCCAAACTTAAAACAGATTCAATGTATATACAGCTCCGGATACTTGATGCATAGATGACTCAACAACCGAAAAGAAAATGAAGCCTATATTCTTGGTTGCTGCCTCCCCTCGGTGTTCATATATTAATGATCCATCTTTAAGCCATTTAAACCTTGGATAGTCCCGTGTGACTGAAGAGAACTCATAACCCAGCCATCCCACAACTGGACAAGTGTATTATTTAACACCTCAGCAGCTCTATCCAAACCCTAAAATTTCGGAGATAAAGTGACTTTTAGGCAAAAGACAAAACTTCGGCTTTTTCTTTGAATATTTACACCTGGCCTCCTTTTCAAAATATCTGACTGATCTTCTATAATCTCCATGCTGATATTAAACCATCTCTTTAAATATATGCTGACCTCAGCATTCCAACTCAAGCTTTAAACCTAACCAGTCATCTACAGCAGTTTCGTAGCGCGCTACGAAACTGCTGTAGGTCATCAAAATTAAATATATGAACCTCAAAACAGCAATATTTCAAATCTATGATTCCTTTAGTCTTTCCATACAGGTGTGAAGACACAAAAAAGTCTCAAAAACTTTTAAAAAGACAATGGCCCAAAATATATCAAAATCTGAGAAAACACATTCCTCCTTGAATCATTAAGCTAGCTTGTCTAGCTTTTCTTTCAGGCTGATGACTTCTTCAACTTCTTGTTCTCTGCTCTTAGACTTGCATTCATTTGTTTCATAGTTTTTGCCTGTTTTAGAGCTGGTACTGTCCATACATAGGCGTCAGATACCGAACTAGCTTGACTGATCAAACTTGTTTTACCTTTCATCACAGCTTTCTTATAACTAGTATATCTCACTGCCTTCTCTTTAAAAATATTATGAACCTGAGGTATCTCCTTACTTGCTCCAGCTTGTTTTTTAATGGCAATCACATTTCCACTTTGACTAATAACCACCTTATTGTCCTTATTCTTGTTTTTAACTGCTTGGACTATTTCAGAGAAGATTTCAAGTGCCTCTGTCCTAGGCATGTCTGAAGGGACTTTCTCTTTTTGAGCCTTTTCTGCTTCCTTCATTTGCCTCCTAGTCATTGGTCTGCGAGGTTTAAAGGCATACTCTTCACCTGGTTCTTCAAACTTTAATCTTTTGGAAGCCTTTGACTTCTTAGAACTCTCAGGTGAAGATTGCGTTAGATCAATATGCATAGGTGACACCAATTGATCTGGTTCTATTTCAAGTGGTTCAACTTGGATTGGATGTTCTTGTTCTAATTCAATGGCTTCCAACAAATCATTTAGACTACCCTTAGAAACAAGACTCTCTTCCACATGAGCTGATTTTCCTTTTTCTTTGTTCAGCTGGCCTCTAGTTCTTGCTCTTGAAACTCTTTCAACTTCACTAGACTTAATTTCATCTTTTCTTTTGTGAGTCTTCTGTTTAGATGATTCTGGTGTTTCTTTAAGAGGCAACTTAGAAGCTTCTTTTTCAGATACTTTAGATGATTTTGAAGTTTTGACTACTGATGCTTCAGGAGTTTCTTTGACTGTTACAGACCTCTCTGGCTTCTTTGTTTTAGCTTTGGGCTTCTTATGGTCTGTTATTTCTTTCCTAATCTCAGCCAAAGTAGTATCCTCACTCCTATCCTCTCTTTCTCTTACAGGTAATGGAGTGAGGCCCGTTTTACTAGGGAAACCGGCCATGAATACAAACGAATCCCAGTCCTTACCAATTTTATGTAGGCTATCCAACACCAATAATTTAACCAGACCATGATGAAAAAGAGATGTTTCATAAGCTTCCTTTTTCAACTGAATCTTGTCACACATCTTAGAAATACTCCTGAATAAGTAAAAAGGGATGTCTATTGAGCTCTTACCAGTGAAGTGTAGTAGCAGCTTGAAATGATATGAGTAGACTTTGTTGTACCAACCTTCACATGTCAAGTACCTCTGGATGCATGTCAATAATGTAGCATAATTCTCCTTAAGATAGCTCCTTGGGACAGCTTTAGCAAGATCTTCGTCTACATATGGTGCCTTTAAGAACTCCTTACACGGACCCATATCAAACTTGAAATTCTTGAACCATTCTTGGCCACCTCTTGGGATTTCTGTGACTGTAGAAATGACTTCAGGGGAAACCGGAAACTCCAGCATGGCCACTTTTGAATTTAATCCCGTGAAGTTCACTGCAAATGCCTTGGTCACTTCTGCATGTCCACCTTTGAGTTTTTCACAAAACCGCCAACAACCAGCACCTCTGAACGCCTTTGCTACTTCCTCATCCCTGAGGGTTACATCTAATCCCTCCGGCTCTGTTCTCACACATCTACCCGAACGGTGCTCCTTTCTTTCCATGTTTCTTTGCACAATTCTACACAAGGAAATGACGGTGGTTTGCAGCACGAAAACACTCTTTGGCTGTAGAAATCAGGCTCGCTTGCAGTAGTCTGTTTAGAATAAAGCTCACGCTTTTCATAGAGCAGAAGACATTCATATGTTATGAAAAACACATTATGGAATGACCACTTCCTATAACGTCCTCCAAATTGACACCTAACTCAATGAAATCAGACCTGATGGCAAAGTAATGGCTAATCATGACACATAAATGGTGTGAGGAAACAATCATAACCGGACTCGTGACTCACTACTTTTCGGATTAGACATTCAAGGAAAAATGCTGCACAACAGCCCGAAACCCCGATTTCGTAGCGCGGGCAGTTCAAATTTAAAGGAATGCGCTACGAAATCGCTGACAAACGGGCCGCTACGAAAACACGCAAACATTATTTAGCAGCAGAACTGACCAATCACACTCGCGCTACGAAACTGCGCAAGTACCTAAGAGATCATACCCGCGCTGCGAAACTGCGCAAGTACCAATGACATGACATGACATAACTAACCATGATGGAAGATGACTAATGCCCTTGCCTTTACACGAATTTCATTCATAACTCTTGAGTTTCAAAATTTGAAATTGACATAAGTTAACAAACTTATTTACAAGACCTCAAGACTTTATAAAAACTTATGGACAATTAACATATACATGAACTATAGATTCTAGTGATAACACACTTAGCAAACTATCTCAGAAATTTTTCCATTCTCGCTCATCACACCCCACAGAAGGCCTGATTAGTATGCATCACACCTGGCTAGTGTAGAATTCAGTATGCATTGCACTCTAACAGTGGAGCAGTCAGTATGGTCCTCTTTTGGCCAGTGCTGGATGGTTTTTCAAGTGGAACTTTTGGGGAATGATGTAATCAGTTCACCATGATCTTTTAGGGTATGAAACAACACTTTTGGGGATTAAAGAGCCCTAGTTTATTGACATATAATATTGGGGTTGAAGTGCCCAAATATGTCTATAACAGCTACCCCCTAAAGCATGAAGTCATAAATCTTTGATGTCAGGTGAAATTCTTTAACATGAGGATCCGAGGTTTCGACACTGGAAGGTGACCTGTATAAGATATAATACAATACATCATCATCATATAATTTTCATGATCTAGCCGAGGCGGGCATTCTCATGCTCAACTTTATAAATCCATTCCATGTACATAGAACAAATAATCGTCTGTAGTTGCACACTGGTGATTCTTCATATGTAGGGTCATCGTCCCTGGCTTGGATGACCATCTGTGTAGCTTCTGTGTAAATTTGATGTCTTTATATTCCTGAATATATTGCAGCCCAAATGGATAAAACTAGATCCAGGGTCTTCAAACTTGTTCAATCTTTTCCCGATGTACAAGTCGATCCATGTGAAAAGATGTTCTGAAGTCGAACATGGAAAGACATTGCCTGATTACCAGCCAATAATGTGAATTTAACAGATGCGAGAGGAATCATCGATAATGATAATGACCCTCAAGGTACTACAGTACAAGTCACATGGTGTGAATATATGGTCCGATGTCGAACACCATGCAAAATCTTTTGGTCGAAGGCCATTGATGTCAACCTGTAGCCGAAAGTGAGAAACTTGCCATTAAGGCATGCAAGCTTCAAAGTACTGAAAGGGTTGTTTCTAAGTCAACTTCTTGGATAATGAGCTGAAGTCGACAAGAAGTGACCCGTCATATTAGGGCCTTAATGTATCCCACATCTATGACATGAAACGAAGCAAATGATTTTTTTGGAGGTGAAAACGATCGATGACACAAGGTTCAGGAATGGCGGTCATGAAAAATGGAGGTTGAAGGTATTGCAGTGGATGAGACATTAACTGGATGGTGAATTCTCAACTGAATGACTTCTCTTGAACTATCAGCGACACTGAGATGGATTGGTAGCTTTAACCCCAAAAATGGATGGTGTGAAAGACCAATGGTGAAATGACTGGTGAATGGAATAACCCAACCCAACTCAATCATGATGATGGAGTGAAAGTGTCATGTTCAAGAGTGACCTGCTACCATAAAATTCTTCAAGTTTTCTTCCCTTTTTCCCCAGTCATTTCTGAGCAGTACCTCTTTATTTTTGTCAAGCTTGAGGAGGATAACATGTGCTTGTTCTATAATTTGCCCTTTAGGCAAACCTGTCGCTATGTTTTAGCGACTCTAGCCACAGTGAAACTCGTTCTTGTCTGGGTGAACAAGTTTGTCGCTATTGTTTTATTGAGTTTAACAACAAAGATAACTCAGTCCTTTTCATGTTTAAAGAGTTTGAAAAGGGAGGAAAAGAAAACTCCAGTAGTTCTTTTACGTAGAATAATCCCTTAGGTCCAAAAAATATTAAAATAATACAAAAGGGATGACTTTTCCATCACTTTAGTGAGCCGAAATAGACAAACGCTCGAAATTTTTCATGAGATAATCCCTCAGGTCTGAAAAAGATTAAAATATATAGGAGGGATGGTGTTTCCAATCACTTTAACGAGCTGGAGAGGCCAATAGATCGATAATCTTTTCATATTTAATGAGTCTGAAAAGGGTTTAAAGAGGACTCGTTTTTTAGGAACGAGTGGTATCCGGGGTAGCAACTAGTTCCAGGTAATCTTGGAACTTCTCAAAACATGTTGATGTGAAGAGGGTGGCTAATAGGACCACTCGTCACAGTTGTTCCTCAAAAGGGTAAACAATCAAGTGGAAGCGTATGATCGGCCAAAAGAATGGAGGTGATGGCAACACACAACCAAGGCTCAAAAGGCTGATGTAATGGCAATCACAAAGGTTATTTACCAAAGGTAGGTTCATTTTTTAAAGAGATTGAACTCTGGGGGAACATATGCTCTGTTTGTGAGTGGGTTCATTTTTTAACGAGCTTGAACCTTGGCGAAACTATGCTCAGAGTTAGAGGCGGGTTCATTTTTTAACGAGCTTGAACCTTGTGGAAACTATGCTCAGTTTTTAGATTCCCTTTTTGTGCGAACTAGAAATGACCAATCTAAAAAGCTAAAAAAAGAAGAAAAAAAAAGCTAAGGAACCACTCAAGTTAGGTAGGATGATTTTTTGTCAGCAGGTTAGACAAAGCACCTCCTTTGCTTCGTCCATAGCATAGACTAAGGTGAATGGTGTGTCAGACCAATCACCTAACCTAAGAAGCTAAAAAGCTAAAATACTAAAAAGCTAAAAAGCTAAAAAGCCAAGAAGCTAAAGAATGAAATTGGTTGTTTATAGCTCGCATAAAAAGGTTTGGATGCCCCTACCATGATGAAAAGGAAAGTCTCCAGTAGCCATATGGAAACTTACTGTGGTTATGCAGGATGGATTCGTCTGCGGAACAGACAAAACACTTCCTACATTTTGTCCACCAAATAGACAAAGGTGAAAGGTGTCTCAGACCAATCACATAACCAATAGGGAAACTTATCTCTACAGGAAAACCTATATTTTCAGCTAGGTTCGTCCGCTAAATAGACAAGGGTGCATGCCCCCTAAGCTTCGTTACATTTACCAGACTACTCGCGGTAATTAGGTGGATGGAATGAAGGTTGAAGAGACATCGTTGATATAAAAGGACCATTTAAGGATGATGATTGACTTGGAGCTATGCTTGAACCGGGAAATGAAAGCTGGTCAATAGTGACAATTTTGCTTTCATGTGGGAAACACATCACTCGAAAGAGTGTTGAAACAATAGCCTCCATGTTGTAAACACAGTCACACCCAAGGAGTAGATTTTAATCTAACAGCTCTTGGACTACCATCACGTTCAAGTGAACGGTTTTCCTTCTCAAAGTAATTGGTAACTTAGGAAGGATCCCTAATGGTCGACTGGTTCCTTTGTTAAAGCCTGACAAATTCTATGTAACAGGCATAAGCGATGGCGAACCAAGTGCTTTCCAAGCAGTTGAGGAGAGGATACTCATTGAAGCCCCTTCATCTATAATAGTGCCAGACATGATCATTTTGTAAACTTGTACTATGATCCTGAATGGTACATAAGAAGGAAGGCGAGATTTCGCTAGTCGATTCCAATCAAAGGAAGCGATTAGACTGCTTGGAGGGGGTACCAAATAAATGGTTGAATTAACCCCTTGAGTAGCGGGAACTGGAGGATTCTCTTCCTGTTGTGAAGGAATAGGTGGATTACCCCCAAGTTCATCGAACTCTGAAGTAACAAACGTACAAGAGGACCAGCCTCCATGTCTACCGGAACGTTGCCCACGTAAATCTTTCGTCGATGTAACTCGTCCTGTGGCTGAGAAGGGTAGAAACCCGCGGGGGCAAATTGGCACACCGCAGTGCGACTGCCGATCATTTTACTGGGCTCCTTCAACACCTTGATGGCATTGTTAACGTGATTGAACATGACGAAACCATATCCCTTACTCCTCACGCTTCTCTTGTCCCTGATCACGCAGCTTTCATCCAATTCACTGAAAGGAGAGAATACGGTGGCGAGGGACTGGTCGTTTGTCTCCGGGCCAAGACCACGCACAAATAGTTTTCTGATCAAAGTTTTTTTTAAGGCGAATGAGCGCACTTGATCTCGAACGTACCTATGTTCAGTCGTTGCCTCCTGTACAAGCTCGATCAATTGCTCATGGCTTAAGACATTTAGAATGTTCACTGTGTCTTGCACTGTCAAATCCTCCACAAGGTCATTCTCTTCCCCCTTTCCATTCTTTAAAGACAAGTCCATCGACCCTTGCTCTTTTGATTCCATGATTTTGATATGTCTCTTTTATATTATCTTGTCTGTCCACAAACAGCGAATTTGTCCAGAAAATACCCTCTCCCTGTTGTTTCGGGAGTTTGACTTTCTGAAATAAATAAATCTGGAAAATTAACGGAGGAAATCCACTACAAACACTAAGTATGGTTAGACGGGGATAATGAACAAATAGCTGTTTGTTTAACTGAGATATACACACTGGCCAAATGGAATGGTGTGAAACGACACAATCACCGACTCTCTCATTTAAATCATATTTGAATTATTTTGTACTCTTTGTCCCACACAAGCCGACTTCTTCTTTCTTTCCTATTAAAATTGCGTCTTCCTCTCTAAAATAATGAAGACTTAGCATTAAACAAAGTTGCCATTAAATGCTATTTATCCATTTCACCAGAAAGGCCTATGTGGCATTGGTGTATATTAACTAATATTTTACAAAATATCAATAATAATTTCGTTTTAATATTTATATTAATTTAGTAGGTGAAATAATTGAAGTTAAAAGAAAAAGTTTATTCCATTGATAGATGTTTTTATATATAAACATTAATTATTATTTTATTATTTTTTCATATATATAAACTTAATATTAATTATTATATCTATAAATAATTTAAAAATATTATTAAAATAAGATATTTACAAAAAATAAAAATAAAAATTCAAAACCAATTGTAAATAAAATATTTATAATTTTCATATAAGTGAAGAATATCAACATAAATTATAAACATATAAAATAATTAAAAGTAAAAAACTCCTTAGCCTTCAAACAATTTAGTAGTCTATTACTTAGTCCAAGGGAATGTGTCATTACTTCTATCCTTAACAAATTAACATTTCTCATAAATTTATTTTAACTTCAAATCTATAGCGAATATATATATATATATATATATATATATATATATATATATATATATATATATATATATATATATATATATATATATATATAGATGTATATGTATATGTATATGTATATGTATATGTATATGTATATGTATGTATGTATGTATGTATGTATGTATGTGTGTGTGTGTGTCTGTGTGTGTGAGAGAGATCCTTATCAACCCATAATAGGTGCTCGTTATAACTAAATCAGAAAAAGAAATGAAAGAATGTTAAATGTTTTTGAAAGATTTATTTGCAATAGTTTATACCAAGCTAAAAATTAAAAAAATACCTTCATTAGATACATTGATAAAACTACTAGAAATTATAATAATAATGATAAAATTAATGGTTCTAATAAAAGAAGAAATTTTAATCATGTCTTATTCATATCACTTGAAGGTAACTTGATTTTCATATAATGTGATGTTATTTATTAGCGAAATAGAAGATTCATAGTAGAAATAATGTAAGATAACAAGATTTAGAGCACAAATGACATATTTGTAGAAGAATATGAATGCCACAAATAGCAATACCTCTATTAATAAAAGCAATATTATCTTGTTTCTTTAAGGAGGGGGCCTATTGACGAGGAGAGCTTTAATTACAAGATGAATCACATGATATTCCATTAACTTGCTTCCACTTTATTACATAGTTTTTATTTAACTTCGTAGGAAAATTCTACTAACAGAAATTCTTGGTTGAAGAAACATTTCTGCAAGCCTTCTTAAAATTATTGCTTTCAAACAATATATATTACATGGGCTCTTTTTAATATACTTGGCTTCAATAAAAATAAATCATTCTATTACTTAAGTGGTTTACAATAGGATAGTGACATAACCTCACCTTTATAAACCACCATTGTCCTTCCATTGTACTATTTCCTCTTCTATAATTCACTAATGGAGCCTACCATTCTCTTTTGTTGAGGACATCATTTTCCTACAACTGAATATAACCTTATTCACCTTGTTTTGGAAGGAATGTTTCAATATAGGAACTAGAGATAACCACTTTGTAAGTATGATTCATGGGAGATTGGATGAATCTTAATTGGCTAGGACACTCGAAATTCATAAGTTGCTAACCCAATATGTTTGAGGACCTTATATGAACCATAAAAATTGGGGGAAAGATTCTAGCGGTGGTCCCATTTAACTAATGTCATCTTACAAGGCCATAGATGGACGAAAATGTGATTCCTTTCATCAAAACGAAATTTAAAACGATGATGATCCTCTTTTGATTCATCGCCTAATCATTCTTGGGAGGGAAGAGGATGTTAGCTCAATATACAAGGGTCTTGTCAAACTCTTACACCTTATAGACTCGCGGTAAATAGGATGGTAATGATTGTGGCATTTGGCCATGGAGAATTTCCAAAAAACTTATTCAAGTGACACCATGATAAGTTATAATATACTATTGTTCAACTTGAGGTAGCCTCTAGACTCATCATGATTGTCTTTCCAAAGAAACACACCTCAAATATGCTTACAACTACCTATTGACATATTTAACATCACTATTAATTTAGTGGTGATATGTGGTGTTAAGTTTCTATTGACTTCCCTAGTTCTAAGTCAACTCTTTCTGGAATTAAAAGTGAGCATGGTGTAATGATACATCAAAATTCAAATCTAAATAATTATGTAGCTGTAATGGCCTTGAATGGGGTATTAAGGAGAACAAATTGAGAATATTTGATAAAGTGATCAACTACAACAATTATTACAAATTTATTATCGAATTTTGATAACCCATAATAAATTCCATACAAATGTCAATCCATATAAATAATCTAACGGCCAAAGATTAAAGGTTCTGATATCTGTAATTTATAAAATACCATGTATATTCCTCTAGATAGTTCATTACAATAGATCTCATATAATAAACTAAAGCCTATCATATGATGATTAAATTTTTATAGCTTCCATATTTGTTCATTGTTGATTTTCCACTTATGCGTGAAATAAATAAAATTCATAAAATAGAGGAAAACGAAACACAATCGCACACCAACCACAATGAACACAAATTTTATCTAATAAAATCTATAGGAGAAAGCTTAGCCAAAAGGTGAGGTTGTTATGTTCTATTTTTTTCCTAATTGAAATAATGCGGGTATGGAGGAGAATACACTATCTATGGAGTTGCTGAAGACATGTGGCCTATTAGGATATCACTACAAATAATTAATTCTCTATATATTCCAATAACCAAGTAAGGATTATGTTTGAATCCTCCAACTCTTAACTAAAGTTTCAAATTTGACCATTCTAAAATATTGCCTGCATTAATATACCATTTTGCATGAGTAATGGGGGTTGATGTGGCATGTTGTTAAACCATGGTGATTAAATCAAAAGGCCAACTTTTGGGAGGAAGAAATTTTTCACACAAACTCTGATTGATATCTTTCGTACACTATTGAAATATTATTTTAGTGTCTAACAATATCATGTGGTCTAGCACAAGTGAGTTTTTGGGCCACAAAAAATTTCATTCAATGCCTCAAATTCACTTTGGAAGGTTTTAGACCCAATTCTCCAAATTGAGACTCACCAATGAAAATGACCCTATAATATGTTTCTTCTGAATTTTCCTTCTATGAAAACATCAAGGTGGATGAAAAATATTATAATATTCCAATCTAATTCACTAAATGAGGTGAGGAAAATTTTCCTCTAGCTTCTCGTTGGAATACCATTTTGTTCTGCCCAAAAGTTATCGTTTGAACCCAATCTACCTAAGGCCATCCCGCCCTTGTCATATAGTTTGGGACCACTTCAATAAAATTTTATCCTATTTCAACTCTTCATATGATTACAGAGTTAGATTCTCTATGGATGGTAGGACATGTTCCTCTTGCTATTATAACATGAAGATTCATAGAGTTTGATCTTATATACAAAATTTTCCATTTCTTTAACTCCCCTACCTGCTAATTCACATCAACAAGTGCCATTTTCATATTTAGAGATGATATATCTTTTAAACATGAAGAAAAGTGCTAAAAAGAAGCTCTTAGGGGCATCCTATAGGAAACCATAAAATCCTACAGGAAAGTTATATATTCCTATAGGAAAATTCTAAATTAGATATTAATGGAACGACTAAATGATTGAAGGCATAAAAATCATAAAGAAACTAATTTCTATCCTGTACATTTAATAAAAACAACTCACCAAATTACAAAGAATAAGTTACTAATCTTCTACTAGAGCATGCAAAGTACATCACTCACAAAACTAATTGCAACATAAAATGGAAGATTAAATATCATGGAAAATAAGCATTAATATGAGAATGATAAGGGTATATAGGGGAATTATAACTTAGATGGGTGGACACTCCCAAAGGTGCTTATAGACCAGGGAAAATATTACTGGCTAATATTCGTAAGTGGGCCAATTGGTATATGATATATTCCTCCAAAAACCTATCAAATATATGTACTTATGCTTCAGAAGCTCATAAATATATGAGTATGATTATATTTCCTAAGAAATTACTCAAACCATAGTAAAATCACATTAAAATGTATAATTAAAAAGGACATGAATCCATGTTTTAAGGTGGACAAAGGGCTATATATGGGCCTTTGATCATATATTTCTTATCCCGTCATTCCCATTGCATATATGACTTCCCATCCCTGAGAAAATGTACATATTAATCTTATTGATCATATTGTTTGTCCTCTTGGTCATATTTTTCTTTGTATTTCGACCTCTTGTCACAAGTTAAATTCCTAGTGAATTCTCCTAGATAATAAAAACCTGGTGCTTGCTTAATACTTTTAAAATATTCCTCTTATACTTCCCAATAAAACTCAAGATTCATATAGGCAAGAAAGGTGGGTTGAATTTCAACGCTACTAATATTTTTCCCAAAGTTTGCATTGATTTATTTTACCATGAATATCTTGCTATAATAATAGCCTACAATTCGAGGGGAGAGTGAGGTTTATGAACTTGGAGGCTATAAGGAAAAGTTTTCCGCCTCCTTTTCCAAGTCGAAGTGGCTTCCTCTCCCAATAATTTGAGTATGTCTTCTAGGTGGGACACAAAGTCTTATTTTCTTTTATTCCAATTGGGGGAAACCACGTTATACGATGGAAAATTTTAATGAGTTGCAAGGATATCCTTAAGCTTGTATGGTGCATCCCTTACCCAATGTGAACTATGTAATTCCTCTTGTTTATGCCTCTTCATTTCCTTAGATCTCATATCTTCATGCCTCAACCATGAAGCCATAAGCATTAACTATGCATCCCCATGTAAGGGTTTGAATACCAAGTATGTAGTTGAATTGCATGAGATTATGGAGATAGAATTCATAGAGTTTGGTCTTTCCTTCTATGTTTTTGTCCTGAACCACTTGCATTATTTCTTCAATAGTTTGAAGGACAAACTCCTAGAGATGTGCAAGGTTGGTGATATTATGCTTACATCATTATTCTTTGAGGAACAAAGTGTATATTTTGGCTAAACATATTTACTCTACCATCTACATTGAAATATGAGCCATGGACCTAACGATATCTCTACAATTCCAATTTTTTAAACCTTCACTGTACTTTCCTTTTAGTTTCTTCTAAATCCTACCTAGGATTCTTGTTGTCTTTAGTGGATTGTTGCTTGCTACATACCCCTTTGTGTCCTAGGATCATCATTTATGTGCTTAGTTCATGTACCTACTTTTCTAGTTTCACATATTTTCTAATACACATTCTGGTAGCTATTCTTCCTCATTTATGAATGAGAATATTTTCTTCTTTACTATAGTGCATGTCATAGCAAGAATGCAAGAATGACATTGCTACGACATATATGATGTAGTGTTAGATTCACAATTAGATTGATAAGGTTGGGTTGAATCAGTGTGATAGAAATTTTACTTGATTAAAGCATTCAAGCACCAAAAAACATCAATCTCATAAGGAGAACATGAAATAGAGATATATGTGGAAGCACTTTAGGTAGAAAGGCACAAAACATATTTAATATATCATTCTTTGTATGAACCAGCCTATAAAGGACACTAATCCACTTAGTCACTCACGTTTATTCCAGCCAACCTATAGGCGACACCAATCCCATCTACTACTTTACAACCACAAAACTACAAAAGACATCATTCCCCTTATTCGTCAACTCTTCACTTTGACCCAGGTGCTTCCTTCAAATACAAACTTCTACAATTGCACACTTCAATTACCTGTCCTTTTGAAAATTTCATATTTCCTTAACTGACATTGTTGAGTTACGTATTTTTTTTTAAATTGTTAGGAAAAATACTAAGGGCCGAAGGAGGTGAATCAATATTTTTAATTCACTTTAAATTCCAATATCACATTCAGAATTTTTTATGATATTGTTATTAAAATAACTTGTGTGTGCAGAAATTAGTGAATGCTAATCACGTATATTGAGACATCATTCCCCTTTTAATTTACTAACCGGAGAACCCATAGCAATAACCATTTTTCATCATTCCCCTTATTCGTCAACACTTCACTTTGATCCAGGTGCTTCCTTCAAATACAAACATCTCCAGTTGCAACCTTCAATTACCTGTCCTTTTGAAAATTTCATATTTCCTTAACTGATTTTGTTGAGTTACATATTTTTTTAAATTGTTAGGAAAAATATTAAGGGGCGGAGGGGGTGAATCAATATTTTTAATTCACTTTAACTTCCAATATCACATTCAGAAGTTTGTATGATATTATTATTCAGATAACTTGCGTGTGTACACCAATTAGTGAATGCAAATCACATATATCCAGATAACTAATTTTTCATATGTTCCATTGAATATTTATCTTTAACCAGTGCATCATTATTTCATTAGCGATTTAATAAGCAGTAACCATGACCAGTAAAGAGAATATAAATCATCAACACATAAGAAAAATATCAACACATATGGACACCAGGTTTTTAGTTAGAAACCCAATGTGGGAGAAAACCATATTTGTCTTCTTATTTTATTATAAGGAAAATATTCATTACATCTTGTACTGGTGTGAAATCTTACTAGCATAGAAGCACCCACATGGAGGAGGCTACAACCTCCATTGGTTCTCGAACACCCACTCGAAGGGAGCTAGATCCCCCTAATCACATTTTCTAGTGAATGGTTACTTGCTGAAGTTCTACAAGAATCCCCTCTCAAGGGTTGAATTTACTAATTCCATAAGAAAAGAGTTGAATGTGATTGAGGGTATCAAATCTCCTAATCCATTCAACCTCTAATCATTAGATAAATGAAGGAAAAACATAAAATGGAAAACCGAGAGAGAGAGATTAAAATAAAGCGAAAAAGAAAAAAATAATCAAGTGAAAATTTCCTTTGAGGCACTTGAAGAAGACTCGTTTGCTAAAAATCTCCCTGAGGCACCTTGTGAGGCTAAGAGTTAAAAGAAAAAGACACAACAATAAATATCCCCAGGTGAAAACCTCCTTTCAGGCACCTATGGAAATGCCCACTAGCTAGAAACATCGACACAAAAGTGGATACTGTGGATATTCTAGATTCTCAAAACTCCCAGAATACCTAGGAGCTCATCCCCTTGACTTCATGTCAAGGTCAACAAACTCTCTCCACATATAGGAAGAGACATAATGATTAAGCAGCAAAACTATATCAATCTCTTGGACCACAACACCATAGGGAGCATATACATATTATTTCCATGCATCAACAACATATGTGAAAACCAAGAGTACCTCCCATATCACAAGCCATTAACTAAAATAGAATTGATCAACAACATCATCAACCAACATCTTGAGAGAACCTAGCATACATATCCTCCTTATGAAGATTTAACAATAGCAAGAATAAGACACCATTAATAGCTTCACCAAATGCAACTCAAGGAACATACAGGCATCATCCATAACTTCACCACATGCAATCCATTTATCATTTATAATTCATGACATAGTGACAACAAAACATATATTCTCCCATAAGGGTTTCCACCTAAAAACTATCTTGTGTCTTGTCTTTGATGTTGTGCATTATTGAATGGTGTTGTTAAATTTTCATATGATGTGATGTTGATTTATGTTTTGATCTAATGCAAATGTTATTTAGTGCTCTAAATATTGGAATTAATTAACTGAAGTGAAATATTGATTCAACCCCCTCTAGGTACTTCCAACAACTACATCACTAGATATCATATCTCTGTACATACTAATCTTGCAACAACTAAGTATTTTATGAGTAAACCTTATGTAAAGGCTCACATAATTAGGTGATTACTACCGCTACAACAATTTGATTTAGCAATTGTTGATAGACATGCAAAAGATAATGTTGTTTCATATTCCTTTCAAGGCTAACTTTGTTTGTAGAAAATGAAGAGATGTTAGATGAAAAACTCCTTGATGACCATCTTTTTTCCATATCACTCTTATCTATATGGTTTTCTGGCATATCTAACTTCCTACTTACTATACAATTTCCCCCTGATTTATCTTCAAAGGAGAAAAGAAATATCATCAAGAAAAGCACCCCTTATACTTGGATTGGGGGTAACCTCTTTAGGATGGGGCATGATCAGATCTTAAGACTATGTGTGAGGGAATATGATATTTACGAAATCCTCTCATCTTTTCGATGATGGACCCTGTGGGGTCCATTTTTCTACTAGGAAAATAGCCTACAAGATCCTATAAGCATGATATGATTGGCTTACCCTTCGTAGATATGCCAAGAGACATACAAAACAATGTGATGAATCCCAATTTATAGGGAAGCCTACTGAGAGGGATGAAATGCCTTTGCAACCTCAAGTTACTTTCTTATTAAACTAGCTCACAAAAAGATATAAAATATGGATGAACGCCTTAGAAATAGGCCTCTTTGAGGGGGCAACCTCCTTTACATTACACAAATGAACAATTCTTGGATGATACAAATGACAAGACCTACTTTCTATACATAGGATTCTAAGGGCACACTAATAACAATAGTGGGCTTCTATGGGGCACAATAATAACAATATGGGGACTACATGGGCACAAAAATATAATAAGTTGGTTGTACTAATAACAATAAGGGGTTACACTAGAAGTATAGGGACCTAACATGCCCCTCTCCTTCAAAAAGTGTTGTCCTCAACACTTGAGTAGTTCTTGATGCTTCTGTATAAAATTCTTGTCCTCCCATGTGGAATCTTCAACGAGTAAGTTCTTCCACTTGATGAGATACTCTGAAATTGATCGATTTCATAGCTGTTTGGTTCTTTTTTCTGTGGTTCTTCCAGGTTCCAATATGATTTTTCCTTCCTCCTCAAGTTCTAGCAATATTGTTTGAATTGGGGTCTTCTACAACTTTTGAATGAGTGACGACACTTCTTCATCCTTCTTCCATTCATCCCTTGCTTCGTTTATCTAAAATAACACAAAACAATGCTTCCACATCCTCATCCCTTCTTGAGAGTGCATCTGCAACAACATTTTGCTTCCCATTTTTGTAGATGATTTCAAAATCATAACCCAACATATTTGTGACCCATTTTTTCTTTTCTTCTAAAGATAATATTTGTTCTAAAAAGTACTTCAAACTATCATGATCCAATTTTACCTTGAAGTGTCTTCCCATTACGTAAGGCCGCCATTTCTTAAGTGCATGTAGTATTGCCAATGTTTCCTTATCATCAATATCTTGCTTGAGATGTAGTCATAAAAATACCCAATCGCCTACATCAAAACTTCTTTCACTACGATGTTGATCTGCCTCTTGTTTCAATCGATTCTGCACGAAACTCGCATTATCCTTTAAAATTTGGAGAACTTGTTGATGCTTGATTTCATATTTCACTACTTGAACCTTTTTCTTCTTGATATGTCCTTCTATATTGAGATTTTGAGTGGTAATTTTTTCCAACTCATTACAAGATATGGTTGGATTCATTTCCTGATGCTCGATGTGATCTTTCACTTCTTGAACATTTTTCTTCTTGATATGTCCTTCTATCTTGATAGTTTGAGGAGTGGTATTTCCGGCCAATGCATAACAAGATATGCTAGGGTTCATTTCTTCTTTCTGGATGTGATATTTCACTTCTTGAACCTTTTTCTTCCTGATATGTCCTTCTACCTTGAGAGTTTGAGGAGTGGTAATTATTTCCAATTCTTTACAAGATATGGTCGAATTCATTTCTTCTTTCTCTGGGGTTGGTTCCTAGTGTACATCCTATTCCTTTGATGTTTCTTGATCCTTTTCTTCCTCATATTCATAATCTATGTAAAATAATTTCTTCTCGACACACTTATGACCTTTAGTGTATTTTCTATCACAGTTGTAACAAAGCCCTTTTTCTCATTTTTCTTCCAATTTTTGCGGTGTAAACCTTGTAGGTTATGGAAGGCTAGGGTCAACAACACTTCCATGTTTATAGTTGTGAGTGGTAGGCTTCTTGGTTGCCATAATTCTGCTTTTGCTAACCTGAATGCCTTCTCCAATGAATCAGGTTCCCAAAGGCAAACCTCATGTTGGATATTATCCTTTAAAGTCCCTATGAACACATCAATCATATGCTCCTCTAGAATAAATTTTACCCTTATGTTCAAATTTTGGAAGTCTTCAATGTGCTCCATCATTGAACACTTTTGTTTGAGATTTATAAATTGGCTAAAAACAGTGTTGCTTTTTGTGTCCTCATAATGTGCTATCATTTCTCCCATGAAAACTGATAGGGTGACAAGTGCTCTACGAGAACACAACCCTTTATACCATAAAGATTGATCTGATTCTAAATATGAAGATGTAATACGCACCTTTTGTAACAGTTGCATCTCATGTAGATCAAAATATCTCTCCATCTGTAGTATCCAATTTATCAGATCCTTGCCATCAAACTTCCTCATATTGATTTTTCTTTATTTTTGGAACCCGATCTTGAAACGAGTGTAACTCTGTAATTTCGAATCTGCCTAAAGTATAAATTCGAAATTTAATGGCTATTCGAATGACACAACAAATCTAATAATATCCTAATCCTTCTGTTAATTTTGATATTGAGATTGATTTGAGGAGCCAGGATGGTTGCCTTCTTCATAAATTTAGTCAACAGCAATTGAGGAGAACCCGGATTCGCCTGGACTCCATGCGTATAGCCATAACCTTTAGCTGGATAACCCAAAAATTCCGGAACATCGTACTGATAAATATTAAAAGCCACTGCATTTGAGTTACAATCATTATGAATACCCTGATTTGGATTGAAATTAGGTTCAGGCCATTCTGGATATGGCGTTAATGGAAATGGATGCCAACCATGATTAACATGGAAGGTAGGATTACCAAACCCTTGACCAGGAATAAATCCCAACCGATGCATGTCAAACCCATTGGGACTGGTGGTATGAGTAGGAGAGTTGACACGGTTGGGCGTGGGCATTGGACTCTCATCTGCTAATTTGCAATACAACTGATGACCGTCATCTGTCAACTTAATGGGCTCCTCTAGGGCATGATTGGTTGCCTCTTACCGTTTTGAAAATAAAGACGGCATATCCAGTAGACCTACCCGTATTCTTATTAAACCCTTTGGGCCTTTCTTCGATCTCGCCATACTGCGAAAACAAACGTACAATAGAACCAACCTCCATGTCTACTGGAACGTTTCCCACATACAAGAGCATCAGCCTACGTAAATCTTCTGTCGATGTAACTTGTCCTGTGGCTGAGAAGGGTAGAAGCCGGCGGGGGCAAATTGGCACACCACAATGCAACCGCCGATCATTTTACTGGGCTCCTTCAATGCCTTGATGGCATTGTTAACGTGCTTGAACATGACGAAACCATATCCCTTAATCCTGATGCTTCTCTTGTCCTTGATCATGCAACTTTCATCTAATTCATCGAAAGGTGAGAATACGGTGGCGAGAGACTATTCGTTTGTCTTCAGGCCGAGATCACGCACAAATAGTTTACTGATCAGAGTGTTTTTTACATCGAACGAGCGCACTTGATCCCGAACATACCTATATTCAGTGGCTGCCTCTTGTACAAGCTCGATCAATTGCTCACAGCTTAAGTCATTTAGAATGTTCACTGTGTCTTGCACTGTCAAATCCTCAACAAGGTCATTCTCTTCCTCCTTTCTGTTCTTTAAAGCCAAGTCCATCGACCCTTGCTCTTTTGATTCCATGATTTTTGTATGTCTCTTCTATATTATCTTGTCTGCCCACAAATAGCGAATGGTGTTTCAGGAGTTTCACTTTTTGTAATAAATAAATATGGAAAATGATAACGGAGGAAATCCACTACAAACAGTAAGTATGGTTAGACCGAAATAATGAACAAATAGTTGTTTTTATAACTAAGATATACACACTAGCCAACCGGAATGGTGTGAAACGACATAATCACCGATCCTCTCATTTAAGTAATATTTGAGTTATTTTGTACTCTTTGTCCCACAGAAGGTGACTTCTTCTTTCTTTCCTATTAAAATTGTGTCTTCCTCTCTAAAGGAATGAAGACTTAGCATTAAACAAAGTTGCCATTAAATGTTATTTATCGATTTCAGTAGAAAGGTATTGGTGTATATGAACTAATATTTTACAAAATATCAATAATAATTTTGTTTTAATATTTATATTAATTTAATATGTGAAATAATTGAAGTTAAAAAAAAGATTATCCCATGGATAGATGTTTTTATATATAAACATTAATTATTATTTTATTATTTTTTCATATATATAAAATTAATATTAATTATTATATCTATAAATAATTAAAAATATTATTAAAACAAGATATTTACAAAAAAAAAATAAAATTAAACCAATTATAAATAAAATATTTGGATTTTCTTACAAGTGAAGAATATCAACATAAATTATAAACATATAAAATAATTAAAAGTAAAAACATTTTTAGCCTTCAAACAATTTAGTAGTCTATTACTTAGTCCAACATAATGTATCATTCCTTCTATCCTTAACAAATTAACATTTCTCATAAATCTATTTTAATTTCAATACTATAGCGAATATATATTATAAATTATATATATATATATATATATATATATATATATATATATATATATATATATATATATATATATATATATATATATATATATATAATCATTATCAACCCATAATAGGTGCTCGTTATAACTAAATCAGAGGAAGAAATGAAAGAATGTTAAATGTTTTTGAAATATTTATTTGTAATAGTTTATACCAAGGTAAAAAGTAAAAAAATGCCTTCATTATTTACATTGATAAAACTACTAGAAATTATAATAATGATGATAAAATTAATGGTACTAATAAAAAAAGAGTTTTTAATCATGTCTTATTCATATCACTTGAAGGTAACTTGATTTTCATATAGTGTGATGTTATTTACTAGAAAAATAGAAGATTCATAGTAGAAATAATGTAAGATAACAAGGTTTAGAGCAAAAATGACATATTTCTAGAAGAATATCAATGCCACAAATAGCAATACCTCTATTAATAAAAGCAATATTATCTTGTTTCTTTGAGGGGGGGCCTATTGATGAGGAGAGCTTTAATTACAATATGATATGACATTCCATTAACTTGCTTCCACTTTATTATATAGTTTTTATTTAACTTCTTAGGAAAATTCTACTAACTAAAGTCATCTTACAAGGCCATAGATGGAGGAAAATGTGATTCCTTTAATCAAAGGCATTTAAAATTATGATGATCCTATTTTGATTCATCACCTAATCATTCTTAGGAGGGAAGAGGATGTTAGCTCAATATACAAGGGTCTTGTCAAACTCTTACACCTTATAGACTCACGATAAATAGGATGGTAATGACATTTGGCCATGGAGAATTTCAACAAAACTTATTCAAGTGACATGACGATAAGTTATAATATACAATTGTTCAACTTGAGGTAGCCTCTATACTCATCATGATTGTCTTTCCAAAGAAACACACCTCAAATATGCTTACAACTACTTATTGACATATTTAACATCACTATTAATTTAGTGGTGATATGTGGTGTTAAGTTTCTATTGACTTCCCTAGTGCTAAGTCAACTCTTTCTAGAATTAAAAGTGAGCATGGTGTAATGATACATCAAAATTCAAATCTAAATAATTATGTAGCTGTAATGGCCTTGAATGGGGTATTAAAGAGAACAAATTGAGAACATTTGATAAAGTGATCGGCTACAACAATTATTACAAATTTATTATCGAATTTTGATAACCCATAATAAAGTCCATACAAATGTCAATCTATATAAATAATGCAATGGCCAAAGATTAAAGGTTCTTCTATCTCTAATTTATAAAATACCAGATATATTCCTCTAGATAGTTCATTACAATAGATCTCATAAAATAAGCTAAAGCCTATCATATGATGATTAAATTTTTATAGCTTCCATATTTGTTCATTGTTGATTTTCCACTTATGTGTGAGATAAATAAAATTCATAAAATAGAGAAAAACAAACACAAACGCACACCAACCACAATGAACACAAATTTTATCTAATAAAATCTATAGGAGAAAGCTTAGCCAAAAGGTGTTATGAAACCAGATCAAGAAAAGATAGATCAACGCCTTAGAATTCAGCCTCTTCGAGGGGGAAACCTCCTTTACATTACATAAATGAACAATTCTTCGATGATTCAAATGACAAAACCTCTTTTCTATATATAGGAGTCTAAGGAGTCACAATATAATCCAGCCGACCTAACAATAATAATATAAAGCCACGAAAATAACAATAGAGGGATTCCATGGGGCACAGAAATAACAACATGGGGGTAATAGGGGCACAACAATATAAATAAGGGGTATAACTACAATAGTAATGGGGTAATCACTAGTATTATAGGGACCCAACATGCCCCTCTCCTTCAAAAAGTGTTGTCCTCAACGCTTCAGTAGTTCTGGATACTTCTGCATAAACTTCTCATCCTCCCATGTGGAATCTTCAGCGGATAAGTTCTTCCACTTGATAAGATACTATGAAATTGATCGATTTCGTCGCTGTCGAGTTCTTGTTTCTGTGACTGCTTCCGGTTCCAATATAATTTTTCCTTCCTGGTCAAGTTCTGGCAATATTGTTTGAACTGGGAGCTTGTCGCCTATAACCTTCTTTAAACATGAAACATGGAAAACTGGGTGCAATCGAGAAGCTGCAGGAAGCTCCAATTTGTATGCCATAGTACCAATCTTTTGCAACACCTTGTACGGACCATAATACTTTGGTGATAATTTATTATCCTTCTTAGCTTGCTTTAGGGACATTTTCTTGTATGGTTGTAGCCGTAGGAATACCCAATCACCTACATCAAAACTTCTTTCACTGCAATGTTGATCTACCTGTTGTTTCATTCTATTTTGTGCCAACACGAGGTTATCCTTTAAGAGTTGGAGGACTTGTTGTTGATGTTCGATGTGATGTTCCACTGCTTGAACCTTAGAATTTTCTCTTAAATATGATGTGATGGATGGTGGTTGATACCCATAAAGTGCCATAAATGGGGTCATTTTTGTTGTTGTATGGAAGGAAGTGTTATACCACCATTCAGCCAGAGGCAACCATTTGACCCATTGTGTCTGTTTATCAGATACAAAGCAACGAAGATATCCTTACAAACATTTGTTTACTATCTCAGTTTGCCCATCAGATTGAGGATGATAAGATGAGCTATGAGCTAACTGAGTACCAAGATAAGAAAATAATTCTGTCCAAAAATTTCCAGTGAAAATGGGATCTCTGTCACTTACAATAATCTTTGGGTTTCCATGTAGCTTTTGAATTGTTTCCATAAATGCAGTAGAAACTGTACTGGCTTTAAATGGATGTGATAATGCACAAAAGTGTGCATACTTGGTAAGTCTGTCAACTACCACCATGATTACACTCTTTCCCTCAGACTTGGGTAAACCTGTGATAAAATCCATTGAAACCTCCTCCCAACATTGGCTTGGAATGGATAAAGGTTGTAATAGACCCGGTTTCTTAATTGTTTCAAATTTATTTTGCTGGAAAACCAAACATTCCACCACAAACTTTTGAATATCTGATTTAAGGCCATCCCAAAATAATTCCTTCTTAACCCTATGGTAAGTTTTTAAAAATCCTGAGTGCCCTCCTAAGGGAGAAGTGTGCAATTCCATAAGAATCTTTTGTTTTAGCTGGGAATTCTTACAGAGGTATAAGCGATCTTTGTACCATAACAAATCATTTTTCCAGCCAAAGGTATCAGACGTACTGGAATCTTGTTGTAGCTTTCGAATAAGTGCCCACACTTCTTCATCATTCTTCCATTCCTCCCTTGCTTCGTTTATCCAATCTGGTTGGATAATAGAAATGGCGCACAACAATGCTTCCACATCCTCATCCTTTCTTGAGAGTGCATCTGCCACCACATTTTGCTTCCCTTTTTTGTAGATGATTTCAAAGTCATAACCCAACATCTTTGTGACCCACTTTTGTTGCTCTTCAGAGGATAATCTTTGTTCTAAAAAGTATTTGAGGCTATCATGATCCGTTTTTACCTTGAAGTGTCTTCCCATTAGGTAGGGTCGCCATTTCTTAAGTGCATGGAGTATTTCCAACATTTCATTCTCATAAATAGCTTTGCTTGAAAACTTTCCCTTGATTGTATGACTTTCAAAAGCAATGGGTCTTTCATTTTGCATTAGAACAGCACCAATTCCATTTCCTGAAGCATCACATTCCACAATAAAGGTTTTTGTGAAGTCCAGCGTAGCTAAGACCAGTGCTTGGCACATTGCCTCTTTAAGATGTTCAAAGGCCTTTGTTGCTTCCGGAGTCCATGAAAATGCATCTTTCTTCAATAATGTTGTTAGAGGTGCTGCTATTCTCCCATAATTCTTAAAAAATTTGCGATAATACCCTGTCAACCCAAGAAATCCTCGCAGATGCTTTATGGATGTGGGGATTTTCCATTCCTTAATGGCTTTAATTTTGCTAGGGTCTACCTTAATGCCTTCATTAGATACAATATGACCCAAATATTCCACCTCCTGGACTCCAAAGAAACATTTGGATCTTTTTGCATATAATTGTTTCTCCTCCAATAGTTGTAGCACCTTGTCAACATGTTCAACATGATCCTTCCAAGACTTGCTGTAGATTAGTATATCATCAAAAAATACTAACACAAATTTTCTAAGGAATGGTTTGAAAATTGAATTCATCAAACCTTGAAATGTTGAAGGTGCATTGGTAAGGCCAAAAGGCATGACCAAAAATTCATAATGACCCTCATGAGTTCTAAATGCCGTTTTCAGAATGTCTTCAATCTTCATTCTGATTTGATGATATCCCGAAAGAAGATCCAACTTGGTGAAGTAAATTGATCCATGCAATTCATCCAGTAATTCATCAATGACAAGAATGGGGAACTTATCTTTAATAGTGAGCTTGTTGAGCTCCCTATAATCCAAACACATGCGCCATGATCCATCCTTCTTGTGCACCAATACTACTGGAGCCGAGAAAGAACTTTGACTTGGTTGAATTATACCAGCCTCTAGCATTTCTGCAACCATACTTTCAATTTCACTTTTTTGGACATAGGGACATCTGTACGGCCTGATGTTTGGAGGAACACTTCCTGGAATCAGATGGATAGCATGATCATGATCACACATAGGTGGGAGACCTTTGGGAGTCTCAAATACCTTGGAATGATTGTCCATGACCTTTTGGAGATCTGGAGAAATAGATGATTCTGATGTGGAAACATCTAGCGAACATAATTGTGCAATTACACCTCTTTGCTCCTTTTTTAGAAGCTTTGTCATACCATTAGAGCTGATTATCTTTCCTGGTTTCCCTGCAATACCCCTTAATTCAACTTCCTTTCCTTCCGTAGAAAATTTGATGAAAAGTTCTTGAAAATTAAAAGCTATTGTACCCAAGGATTGTAGCCATTGGACTCCTAGTACAACATCAGCACCTCCCATTGGAATGGAAAGCATTGGGCTAGTCAATACATATTCTCCCATGGATAGCTTGATATTATGGCACCTTCCAGAGCAATTTATTGTTCCTCCTTTTGCAATCATCACTTGACACTCTCGTGCTGGATATAGGAAGCAATTCAATTCTTTTGCTACCCTACAATGAATAAAATTGTGGGTGCTTCCTGAATCAATCAACACTATTACCTTTTTCTTCTTGATTTGTCCTTCTATCTTGATGGATTGAGGAGTGGTAATTCCCGCCAATGCATTACAAGATATGGTCGGATTTATTTGTTCTTCATATAGGCTTTTTTCCTGGAGTATATCTTCTTCTTTTGACCTTTCTTGCTCCTTTTCTTCTTCCTCTTCACAATCTATGTGGAATAATTTCTTCTCAGCACACTTATGACCTTTAGTGTATTTGCTATCACAACTGTAACAAAGCACTTTTTCTCTTTTTTCTTCCAATTGTTGTGGTGTCAACCTTATAGGTTGTGAAAGACTAGGGGCAACAACACTTCCGTCTTTATAGTTGTGAGTGGTATGCTTCCTGGTTGCCATAATTTTGCTTTCCATTTTTCTTGCTAACCTGAATGCCTTCTCTAATGAATCAGGTTCCCAAAGGTGAACATCATGTTGGATATCATCCTTTAAAGACCCTATGAACACATCAATCCTATGCTCCTCTGGAATATCTTTTGCCCTTATGTTCAATTTTTGGAACTCCTCAATGTGCTCCATTACTGAACCATTTTGTTTGAGACTTATCAATTGGCTAAAAAAAGTGTTGCTTTTTGTATCTTCATAATGTGCTATCAATTCTTCCGTAAAAATTTCCCAAGTGATAAATTGTTTACGAGAGCAAAGCCATTGATACCATAAAAATTGATTTGGTTCCAAATATACAGTTGCCATACGTACCTTTTGTGTGTTTTGCACATTATTGAGATCGAAGAACTGCTCCATCTGTAATATCCATGTGGCGGGATCCTTGCCATCAAACTTCCTCATATCGATTTTTGGAATATGGTGAGTCTTCAATCCAACATTAGCCTCTATGGAATCATGATTAACATTTCTTTTGTTCTCATCATGAGTTTCCTTTAGTACCCTTTCACCATTAGGGACCATTTCTTGTAGCAACTTATTCATATTTATCTTCAATTCGTCCATGTCTGTCTTCAAATCTATCTTCAAATCATCCATCTTAGCTTCCTCGTCATCTTCATGCTTCTTATTCTATCTTTAATTAAATAGTTAGTTCTAGCTTCTACACCTTTCTTTAAACCATCCATCTTAGCTTCTACATCTTCCTTTAAACCATCCATCTTAGATTCTGTTCCTTTTTGCACAAGGGACAGTTGTTGCACTTGGTCTTGTAATTTTGATATATCATGTTGCATTTCTTCCTCTTCTTCATGAGTCATGCTAGAGCTTTCAGGTTCCTTACTAGGTGTTTGCATTTTCTTTCCTCGGGACATCAGTTACCAATAATAATGCTCTACTATTCCCTTTGAATTCCTTCAAAATAAATTTTCAAACCAAGCTTAAGCAAAAATTTAAGAAAATCTACACACCTTTTCTCACTTTGTAGGAGCTCGATATTGCTTCTGATGTATATTTTTACTTTCCAATCATCTACTTCTAAATTTTTGAGCTATAGTAGCCCTTTGTGTCCTCTTTCCAATGCCACAAGTCTGACCCAAATTGGATTCTCCAAGGAAGAGTTATGTGAAATCTCCAACAATGACTTGCTTATAGACTAGTTCAGTAGATCAAACTTGTACGACATGCCAAGAGTCATTGTTTCAGCCTTTGGATCTGAAATAGGCATACAAGAAACTACAATCTGTCCTCTTTCTGTACCTTCTTACGAAATTTCAATCTGATCCCCAGAGAGAAAGTTATGACGATTTTCCCCAGGTCACCTGTTTTGAATGTAATTCAGGAGTCTGCAGAAAGACCAACTTCCTCAGATCATATCTCCGCAAATATCGCGTGAAAAGCTCTGAAATTTGCACCCAAGGTTCAACTCGATTTCTTCTCAAATGGGTTTTTTTTTGCGACTTCTAAAACATCACAGAAAAAAAGTTATAGAGAAAATGCCACGATGACCTGTTTGGAGCAGCGAAACCCTAGAATCCAAATCTCTCATACTAAATGTTATGAAACCAGCTCAAGAAAAGATAGAAAAGATAGATCAACGCCTTAGAATTCAGCCTCTTCGAGGGGGAAACCTCCTTTACATTACATAAATGAACAATTCTTCGATGATTCAAATGACAAAACCTCCTTTCTATATATAGGAGTCAAAGGAGTCACAATATAATCCAGCCGACCTAACAATAATAATATAAAGCCACAAAAATAACAATAGAGGGATTCCATGGGGCACAGAAATAACAACATGGGGGTAATAGGGGCACAACAAAATAAATAAGGGGTATAAATACAATAGTAATGGGTAATCACTAGTATTATAGGGACCCAACAAAAGGTGAGGTCGTTATGTTCTCCTTTTTCTTTTAATTGAAATAATGCAAGTATGGAGGAGAAGACACTCTCTATGGAGTTTCCTAAGACATGTGGCCTATTAGGATATCACTACAAAGAATTAACTCTCTATATATTCCATTAACCAAGTAAGGATTGTGTTTGAGTCCTCCAAATCTTAACTAAAGTTTCAAATTTGACCCTTCTACAATATTCCATGCATTAATATACCATTTTGCATGAGTAATGGGGGTTGATGTGTCGTACTGTTAAACCATGGTGATTAAATCAAAAGGCCCACTTTTGGGAGGAACAAATTTTTCACACAAACTCTGATTGATATCTTTATTACACTATTGAAATTTTGTTTTAGTGTCTAACTATATCATGGGGTCTAGAACAAGTGAGTTATTGGGCAACAAAAAATTTCATTCAATGCCTCAAATTCACTTTGGAAGGTTTTAGACCCCAATTCTCCAAATTGAGACCCACCAATGAAAATGACCCTATAATATGTTGCTTCTAAATTTTCCTTCTATGAAAACATCAAGGTGGATGAAAAATATTATAATATTCCAATCTAATTACCTAAATGAGGTGAGGAAAATTTTCCCCTAGATTCTCCTTGGAGTACCATTTTGTTCTGCCCAAAAGTTATCGTTTGAACCCAATCTACCTAAGGCCATCCCACCCTTGTCATATAGTTTGGGACGACTTCAATAGAATTTTATCCTATTTAAACTATTCATATGATTACAGAGTTAGATTTTCTATGGATGGTAGGACATGTTCCTCTTCCTATTATAACATGAAGATTCATAGAGGTTGATCTTATATACACAATTTTCCATTTCTTCAACTCCCCTACCTGATAATTCACGTCAACAAGTGCCATTTTTTTATTTAGAGATGATATATCTATTAAACATGAAGAAAAGTGCTAAAAAGAAGCTCTTAGGGCCATCCTATAGGGAACCATATAATCCTACAGGAAAGTTCTATATTCCTATAGGAAAATTCTAAATTAGATATTAATGGAACAGCTAAATGATTGAAAGCATACAAATCATAAAGAAACTAATTTCTGTCATGTACATTTAATAAAAACAACTCACCAAATTACAAAGAATAAGTTATTAATCTTCTACTGGAGCATGCAAAGTACATCACTCACAAAACTAATTGCAACATAAAATGAAATATTAAATATCATGAAAAATAAGCATTAATATGAGAATGATAAGAGTACATAGGGGAATTATAACTTATATGGGTGGACATTCCCAAAGTGCCTACAGACCAGGGAAACTATTAGGGGCTACTATTCGCAAGTGGGCTAATTTTCTAAGCATTTTCCAAATAAATATTTTCCAATTTTGATTTTTTTCTAAAAATTATTCGCCCAAATTTTATGATATAAAATTATTTTACCTTAAGAATCACAAAAAAAATTATATAAAGACTCTATAAAATTATTATAAATTTTAATATTTTTACAAAAAGATTGCCAAATATTTTATAGATTGCATATTAAAGGCTAGTGATATCCGCTAAGGTTTCCAAACTTTAAGATAAATTTCGATCATTCAAATTTTCCCTGTTACATACCTAATAAAATATAATGGTAGCTACTTAGAAATAAATAATATCTTTCCATTAATACATAATTCCAAATATAAATTAAAATATAAATATACAATGTAATTAAAATAATGTTCTTTCTCTTCTCTCTTTAGGCCTAACCTAAGTTCTCTTCTTATATAAATTTATTGTTGAGAAAACACCTTGAAAGAATGGTTGATTCCCCCATCAAACGATACATATATCATAGGCATTTCATCCCCAGGGTTTTTTTCCAGATGTAAACATGTCCCTTGGTATTGTTATGGAATTTAACCTACATAGTCTTGAGTTCCACCATGGCAGCTGAGGGAGTAGAGTTATCTTTTTCTATGATAGGTTGTTGGTGGCCTATTGGTGTATGATATCTTCCTCTAGAAATCTATCAAATATATGTACTTGTGATTCTGAAGCCCATAAATATATGAATATGATTATATTTCCTAAGAAATTACTCACACGATAGTAAAATCACATTAAAATGTATAATTAAAAAGGACATGAATCCATGTTTTAAGGTGGACAGAGGGCTATATATGGGCCTTTGATCATCTGTTGCTTATCCCATCATTCCCATTGCATATATGACTTCCCATCCCTGATAAAATGTACATGTTAATCTTATTGATCATATTGTTGGTCCTCTTGGTCATATTTTTCTTTGTATTCTGACCTCTTGTCACAAGTTAAATTCCTAGTGAATTCTCCTAGATAATAAAAACTTGGTGCTTGCTTAATAATTGTAAAATATTCCTCTTATACTTCCTAATAAAACTCAAGATTTATATAGGCAGGAAAGGTGGGTTGAATTTCAATGCTACTAATATTTTTCCCAAAGTTTGAATTGATTTATTTTACCATGAATATCTTGCTATAATAATAGCCTACAAGGAGGGGAGAGTGAGGTTTATGAACTTGGAGGCTATAAGGAAAAATTTTCCACCTCCTTTTCCACGTTGAAGTGGCTTCCACTCCCAATAATTTGAGTATATCTTCTAAGTGGGACACAAACTCTTATTTTCTTTTATTCCAATTTGGGGAAACCACCTTATACAACGGAAAAATTTAATGAGTTGTAAGGATATCCTTAAGCTTGTATGGTGCATCCTTTACCCAATTTGAACTATATAATTCCTCTTGTTTATGCCTCTTCATTTCCTTATATCTCATATCTTCATGCCTTAAACATGAGGCCATAACCATTAACTATACATCCCCATGTAAGGGTTTGAATACCAAGTATGTAGTTGAGATTACATGAGATCATGGAGATAGAATTCATAGAGTTTGGTATTTTATTCTATCTTTTTGTCCTGAACCACTTGCATTATTTCTTGAACAGTTTGAAGGTCAAACTCCTAGAGATGTGCAAGGTTGGTGATATTATTCTTACATCATTATTATTTAAGGAACAAAGTGTATAATTTGGCTAAACATATTTACTCTACCATCTACATTGAAATATGAGCCATGGACATAATGATATCTCTACAATTCCAATTTTTTAAACCTTGAGTATACTTTCCTTTTAGGTTCTTCTAAATCCTACTTAAGATTCTTGTTGTCTTCAGTGGATTGTTGCTTGATACCTCCCCCTTTGAGTCCTAGGATCATCATTTATGTGCTTAGTTCATGTACCTCCTTTTCTAGTTTCACATATTTTCTAATACACTTTCGGGTAGCTATTCTTCCTCATGTATGAATGAGAATATTTTCTTCTTTACTATAGTGCATGTCATAGCAAGAATGCAAGAATGATATTGCTACGACAAATATGATGCATTGTTGGATTCACAATTACATTGATAAGGTGGGGTTGAATCAATGTAATAGAAATTTTACTTAATTAAAGCGTTCAAGCACCAAAAACATCAATCTCATAAGGATAACATGAAACAGAGATATATGCGGAAGCACTGAAGGTAGAAAGGCACAAAACTTATTTAATATATTATTCTTTGTATGAAACGACCTATAAAGGACACTAATCCACTTAGTCACTCAAGTTTATTGGAGCCAACCTATAGGTGACACCAATCCCATTTGCTACTTTACAACCAGAAAACTACAAAAGACATCATTGCCCTTATTCGTCAACTCTTCACTTTAATCCAGGTGCTTCCTTCAAATACAGACTTCTCCAGTTGCACCCTTCAATTACTTGTCCTTTTGAAAATTTCATATTTCCTTAACTGATTTTGTTGAGTTACATTATTTTTTTAAATTGTTAGGAAAAATACTAAGGGGCAGAGGGGGTGAATCAATATTTTTAATTCACTTTAACTTCCAATATCGCATTCAGAATTTTGTATGATATTATTAGTCAGATAACTTGCGTGTGTACACCAATTAGTGAATGCAAATCACGTATATCCAGATAACTAATTTTTCATATGTTCCATCGAATGTTTGTCTTTAACCAATGCATCATTATTTCATTAGCCATTTAATAAGCAGTAACCATGACCAGTAAAGAGAAGATAAATCATCAACACATAAGAAACATATCAACATATATGGACACCAAGTTTTTAGTTGGAAACCCAATGTGGGAGAAAACCATCGTTGTTGTCATATTTATCTTCTTATTTTATTATAAAGAAAATATTCATTACATCTTGTACTGGCGTGAAATCTTACTAGCACACAAGTACCCACATGGAGGAGGCTACAACCTCCATTGGTTCTCGAACACCCACTTGAAGGGAGCTAGATCCCCCTAAACACGTTTTCTGGTGAATGGTTACTTGCTGAAGTTCTACAAGAAGCCCCTCTCAAGGGTTGAATTTACTAATTCAACAAGCAAAGAGTTGAATGTGATTGAGAGTGTCAAATCTCCTAATCCATTCAACCTCTAATCATTATATAAATGAAGGAAAAACATAAAATGGAAAACTGAGAGAGAGAAAGAGAATAAAAAAAAGCGAAAAAGAAAAAAATAATCAAGTTAAAATTTCCTTTGAGGCACTTGAAGAAGACTCACTTGCTAAAAATCTCCCCGAGGCACCTTGTGAGCCTAAGAGTTTAAAGAAAAAACACAACAATAAAAATCCCCAAGTGAAAACCTCCTTTGAGGCACCTATGGAAATGCCTACTAGCTAGAAACAATGACAGAAAAATGGATACTGTGGATATTCTGGATTCTCGAAACTCTTAGAATAACTACTAGCAAGAAACCTCCATGAGGAAGCTAGTGGGCCTAAAATAAAAAAAAAAAAAAAAACAAAAAAATATTTTCTTACTTTGATGAATGTGCAGGTATAACAGAAAGGAAATCAACTAGGAATAATAGGTAGGGAAAACCTACACATATATCTCCATGCACCAGTGCATTCATTCTCATAATAATAATGAATCCTCCCTACATCATTTTCATACATTACCCAACACCCTAACATCATATCATCTCCTTTTCATTTGCTTTTTTCTATTTTCCTGAATTGCTATAAAAAGGTCCTATATTGCTACAAGATGTTGCAAGATAGGTAAAACGTCAAAGGTAGAATTTTTTTTCTCTACTTGTAAGCAAGGGGAAGGCATAAAAGGCTTCCTAATGCTCATCCATTACATCAACATGTCTCACCCCTAATTTTCCATTTGTCGTTTATCATTTTTATCCACAACATCTCAACATACTTGTTTTCTTCCCCTCTCAATCACTAGCAATAACATCTCCAACACCAATACTAGCCTCTCTCTAAATTAACAGAACTCTATGATGACTTAGAAACATTAAATCATGATCCTAAGGAGTTTATGTGACTACTACAGGAGACCACATAGCTCTCTAGCAATGTTCAGAAACCCTACAGGCCAAAGTATCCAACACTCCTAAATAATATCACAACATGTCACAAAGGTCCACATCTCTATAAGCATCCCAAGACAATTAAGTCACCCTAGTCAGCTACAATATATCCTATAGACTGTTACAAGGTGTTCAATCCACCACCACCAAGAAAAAAATAATTAATGTCTTTAACAGTAGAATCAATGTCCTCCAACAACGGTATAGGAAGCATCAGAGCCACCAACAGTAACATCAAAACCCACCACCACCAATAACAAAAGCCTCAAAACCTTTAATGGAATCCTAAAATTCAACAATAACAACATTTGTGTCACTCAAAGAAAAACTAAAGGTAAGAAATCAGGTAGGAATCTCTTAAATCACACCCTTTGGACTTATTATAAGCATAAGAAAATGTAAAAGTGTAGGAAACAAAGGAATTTATAGCCAATCCTAGTTAGCAAATTACCTCAATCAAATCTGGTAGAGGACTTCACTTTTTCCCAGCACATGTGGAAGAGAATGAGACAAAAGTAGAGGAGGATTCGAAAAATGAGTCGCTATCATTCACTCATGATAAAGGACATGGAGTATGGAGTAGTTGGAGGCCATCTCACGATTACTTGCTAAATTCCCCTGCACCAACCTCAACAAAGGTAAAATAACTAAAAGCACACTGAGTTTATCTCTCATTCAATGTTGTTTAATAAACCCAACAAGAACACGACATCACTACAAAAGATTGACATAACCATTAGGCTGCGAAAATTTTATTCTACAAGAACCTATAAGAATTTCCATAGGAAACAAAGTATCTACTACATGAGACTCGTAGTCTACTATAGGGGATAGAAAATCCGCTACAAGAGATCAATTGTTTTCCTAGAACAACCATGAAAGCATCAAATTATTTAAAACAAAAAAGGTATCTTAAAAATAAGTTTAAGTAAAAGTTCTCCCCCACTCACATTTTGTGAAAGTTCTCAAATTATCTCAGTTCTCAAGAAGAATTCTACGTATTACACAATTTGAATTAAACAAGTGAGGTGGTTGGAGAGTCTGACTGTTTTCAAGAACATAATTTGACAAATGGTGTGAATTTTCATGGGGTGATTAGTTTATAATATTTTCCTTTTCTATAATTTCAATATTATACATCTCTCCTTTGCTATAATATCCCTTACTGCCATAGAAAACCCTAATTAGCAACATAGTACCAATGCTCCCTTGTACAAAATTTCCTTGCTCAATTTTGTGAGAAATTGTGTCAAAAAATAAGAGGAGGTTATAATATAAGAGAATGAACATATACCTCTAGGATTCATGAAAACCCTAAAGTCAGGGATATCTTAGAAAATTGGACCTGGCTAGGGATCTTTGAGAGGTTGAGAGGTTTTGATGATGAGATTGCTTTGAAATTCTCCCTCAACGTCCAACATCTTGAAGGATATGAAACATTGATTGTAGTTAAAGGTTTAACTATATATCTTGGTCAAGATCTCATTAGTAGAATCACAACCCTTCCCAATGGTATTCAATGGAGCAAGCACGAAAGGCATGAAGTAATCATTGCTAAGAGGGGATTTTCCTCCTAATTAATAGCTTGAGGAAGATAAGAATGGGCTAATGGGAGAAATCTTACCACATCCCTGGGATGAGGTGCCATATCACATCCTAAAATACATTTATTGTGTAGGGAGATTGAAAATTGTCTATGCTTATCAGTTCAGACTGCTATACTAGCTGATATTCCAAGCTAATTCACCTACCCATGAACAACTTAGCATCCCACATTTCCTCCTTTAGTGCACGAAGAGAATGAGCACAAAGGTAAAT